>JAOXNO010000024.1:85268108-85288273 GCA_028565335.1 Limnodromus scolopaceus
CCAGGGATGGGGCAGCCACAGCTTCTCTGGGCAACCTGGGCCAGGCTCTCACCACCCTCACAGCAAAGAATTTCTCTCTGGCATCCAATCTACATCTCCCCTCTTCCGATTTAAAACCATTACCCCTTGTCCTGTCAGCGTAGGGGGACAGTGAGAGGTGTCTCTAAGTAAAGCTCTTGTGGGTTTTTGCACCTTGAGTAGTGCACGCTCTTAGTTTCCATTCACCATCCGCATCAGGAAACACATGAATTTGCTCATTTTCTACAAGCCCAAACCGGCCGTAACTTTTTACAGCCGAGTTTACCGAACTTTCTCATACAAACGCTGCAAAGAGAATAATAGCACGGCACACCGGCTCGTGTTTCAAAGGTGACTCACGCCCGCCAGCAATTTATCACGGGATCTTCCCCAGGCCTATTTTTGGTCTGCATGAAGCCCTGCTGAAGGCTCCCAGGTGTCCTGGCTCCCGGCGACGCGGCACGGCGGGGATGGCCCCGCACGGAGGGAAGGCGCTCATTAAAAATGATGGCTGGTAGGAAAGGGAGACGAGCGGCAGTGAGAACATCTCCTTGCTGTGACCCTTTCTCCTCTCTGCCGAGGGAAGGACGCGCAAACGCGGCTCAGGGCGACAGCAACTCGTTCTCGGGAGGAACGAGCGCAGGCTGGAGGGAGAGGAAGGATTTTGGGTTTATGGTCTGTTCAATTCAGGTATCGATGTATGCGACTCACATAGCTGGAATTGCCCGATGATACTCAAGAGACTTGCATTTGTGAGTACATTTGTGAGTACACAAGAGGAATGGCCATCGGCTAATCAAATAAATAAAACGCAGCGTCTCCGTGGTAGGATTAAAATGTAATTAAAATGGGATTTCTCTGTTAAAACTATTCCTTTTAAATACGTGCCTTCAGGTGGTGAAACTCAGCATAAATTGGGATGGGATCCGAAACTGCCGGATTACAAGGTGGAACTAAATGAAAATAATTCCATTTTCTGTTAGGCTTTTTTTTTTCACTTTTACACTTTGTTACCAGATTTGATTAACTCTTCCTTGCAAAATTAAATCATGTGGATGCCCTGTCATGTGTCACAGGCA
The DNA here is from genome assembly GCA_028565335.1 of Limnodromus scolopaceus. Lineage (NCBI taxonomy): Eukaryota > Metazoa > Chordata > Aves > Charadriiformes > Scolopacidae > Limnodromus > Limnodromus scolopaceus. Next base: position 85,269,206 of record JAOXNO010000024.1, read on the forward strand.
CCAAGTGAGGAAATTCATGCCCCGTATATGTTATTAAACTGTTTAAATACAGATTTTACTGGAAAATAAATGAAAATCAGCCCCTTTTACAGCTACAAAGGTGTATGAGATGTTCTAACTGCATGTTTACGCGTCACTGGGCTCTGCTCTTGAAACACGAGGCTTTGTCTGTCTGGTGGTTGCACTGCTTGGTTTGGAACTCAGAGACAGCTGCATAGGGTGAAGTTTTAAAAATACTTTTAATAATATATCGTCCATTCCTGTTTTAAATGGAAATGGCTGTTTCTATATATTTTATTGCTTTGAAATATTTTAATTTGTCGAAATGACCATGAGAGCTGCTAACAAACAAAAAAACCCTCAAGCAAGATGCTCACTGCTAACTTTCTCTGCTCGCCCCTTTCTTCACCGTGTGAAGCATCCTGCAACAAAATGGAAAAGCTGAAGCTTCCCCTCCGGAAACCTTTTAAAAGGGAGGTTATAAATGTTTTATATTGCATCTCAGAGCTTTGTGCTCTTTTCCCAGGAGGCCAAGTCTTCAGTACGACCTCTCCAAGTGCTGCAGGTGAGTTCCCTGCTTCCTCGTTTACTGTCTGTGTGATGGTGACCTCCCTTACACCAACCACGCAGTAACGAGCGACAAGGAGAGTGATGTCTTTTGGCTGCACAGACACCTCTCTCAGAGACCATTCTATTTACAAACGAAGTGATCTTTCTGTCACCGGTATTTTATTTTTTTTTAACATCTTGTCGCTGCTGATCAGCATGAAGAGTCTTTACAGGGAACTCTCATATCCATCCTAAGGGTCTTTTTCTGCGGTTATTGTATTTTAAAAGGAAACAGTTTTATAAACTAGTGAACCTCGCTTTCTCCCTGAAAGTCTGTCTTTCACTTTCTCTCTTTACAGACACAAAAATCCTAGTAGTTTTACACCGAAATGGCCAAGCACGTTACGCAGACATAGGAAAAAAACAATTCTTAAATTTTTCTTCACTTTTTTTTTAACATTCTACCTCTAGCTACATTGGGACTGACTGATGCCACAGCTCTTTATCAAGCAAAAAGAGAACTCTGAGCAAGCGTACTGAGCTCTGAGCTTATGAATGATGCCCAGCACAGACATGGAGGCTCTTGGGGCAGAGGACTCTTCTCCTCTGTCAGGAGTATAGTTTCCCTCTGGAAAACCCAGGGCTGCCCTTGCCTGGCTCTGAGTGATCCCAACAGGCCAATCTCCTCCTCGTGGGAAACTTAACTGGGCAGCACAGCCTCCACATCCCACTCCCTCTCACTTTTGCCACGTTAGGCTCTGGGCTGATATTTTTTATTATCAAAAAAACCCCAAAAAACCAAGCAATTACGTTGTAGAAGGCTGGCACAGATTTTGGCCGTGGAGTCTGTGGCAGTCGATAAGGAACTAAATGGTTTTAAACACGACCTGGATACAGCCGTGGTCATGGTAGGGAGAACTTTCGCTGCTCTGAGAGTGACAGGTAAAAAGTAAATTGATATTACTGCTCAAATTTTAATAGTCTTTGTTAAGCTTCAGAGTTAACATCTACAGCTATTAATGAGGACAGTTCCGATCTCTTAGAATTACTGCTCGGAAACTCCTCTGCCTGCGTTTGAAGGTGACCTCTGTAACTGTAGAGGTGAGGTATTAATGAAAGCTAATTCATTAACTAATTCATGGAAGCTAATTATGCGGGAGCTTAAAAGGAGTTGTGGAACTACATATTGTGGTTGTATTACCGCATTAAACATTGAGCTCCGACTTGTGTAAACAACCTTAGGTCACCAGACTATAGGCAGCTCTTGGTGATGAAAAGGGACGGAGAAATTTATCTCATTTCACAATATCATTTCTTCAGTAAGGTTTGGTTTAATGAACAAGTCCTGTGTGAAAACAGTACATGTAGATGGGTAGTAACAGTTTCATATTTATATAAAATAAAAATACAGCTGTTAAAGTTTCATTTAATAAGTTCTTTGCAAATACTACCAGCAAAAAACTCAATGAGGATACATTCTAATGAAACGAGTATTTTACGGCATGAAGGGCTGTAGCTTTGTAAAAACATCTTTTCATCGGATGAAGCAAAACGCTTGGACCTGCTATGATCATTTTCATGAAGGGGGACAACTTGAGGTGTTACTAAATAACGACAGTGAAAACTGTGCTGATTACCTAGGTGGTCATTGGCTTCTTAATTGCATCTGTGCCACTACTCGTAAAATCATATTTTTCCACAGGGTGGTATGCCCAGAAGAAAGTGAATTGATGGCTCCTGCCCATTACCTATTTTTCCACTACAGAAAGGTTTTGTATATTATTTTGGAAGTGGACTTGGTTTTTTTGTACTAGACTTCTGCTGCAGGAACTGCCTCTGACAGTGCAGAGCAATGAAGTACACACATGGGATACAGGAGCACTGGGACAGTCCTCCCTGAAGACTTCCCATTACCAAAATCCACACAGTGCTGAGTGTGGGATCTGGCATGTCACTGGAGCTACTGGCCTGACCCAAAGGCTTCCCTCTCTGCACAAGGAAGAAGAAGACATGCTCCAGAAGGGACGAGCCATGTCTTTCCAAGCCTCAGAGGGCACATGGAGCCTATTTCATAAGCCAACAGGCAAAAAAATCCCCAAATTGCTTTAATTGTCCTCTCAGTCTTTCCTTAAGGCGTGCCTCTGTATGTGTGTATAATTATATAGATGACATATAAATTTGATACACATATATAGAAAGCAAATTGGTGTCATAATTTGATGAGCAAATTGTATTCACCTCGGCGATGGAATTTTTAAGGATGTTTAGCTGTAGCGCAAGATGAGCCTTAGGACCTACTGGGGCCTTTGGGTGATATGAAAATCTAAAAATCTGACATAAATCACACCATTAGAGGATTATACTAATCTCATTTTACTAAGAAAGTACTAATAATTGGCTTTAGCAGCTCATTGTATTAAACATCTTTTCTAGTGATGAGTCAGAAGAATTATGAGACAAATTACAACCTACTCTCACAGAACAGAAAGTAATGTAAGTGAATCACCTGCTCTCCCCGAGCCTTCCTCCCCCCTCACGAATTAAAAAGGACAGGTAGCCTGGGAGGAACACAGAGAAACGATCCGAGCAGCCAGGGGTCAGGTTAAGAAAGCTAAAGCCCAGACAGAGTTAAATCCGACCAGGGATGTCAAGGGACACGCGAAAAGCTTCTTATGTCAGTGATGAAAGGAAGACTAGGGAAAATATGGTCCCTCGCCAGAAGGAAATGGGAGACCTGGTTACTTGGGGTATGGAGAAGGCTGAGGTGCTCAATGACTTTTTTGCCTCAGTCTTCACTGGGAAGTGCTCCAGCCACACCACCCAAGGCACAGAAGGCAAAGACAGGGGCTGGGAGAATGAGGAACTACCCACTCTAGGAGAAGACCAGGCTCGAGATGATGTATGGAAGTTGAAGGTATACAAGTCCATGGGACCTGATGGGATTCTTCCGTGGATCTTGAGGGAACTGGTGGATGAAGTTGCCAAGCCACTATCCATCATATCTGAGAAGTTGTGGCAATCCGGTGAAGTTCCCACTGACTGGAAAAGGAGAAACATAACACCCATTTTTAAAAAGGGAAAAAAGGAGGACACAAGGAACTACAGGCCAGTCAGTCTCACCCCTGTGCCCAGCAGGATCATGGAGCAGATCCTCCTGGAAGCTCTGCTAAGGCACATAGAAAATTAGGAGGTGATCACTGACAGCCAACATGGCTTCACTGAAGACAAATTGTGTCTGACAAATTTGGTGGCCTTCTACGACGGGGTTACAGCGTTGGTGGATAAGGGAAGAGCAACTGACATCATCTACCTGGACCTGTGCAAAGCATTTGACGCTGTCCTGCACAACATCCTTGTCTCTAAATTGGCAAGACATGCATTTGATGGATGGACCACTTGACGGATAAGGAACTGGCTGAATGGTCACACTCAAAGAGTTGCAGTCAACAGCTTCATATCCAAGTAGTGGAAAGTGACAAGTGGTGTTCCTCAGGGGTCGGTACTGGGACCAGTGCTGTGTAACACCTTTGTCAGAGACATGGATGGTGGGATTGAGTGGCGCCCTCAGTGAGTTTGCTGGTGACACCAAGCTGTGTGGAGCAGTCAACATGCTGGAGGGAAGGGATGCCATCCAGAGGGACCTGGACAGGCTTGAGAGGTGGGCCCGTGTGAACCTCATGAAGTTCACCAAGGCCAAGTGCAGGGTCCTCCACCTGGGTCACAGCAATCCCAAGCATAAACACAGGCTGGGTGGAGAATGGACTGAGAGCATCCCTGAGGAGAAGGACTTGGCGGTGTTGGTTGATGAGAAGCTCCTAAATGCAGGACAGGCTTATTTTATACGAATAATTTACTCAGAGAAATCACCTGCTTAAAGCATTGTATATACCTTCCTGAGCTCTCACCTACCTTCAGATACTTCACATGCAGCTCCCACTGAAGCCTCTTACAGCTCCATACCCAGAACCAGACCTTGGGAAGTTCAGCTCTTTTGAGGAGGGTAACGTAGGCTGGAGAAAGAAGGGAGGAACGGAGCAGCTGAGCACCTGCCTCGCTCGAACACCTGCCTACAAGCGCTGCTGCGGCCTCCAAAGAGCTCAGCTCCTGTAGAAGATAAATATTTGTTACAGCTAACAGACCTCCTTGCATAAAATTAGCACGTTTGGCAGCATGTGAAAGAAAATAAATGAAAGAGAAGCAGCGCAGTGTTTATTTTACTTTGATACAAATACTTCAAAGCCAACTAGCCACAGCCCTCAAGACTCACTGGGCCAGAGCATCCCTCAGAGGTTTCTGCAAGGTCTGTCTCCTGCACAGAGCTTGTTATCTTTTTTTTATTACTATTAAAAGAAAGCTCATGATCCTCTTCACTGTTGTCCTCTTCTATGGGGAGTTTGCTATGAGCACTGTGGCTGAGGGACCGGGCACACCTGACTGTCGCCAGAAAGGATGGACTAGATGGGCTGGACTTCGACAAGGAGCTTTGGGTAGGGGCCGATGACATTCAAAGGTGCATGGATTCCAGCAGAAAGCCTAATTCTGGTACAATTTAAAGCATCCGGGGTGCTTTCATCTTCTTTCACCACAGTCTTTTCTCAACCTCGTTCTTGGTCACTAAATAGGATTATTTATTTTTAATTATTTTTGTAGCAGTTTTGTCCTGCAATTGTTATTTTAACATTTTCTTGAAGAACTTTTACGGCAAAAAAAAATGGTATCTTTTTGTTGTTGTTGCTCTTGGAAGAGGCAGCCTCTCTGGCAGAGTAAATTCTCTTGCAAAGAAATCTGTATCGCCACAGGTAGATTTCTCAGACACAAAGGCGAGGCATTTAAAGCCAACTTGGGTATCTCTGCATGAAACTGGAGGCTTCCCCTCGGTTTAGCTTCTCTGAAGAAGCAGTCTTAGGCCTTGCCTCCACTCATCTCATTTAAAAATCTCTTTCCTGGCAGAGCCCTATTACAACGTTGAGCACTTTGTGCCCAGAAGGTGCTACTTACTCCCTGCTCGGTGTTGAAGGAGGAGGCTCAGGTGTTTGCGGGATTGGTTATGCTGTTCCAAAAGCATCGGTGCCACTAAAGCAGTACGTGTTTTTGGGGAGCTAACAGAGAAAGGGCAGCATGTCAGTCTGGGTACCACTACCATTATTTATTTTGCTGTAGCATCGGGATGCTCCTGAGAAAAACCAGCAGCCCAATGAGCCAAGCTGTGTAGAAATACAGAACAAAGCTACTCTCTACCCCAAAAAGCTCCCCGTGAAAGATGACAGTGGGCTTCTGGAAGTATTGCTCCTAATGAAGGTAGAACATCTATTCTTGTGTCATAAAATTAGGTGGTGGAGTCTCCTTCTCTGGAGACATTCCAAACCCGCCTGGACGCGTTCCTGTGGGACCTGCTCTGGGTGACCCTGCTCTGGCAGGGGGTTGGAGTAGATGATCTCCAGAGGTCCCTTCCAACCCCATATCATTCTGTGACCTGGCATCCACAAACTCCTCATGTTCGCTGTACTCACGGTTGTTATTTTGTCATATCCACTAGCAAAAACAAAGCTGCAAATTTAACCAGAGTAAGTATCATGCCTTTTTCCTCCCTTTTTTAAAGGCAGTCCTATGTGTTACTATTTTGTGCCACCAAGAAACAGGCAATTGATGGGCTAAGGAGATCTCCCGTGAGTACCCAGTAAAAATTACACCAAAGAACATTTTTCCTGTCACCAGTAGAGCTCTGTCTCCCCGAGCAAATCTAAATTATCTCTGTCAAGAATGATTTATCCCCAGGGCTCAAGGAAATACCTCTGAAGCTCCCGTTCTCCTTGTTGGAGGGCTCCAGGTCACACAGTAGGTCAGGCATTTTTGTGATTTTGGAATAAGGATGGAGACCTCTTCCTCCTACAGGGGAGTTTCCTCATCAGTCTGGTTTCTGTCACTTTGGCTGTACAAAGCAGCCACAAAGGCGGGATAACTGGCCACAAACGGCTTGCTGGCCATCTAGAGAGACCCACCAGTATCTGAAACTGTTCCTTTGCCAGCCCACAGGCTGACAGTGACACAGCCCCAGGTGAAGGAAGGCCAAAGAGCCATCACCATGACATCCGACACGTCCTCCTTCGCTCCGGTGGCTTGTGAGAGTTGCAGGGGGTTGGTGTAACTCCCCTTTCATGGAATCACAGAATTGTTGGAGTTGGAAGGGACCTTCTAGAGATCATCTAGTCCAACTCCCCTGCCAAAGCAGGGTTGCTCAGAGCACATCACTCAGGACGGCATCCAGGCGGGTCTTGAAAACCTCCAGAGAAGTGGACTCCACACCCTCCCTGGGCAGCCTGTTCCAGTGCTCTGTCACCCTCACCAGAAAGAAGTTCTTCCTCCTATTTGAATGGAACTTCCCATGTTCCAGTTTGTGCCCATTGCCCCTCGTCCTGTCACTGGAAACCACTGAAAAGAGTCTGACTCCATCCTCCCTCAACCCACCCTTTAGATACTTAGAGGCATTGATAAGGTCTCCCCTCAGCCTTCTCTTCTCCAGACTAAAAAGACCCAGCTCTCTCAGCCCTTCCTCATAAGGAAGATGCTCCAATCGCTTAATCATCTTAGTTGTCCTTCGCTGGGCTCTCTCCAGTAGCTCCCTGTCCCTCTTGAACTGGGGAGCCCAGAACTGGATGCGGTATTCCAGTTGTGGCCTCACCAGTGCAGAGTAGAGGGGAAGAATGACCTCCCTTGACTTACTGGTCAAACTCTTCCCTATGCAGCCCAGGATGCCATTGGCCCTCTTGGTGACAAGGGCACATTGCTGGCTCCCTTTGCCACCCAGAAAAAGGGGCAAGCCCAGCACAAGGGACACACTGGGTCCAGAGGTGCCCTCGCTCGGTGTTTGGACAAGAAGACTCAAGACTATCCCAGCCCTTTGCTCTTTTTCCTCCAGAGGCACACCGTCAGAGAGAGCTGCACAGATTTTAAGGAAAAATAATAATAAAAAAAAAAAGTGTCAAAATATTGGCAGCCTCCTCGTGCTGGAGAAGCAATAAAAACAAAGTGGAGGCAAGGGAGTATTTTGCGCTAAACTATTCACCCAGGACAGGCTTCTCTCTGACTGTTTTACAAGTTATGAATTCTAAAGCTACTCACAAGACTTAATAGATGCTAAAAATTGCCATGCTAACCTGCGCCGTCATTCCTGTTATCAAAAGTGTTTATTGCAAAACTTTGCTGCAATGATTGGTTCTAAAACATTAGGCTTTATTTCTTTCATATAAAAAAAAAAAAAAAACAAAACCAAACTGGTGACCAGAATATAAATAGCTTTTAATTAGCATTATTTGTAAAAGCCTACACATGAGATAAAACTGAAATATTAGTTTCCAGCAGGAACGGCATGTCCAGCCCCACCCGCATATGGGGAGCATGTGTTTTTATACATATCTAAAATCAGGAAGAATTTTAACATTTTTAAAGGGTGGGACACTGCTCAGTCGGGATAGGGCTGGCTACAGCAGCGCCGTCCCCCTCGATGTGATTCTGTGATAAACTGAAATTACAGCCAGGAATAAACCTTCTGTGTGCAATACAACTGTGCCTGCAGTGAAATGAGGGGGAGACGCAGCTGAGTGGCAGTTTCAGGTTAGAGAGTTCTTGTCTTCTGCACCCTGAGATAAGGATTTGGTGGGAGAGGAGAGGGAGAGGAGAGGGAGAGGAGAGGAAAGAGCCCACAGGATATTACGGCACCCACATTCGACAGCTTCACGTATAGTCTTACCTTTCACAAAAATCAGGACTGTAAAAAACTCACAGAACAGGCACAATAATGGATTGAGAGCAGCCCTGGGGAGAACTTGAGGGTCTTGGTGGACGAGAAGCTCAACATGAGCCAGCAACGTGTGCTGGCAGCCCAGAAAGCTAACCCTATCCTGGGCTGCATCCCCAGCAGCGTGGCCAGCAGGTTGAGGGAAGGGATTCTGCTCACCTGCTCTGCTCTGGTGAGGGCCCACCTGGAGCACTGTGACCAGCTCTGGAGTCCTCAGCACAGGAAGGACATGGACCTGTTGGAACGGGTCCAGAGGAGGCCACGAAGGAGCTCTGAGGGCTGGAGCACCTCTGCTGTGAAGACAGGCTGAGAGAGTTGGGGTTGTTTAGCCTGGAGAAGAGAAGGCTCCAGGGAGACCTTAGAGCCCCTTCCAGTCCCTAAAGTGGGCTACAGGAGAAATGGGGAGAGACTCCTGATCAGGGCATGGAGCCATAGGATGAGAGGTTACAGTCTTAAACTGAAAAGAGGGGAGATTTAGGTGAGATCTCAGGAAGAAATTCCTTCCTGTGAGGGTGGTGAGACACTGGAAAATGTTGCCCAGAGAAGCTGTGGCTGCCTCATCCCTGGAGGTGTCCAAGGTCTGGTTGGATGGGGCTTTGAGCAACCTGGTCTGGTGGGAGGTGTCCCTGCCCAGGGCAGGGGGCTGGAACTCAATGGTCTTTAAGGTTCCTTCAAACCCAAACCATTCTATGATTCTATACCAACTGTCAAATGATAAGGACAGCTTGTACAGCTCTCTACAGTGACTAACACTCAGTTTTGAGTCTTCTCCTGCCAGTTAAAACGGTGATTCCAGCTGGTGGAAGCACCAGTACCATCTCCTCTAAGCTGGTGCACCACAGCATCATCTGTGTGTCTTTGAAATAGGTCACATCAATTCATGTTACTCAGTGTCGTTTATCAAATCCCGTCTGCCATCTCTGTGATTTTGATCAGAAAAAATTGCTAAAACCACAAAATCTAGAGAGCTTTATTAAGAACAACAGTAACCCCTACTGGATTGTGACTGTCTCCCTGGAAACCTAAGAGATAAAGCACCTTGTGCTGCTTCGTGGAAAAGGCCCGATGAGGAACAAGTCATTCCTCTGCTGGCAATAAATTTCAGTGTCATCATTTACCGGATTAAATTGGAAATCCTGCTGAATTTACACCCGAGCTTGCTGAAAGACATCTGTTCCTTGCACATTCAAAGCATTATTTTTTGTATTTACAGACAACTTATGAAACCCGGCTTATGCCAGCTAGTTTGTTTCTGTGTTCAAAATTATAAATACTAGAATGTATTTCTTTACGTGCCCGAAAATAAGGGGCTTCACATACCATTAATAAGCTAAACAAACGACCACAATCTGCTGAACGCATGTCCTAAGCTCATCTGAATCCTCTTCAAGCGTATTGGGGGGGTAGAGGGGGATGCTGCAGGGAGGAGAAATGGGAGCAGAGGTACCATAAGCTCATTGTAGCAGAGATCTCCCAGTCTCGATAAACACCATATATATATATATCAGTACCACAAATTCAGCATTACCTTTTTTTCCTCCGTGTGTAGCATTTCTGACAAACGAGGATCATGTCAGCAGACCTATTTTCAGTGACATTTTATTATCCTGTCAGAAAAGTTTGAGAGCTGTTTCTGCAAGTTGTTTTTTTTTCTTTCTCTCTAGACTGTCATCTCTAAGACAGACCTCCTTTTTCATTGCTGGAAATTAGAATCAGAGATTTCCTCTGGGCTACCACAGGAGCTTTCTGGTACACCGGAAAACTAAAGAGAAAAGGACAAACAGGAAAAGGGAAAATATGAATGAAAGTCTAACAACAGATATGAATTTATTAATGAATCTGCCTAGTGATAAACATTCAAGATTTGATTTTATGCATGACTTGTTTCATAGGAATTCTACTTTTTTTTTTAAACCAACGTGAAGTAATCGAGCTTGATCACAATACAGAGGTGATGGAAAAAAGGCATCTGCATTAGGGACAATTAAATAAAAGAGCTGGGGAAGAGGAAGGATATTCTGCAGAGACGGTGTTACAGAGATCTCAATGAATCCAAGAAATGACAGAGAGAGCAAAGACCAGGGAGTTTCCAAAGCTCTTTCAAGTATTTATATTGTCTCTCAAGTATATACCAGACACCTACCTTTTCACACTGAAAATTTGTTTTTTCCACAGTTAGTTCAATTCACCTTAAAAGAAAACCAGTGCCATTTTCCAAAAGCTGTTCTACAACGTTTGGAAATGAAGCCCCTTTAAGCTACTTTGAAAGCAGAACCTCAAATTGTGGCCACTTTGGGAAAAAACTTGGCCGCTCAGGTAACGATTGGTGTTAACTCGCTGGTAAGGGCCACGCTAGGTGTGCAGCAACAGGGGGCAAGAGGGAGGCAAATCTACTCCATTTACCCACTTAGGCCTCCTTTCCGATGTTGGGGGGGAAAAATAAGCCCCTAAACTAGCCAACAAAATGTACTGGAGAGACTGGCGTGCCTCAGACTCCACTCCTCTTCAGTCCCCCAGATTTCCATTATACCTGTGTGTGTGCGTAAAATGCATATATGAATATATAGAATAAAAGTTCTTCCTTTATGATGTTTGAGAGCTCTTAGTCCCCTCTGGGCTAACCCTGGAAACAAGGAAACCTAAAAGCATTGGGGTAAAGCCACTGACTTAAACGGATTCAAATCTATCTGTGTCTGCAGGATTTGGTTACTGTTTGCTCATAAGCCCTCAAGGAGAAGGGATGAAGACACCTACCTGAAGAAGAAAACTGTCGAAGCAGTAACTACTTCTTTTTCCTCCTTCAAAACAAGCTTAAATTGCTCAAATGCCCCAAAGCCCTGTCAGCTCATGACTGCTTACAGCATTCTTGCAATAAATGGTATCTTATTCTAATATTCACTGCCGTCACTCGATGCTTTTACACTGCCAGCACAAAACATACACTGCGTTCTGTTAAAATGCCTATTTGATAATGTCAATTTGACAAATGAGCTCTTTACTGCATAAATGCCCGCGATTTCACGTAAAGCTACCCTGGGTTGTGCCATCGATAAAATTCCTACCAGAACAAATGGAATATGTGAAGTAGACTGTGGACAGGCACTAAGGCAGACCAGTCCCAAGATAAAATCTAGGGCAGAGCAACCAGTCACGTGTAAAGCCAAACATCCTTCTGAGTTAGAAGTCCTAAGAATGTGAAAAAGAAAAAACAATAGCAAATAACTTAGACACAAGACTAACCAAGTTACCGGTGGGACAGCCCCCCAAAAAATCACTCCATACTATTAAAATTTCAGAAGTCTCCACTAGCTATCTATGAAAAGATGAAATGTCCTCCTTCCCTCTGAATTTCCAATCTAAATATTTGCATTAAAACAGTTGTAAGAATAAAATAGTTTGCCGTCAGTATGCTTTTTTTTTTTTTCCTCTGGAGTTCACCCTTTCTTCTCTGTCTCAGCAGCACTTTTTCCTTTAATTGTTCCTTCACAGTAAGAAAAGTCACACCATCAGTAACAACACTTCCTCTGTATTTCACTCTGTAAATATGTATTTGAAGACTTATTTAAAACACAGTTTGATCTAGTCATTAAAAACCTGAAAATCTATTATTGTTACATTGAGCATCGGCACCTAAATCGAAAATCAATACCGCATATATTAAAAAACAAAAAGCCATCAAATCATGTCCGAAATCACAAGAGCAATTAAAACACAATCCCTTATATTCACTGACCAAATTTCTCCCCAAAGAAATGAATCAGGCTGTCGGGATGGAAGTTGCATTTTCACTATTCTATCATGCAAATTCACAGCACGATCATCAATGTGAGCTACAAAGAATACAACTACACCTTTAGCAAAGACTTTAATATCCATAAGGACTCACAGTAATTAAATCAACAGGGTGAAGGTATAACATTTATAAGCAATCCGGTAAATATTTTATTGTGTTTTTCTTCCAGAATAATTTTTAATTAAGAAATGAAACTTCAATCTGAAAAAGCTACAGCAGTTCCTTGCACATCTAAAATTTCCAGAATGGTGAAAAGTTCTGGAACATGAGATTTCTAACGTTTTCATCACTGTACGTACTCTAACAACGTTGCTAATTTATTCAGCTTCTTTCATGCATAATTACTAGAAAACACAGATCTGCTGCCCTGTCAGTCTGTTGTCAGAAAGAAACAGCTATTTAGTCAGTGCTTTGAAAAATATAAATAATTGCAAGTATTAAATTATGAACCGCAACACGAATACACTGTCTAAAGTGCCATTTTAATTTTCTTAATAGTTCCCTTTTTTCCTATTTAGGCTGACACTGGGAAGGCGAGGCCTGATCTCCAGCTTTGCCTACACCACAGATGACGTGTGGCACAGCGAGGGTTTTCCACGGATGTGACAACACGTAAACTGTTAAAGCCACCGAGAAAGCAAAAAAGCCCTTCTTAAGGACACGTCTCTTTTTTTTAAGGCATGTGTGAAATATCTGATACATGTTACGCTCCCCAAAGCAGACTGCTTTCTCTCTTCCTTGGTGGGCTTTCATTGCTTGATTTCAAGCCAATGTCTTTGTAAAAAATAAAAAAAATAATAAAGTTTGCCAAAAAATAAATAATAAAGTAGCACTAAGTTACGGGCCTGATCTAGTCATAATTAAATCAGCAGGCACTGATTTAATCTTAAATTCAATCTTCTATTATACCCCACAAAAGTCTTACAGTAGAAACACCTGCATTACAAATATTATAGGACGTGACTCCACTCGTTAGCAAAATGTTTCTATTCCTAGCAACAGGAAGAAATTAGGAGCTGTACCCATAAAACATGACCAGAACGCGACAGAATTGATCAGCAATGGTTCTTGTTGCCAGCATGGGGATTTCCAGGGCTGACCCATTAGAAAGGGCTATCTCCATTTCCTTCAGAACCTTCTCCCTTCAACCTTCTCTCCTAGAACATCAATGCCATTTGGAAGCTTGAAACCCAAACGTTTTTCTTACCAAAAAATGCCGTTTTCCTTCATCACGTGCCAAGAATGAATGGTTCTTCTCGGGCATTCAGCTGCTAAAGAGAAAAAAAAAAGGGCACATCAAAATTTTCATTCTGTCCACTTTGACAAAGGCTCTTCGTCACGTTAGGGCTAAAAAGGAATTTGAGGCTGAGCCTCAAAATACAGGCGCAGCCTGACTGATTTCTCCACCTGTGCAGATTCATGACACCCCTTTTAACAGGTTTCTTGAGAAAACGAGGTGAAGAAGAAATTATGCAGGTGCATCTAGAGCAGAGGATAGCACAGGGGAGACCTCCGAGAGCGGCGTAACGAGAGCTGGGATCCTAGAGCAGGCTATATCATCCACATTTCGCCACGACCGTCTTCGGCGAGGTCTCAAGTCAACGAGCCACCAGGCGGCTTCGCTCGCTGGCGCGGCGCTGGGGACTGCCACCAGGGCTTAGAAGGCAAATTACCCCCAACGAAAGGACTTAAAGCAGTTGTGCAGAACTTCAGACCACTTTTGGGATTGTCAAAATTATTGGAAATAATATGGCTTGCTGAGAATAAAATAAAAAAAAAGGCAGATGATCGAAAATAAAGCTACCTGGGATAAAGATTTGGGGAATTTTCTGAAGATTTCCCCGCTAATTTAGCCTAGACACGTCATTGCAGAGCTTTGGGGGTTTTATGTATACAAAACACATTTTAGAGGCATTTAGTACCGCACGTGTTTTATTGAGGAACAAATGAATAAAACAGCCTCGCTAATTAAGCTGCTCTAGAAATGGAAATGAATCGAAATTTCAGGTGTCAAAGCAGAGCAAGATTATAAAACGTGCTTCAGGAGAACCCTTAAACTTAACGTTATTTTAAACGTAGACTTTTTAACCAAGTTCTGAAGCGCTTCGGGAGCTACTTTTTAAAAGACTTCCGAGAACCACCGTCACTATGTGCCATAGGAAAAGGAAAACAAATTTCAAGCACTGTTTATGGAAGGGGATCTAAGATCAAATTGTACAAAACACCGCGGCATTCACTGTTGGTCACACACTGTAGGAGAACATTATCCAACACAACACTGACACATGCTGACTGTTACATCCTAATAAATACACACCTAAGCAAATGGCAAAAATTACCGTAAAGTAGCCGTCACCGGGTCTCTGATAAAATTCTATTACAATGATTTTTCTATGATACAAAAATAATAATAATAATCATCATCTTTAGAATAATAGGTGTAATACAACAGTTACACTTGCTCACTATACAAATACTCAGTCCGTTGGTGAGGTGCGATTAAAGTCATTGTCCGTCCTTACACAGCTCTATAAATGCACGGCTGCTACATTAACACATTAGGGATAATTGCTTTTACTGCAGTTGCTTTAAAGTATCCGTTAACAAAACCCAAGAAATGGCCCGAGAAAAGGCTTGGTTTGTACATATTTTTATCTATTATATTACAGGAGCATCTTAAGCAAAGGATGAACCCCAACTCCTCTTGGCACTGTACAAATAAGTGCAAGTTGATGACCTCCAAAATGACCACTACAACAAAGCACACCGCAGAGCTACTGTAAATCCTGGCTTTTTACATAAAGTATCTTATATATACCAAGAATGAAGAGTTTGCATAGTTGCACAGTAATAAGTTATTCACACTGGGGTTTTTACACTATTCGTAAAATATGGGCAGCTAACACTCAGACCAGCAGCCTGCTTTTTAAGAATCCACACATTTAATTCCTACGCTGTTAACCAGATATTGCTCAGATACTTAAATCACAGCAGGAGAAATAGGCTACCACTTAACTTACATTAATTGTAAAATACACTGGTTTATCAAAATATTAATTGTACTTCATATTAATTCTTTTTTATTGTTATTTTTGAGGGCAAATGTACAAAACTACATTTTAAAAAATCATTGCCATTAAATAACGCCAATTTAAAGCAATATAAAATTAGTCTGAACTGACTTGTGCTACTTGCTTTGTCTTAAGTTGCAAGGAGAGAAAAATGCATTTGAATAACACTGATGCCCAAAATAGACTATATTTCTTTTGATACTTTAAGGAATATTTTATATTTCTAAGCTCCTACCAAAGGCATCTATCTATGAGAAAACTGTCACTTTTGAAAGCAAAGGAAATTAGCCAGCAATTCATAAAATTTTAGAGACGCTCGAGAGCTTCAAGTAACAGTGACCATGGAAAAAGCTCCACAGACGTACTCACAGACACCAATTCACATCACGCTTTTACAGTTGGTGTAGTTGCTTCATTTAAGAATCTATACATGGATTAGAAAAAGTGCATTAATTCTTGGTGCCCACTGGAAGGTTCTTGCTAATTTTTTCCTATGTCATCAGAGTTGCATATCAAATGATGCATTTTGGAAGCTTTTTCTTCACATGCTTTATCTATTTACAAGAAAATGCATTCCCAAGCAAGTAATAAACATGAGTAACATACGATACCGAAAAGCACCTGTTATAAGCTTTTAAGATAAATGTAAAGTCCCATCAAGTTATGCTATGTCGGTCACTAAAGAACCTCCAAAGTACCGAGAGCTTAAAATGGAACGGTAAGTACTTAATTTAGTAAGTGCTGCATTGATTTACAAGTCTGAAGCTCACCCACTACACGACTGAGCTGCATTAAATTTAGTCCAGGACATGAAAGTATCCTGCTTTTTTTATTTATTTTTTCAGAATAAACAATTCCATTCAGGTAAAATTTTCTTTAGCCTACAAACTCCACCACTTAATTTCAGTTTGGGTTTTTTTTTTTTTTTTTTTAATTTGGTAGAGAAGACCTTATGTCAATTCTCTCAGCTTGTACCTTCCCAGCAAGGTGGACCCTCGCATCTGTCTCGACGTTTTGCAGTTGTTTTGAGAGCAGACCGGGGTGGTGGTGGGGGGAGTTTGTGCCAAGTGAAACCGCTCTCGTCGTCGTTGCTCACTGTAATTCTCCCAGCATATTTCACAAAATTATCAAACATTTCTGTCTCTAAGCTACACATTTGTGTAAAATTTGATTGAGATTACTACCGCAGGGCTATTACTCCAGAGACTATAAAGCTATCCACATTCTGAGATGTCCATACACTTCTCATCGAACAGCAAACTTCAAGACAACAGTTCTTGTAAGACTGTTTATTGAATTTATCAGTTCAGATGGAGTTTAGATGCAGTTTGTATAAAAAAAACCCTCTCTTTTTACGTAAACTGCAATCAAAAAAATAACTTTACAAAATAGTAAGAGACTCACTGAGATCGTAAGTTTCTTTACATGTAAAACTATAAAGTATTTGTGCATGCTCACTATTCCATTTCCTTCTTTGTAACAGAGGAGCTGTTAAAAGGAGTTTCTTTGTTTTTTTTAAGTCTCAAGGTAGTCAGTGAAATGCAATCCTTGTCATCACAATTCGGATATACAAGATCAAAACTGGCACAGAGGAACATAACATATTTTTTCCCAAAAAAAAAAAGTTGAGGCAGCTTTTGTTGAATGGTGTCTGCATCGGTAAATATTTTTTTTTTTTTAATAAACTCTGGTGGCTTCAGAGCACCAGAGAAAATGCTCTTTTTTTTTTTTTTTCTTCTTTTGAGATCTTGAAAGAAAGATTTCCCACAAGTACAGACAGGCAAGGAGGAAAAGAAGTAGCAGCTTGTTTCCTACATACAGCCCAACGCCATGCGCAGCTGCCCAGCATCTCAAAACAGAACCCAACTTGACGTCAGGGGGAGGCAGACGATCTCCCCCCTCGTGTCGCGAACACGTCCGAGGTTTCTCCGGGGAGAGGGAAGCAAGCATGAGGGTAAAAGCGTTAAAAAGTCTACTTTTCATGCATAGCTACTGCGCGCTGCTGCCCCGCGTCCGCTGCGCTTTGGTCAGACGTCCGAGTTGGAGCTGAGGTTTGTCAACCTGGGGTCCGCGTTGATCTCGTACCTGTAGTGGTAGCCCTCCATGTGATCCCTACAGGCATCTCTGATGTTGTGCATCCACTTTTTGATTCCTTTTCGGTTCAAGTACAAAACCAGGAGGAAAATGGCCCCGATGAGAGCCAAGACTATCCCTAGGAAGACGTAGGAAGTCTGTAGCTGGGAAGGCAGGTCTACAGGCACGGAGCAGTCCAGGTCCGAGCTGTCGATCTTCAGCAGGGCTTTGCCCAGCATCTTCTCGGGGTAGGCGCAGGTCAGGGCTTCCTTGCCCTCCACCTGGTCGCTCTCCTTCAGCCAGGCCACCAGGTCCTCGATGGCGCAGTCGCAGACCCAGGTGTTGCGGCCCAGGCCGACGCGCCGGAGGGCGGGCAGGCTGCGGAACTGGGCCAGG
This sequence comes from Limnodromus scolopaceus, assembly GCA_028565335.1. Lineage (NCBI taxonomy): Eukaryota > Metazoa > Chordata > Aves > Charadriiformes > Scolopacidae > Limnodromus > Limnodromus scolopaceus. The sequence goes on from JAOXNO010000024.1 coordinate 85,286,883, forward strand.
GTGCCGTTCCTCAGCACGCCCAGCGAGTTGCCGCTGAGGTCCAGGCTCTGCAGCTGCCCCAGCCCTTGGAAGGAGACGTTCCGCAGGCCCACCAGGGAGTTGTTGCTGAGGTCCAGGTGCCGCAGGGCGGGCAGGGCGGCGAACATGCCGGCGGGCAGCAGCAGCAGCCCGTTGTCGGCCAGCTCCAGGCGGCTGAGGTTGCGCAGGGCGCCGGACTGCAACATGGCGGCCAGGCTGAGGAGGACGCCCTGGTCGCGCAGGGCCCCGCGCAGGGCCAGCTCCTCCAGCGGGCTGCCGCCCTCCCCGAAGGCCAGCGGGCTGAGGGAGACCAGGGGGTTGCCGCTGAGGTCCAACTGGCGCAGGGCGGGCAGGGAGGCCAGGGCGCCGGCCTCCACGGCCCGCAGGTGGTTGCCGCTGAGGTTGAGGGCGCTGAGGTGGGGCAGGCGGTGGGCGGGGAAGGCGCCGGCGGGCAGGCGGGCCAGGCGGTTGCCGGTGATGAAGAGGGTGCGGACGTCGGGCGGCAGGTCGGGCGGCACCGCCGTCAGGTTCCCGTCCACGCACTTCACCGTCTTGGCCGCCTCCAGGCAGCGGCAGAGGGTCTGGCAGCTGTCGGGCGGCTGCTGAGCCCAGCCGCAGCCCAGCAGCAGGAGGCGCAGCAGCAGCAGCAGCCCCAGGCAGGGCGCGCCGCGACCCGGCATCGCGACCGGACCGGCCCCGCGGGCAACTTTCCCCTCCGGGCGGCGAGGCGAAGCGGTGGGGCAGCCCCTTCTCTCCCGGGGCAGCCCCTTCTCTCCCGGGGCAGGCGCTTTCCCCTTCCCTCCGGGGGTCGCTCCGTTCCGCTTTCCCGCAAGCGAGACCTGCGGCAGGGGGAAGATAAGGGGAGGAGAAAGGGGCAGCGGCGGGGCGGCGCGGCTCCGCTCTCCCCGCCGTCCCCCCGGCACCGCGCCTCGCCCCCCGCTCCCCACACGTGGGTGGCCCGGGGGGGGGGGAACCCGACGAGGAACAAGTTTTTTCCCCTCCCTCCACCCCTCCCCGTTTCCAGCCCACGCCGCCGCCCGCCCGGCGGAGCGGGGAGGGGAAGGGTCTATCTAACCCACCGCCCCCTCAGCCACGACCGGTACCCACTCCCACCGACAACACCCACCACCGAGCCGAGCCGAGTCGAGTCGAGCCCCCAACCGGTCTCTCACCTCCCGCCCCGCGTTCGGAACAAACTCCGCCGAAGCGAGAAGAAGCAGCCAGAACCGCCGCCGCCGCCTGCCCGCGACCCCGCCGCCAACTCCGCGCCCACCCTCGCCGCGCCTGGCCCTGCCTCCGCCCACCGGAGAAACCAACCGCCGCCCCGGCCGGGGGGGGAGCCGCCGGTCGCGCCTGCCCCGAGGGGCGGCCCC
>JAOXNO010000024.1:85300006-85320128 GCA_028565335.1 Limnodromus scolopaceus
CTCTGACTCACAGTTGGGACAGAACAGCCACAGCCTGCAGCACAGACTAAGGCTCTCGGTCCCCCTGTCCTTTCCCCTACCATTCACAACCCAAAAAAGGTAAAAGGAAGAGCAAGGTAAAAGAAAAAAACTGAAAAGAAAAAACTGAAAAAACAGCTTCCTGTTGCTGATAACCTCAAGGCAACGTGAGCACACAGCTCTTCCCCTAAGTGGAAGAAATCTGATTCTACAAGTTACAGGCTTTTTTGAAAGACAGAATTAAAACATTTTTGTTATGCGATGTTGAAACAAAAAAACCAACCCCAAACCACAGCTGTATGACTTGAAACACAGCCCCAGAGCGGGGAATGGGTGGCAGTGTCACAGCTGCCAGCCCGACTGAGCCTCCGAGGTTCTCGCTGAGGCTTTCCTGCCTGAAGAGTTTTATGACATGAAATTAGATCCAGGCTTCCAAAAGTTGCTTCTTTTACAACCAGGTTCAAATACTCCGAAGCTCAGGATGCTGATAGCAAGTAAATAAACACGACGTCTTAAAATTAATGCAGTGCCAGGGAAAATGGCCAGAAAGCAGTTGTTAAGATGGTTAAATCATCTCTAGCTCATACTGGGGAAAGAAAAAAAATAAATCCCACTGAAGTTTTGAGCGCTAGATATGGTTTATTGCTTCTAATAGAAATTTGCAGATGATAGTTATTACCATAACTGGGAACTGATCACATTGGGTGTGGAGGTCGCGGGTGCATTTAGGCTGGGCTAAATGATACTAGGCTGCGAGTGCTTTCTTGAATGGAAAACAGTTTCCATACTTAATAGCCACTTTAATGTGAAAAAGCCAGTTTTTAGTATTTGCAAAAATACAGGGATGTGGCTTGTTACATTTACATATTCCTATTCCAATGAATAGGAACTGCATAATACCTTGGCATTTTTGAGATGACAAGTAAAGCTTTTTAAAAAAATTTACTATTCTACAGTGACAGAAAAGTAGCTTGCTCACTTCTTTTTTTTTTTTTTTTTTATTTTCAGTATTTCATTTATTCCTTCCAGTCAACTTCCTCTTTGCGGTGTGCTTAGACAAACTGCAAACTCTTGTACCTTTACAGAACTGCTGCAAGCCAGGAAACAGAACCAGATGAGATATTAAAAAAAAAAAAAAAAAAGGCAGGACGCATTCATTTGTTCTTCCCTGCGTTTTCAACTGAAACTCAAAAAGTATTACAAAGATAATCATTTATTGCTTTTACATAAAGTAGAGGAAGCTTTTATATATGCTATGACAGCTGAATCTACAGTCAGCTGGCATTTTTGTACAGCATCTTGTATCAGTTTGAAAAATGCCCTTCACTTGCCAATCTCACGTTGCCAAGTCACAGTTCAGAGTCGTGAGAGAACAAAGGCAAATTCAATAGCTGGAAAAATACAAGAGAAAAAAGACTGGCCTTGGACAAGATTTCATTGAATGCTGCTAGGAGCTCTAGAACTGTTTTAAAAGCCTGTATTCTTCTGCTCTTCCTTCAGGAAATAATATGTTAAGGTACCTCAAACCCAGTGGAGTCACCCAATGGAAAACTAACCATGGAACACACACACTGCCAGATGCTGTTCTCTGGAGCTGGGGCTAGAGCTACAGCTGCAAGTGTCTCAGTTGACCTGCTCTGAGATAATTCTGGTATTGTTAAGCATGGATACAAGATGTTATCTTTGGAAAATACTTAAGATACAGTCATGCACTGATACTTCCTAGGCACATCCATCACTCTCATGGGACAAGTCTTTTCCAAACTCTCCCTCGTGCATCCATCTCTGTGATTTTGCAGATACTTAGCATCATTCAAAAAAAAAAATTCCTTTCTCCTACCTAAAGTTAATAAAGGCCTTCAGAACCAGACAAAGAATCAAACTTGGGTCTTTTGGGATCAACAAAGGACTTTAAGTGCCATTAACATCACTCATCATCAACAGAGCCAAAAATCTTTCTTCATGATAGCAAAGAGAAAAAATGTTGACCATGTCATCATGGACCTTTCTGGACAACTCTTGTCTGTTTTAGTGAATTTGTGACAGTGATCAAATATTGCTTGCCACCCTTGGTCAGCCCTGTTGACTAACTCTGAGGTTTCACAGACTGCCTGAGAAGCATGTAGGTCCTTGGGCAGTTTGACAAACATAATGTGGTGTCAATCCCTTGCATCCCTTGAGAGCTCTGAGTGCTTCTCAGCCTCTCACCAGCACATTCAACTCCTTTTTCTTCTGCTCCTTCACATCTAGAGACCTGCATGGCCATAACTGCCACCTTAGCTTGTGTATGTGCTGTCTGTCCCATGAACATTTCTCAGATCACAGCTTGACTTGTCTTTTGCACCCACATAGAGGTGCCTTTAGGCCCACCATAGGGTGGGATGGGTCTACAGAGGGGTCTGGATCGATGGGATGAGGCCAATGGTGTGAGGTTCAACAAGGCCAAGTGTTCTACCAACCCCATGAATGCTACAGCCTTGGGGAAAAGCAGCTGGAAAGCTGCCTGGTGGAAAAGAACCTGGGGGTGTTGGTCACCAACCGGCTGAAGAGGAGCTAATAGTGTGCCCAGGTGGCCAAGAAGGCCACCAGCATCCTGGCCTGTATCGGGAACGGTGTGGCCAGCAGGACTGGGGCAGTGATCGTCCCCCTGTACTTGGCACTTTAATTACTTTTATCTTTCAGACTGAACAAAGGGTTTGGCATTTTCAAGGACACCCTTAAAATCACACTGCTTTTCAGAGACAGCATGTTACCACCTTCCAGGAGCACAGGATGATTGCCAAGACTAGTGGCCACAGTTTCATAAGCCAAAGATTTTAGTGATGTGGTAGATAGTAACAGTTCCCCCCAAATCCCATGGATCACTGAGGCTTGTGCTTTGCCCTAACTGCCAGCACTTCATTCTCTGTCTCCTAAATCTCTTTGACAAACCCAAATTAACCCCGGCTGTAGGGTGTCCATTGATGGAACATTCCTTACTTTTATATTTGCCCTGGATGGGGCGTGATTATTCTTACAAAGTGTTGACCAGTGTAGAAAACAAGCCCGTGTAAGTAAAAAAGGAAAACTTAAGCTGAAAAACTCTCCAAAAAGGCTAGGACTGGCAATTTGACCAAGATGTGCACCAGACAGACAATGCTGTAAAGTCCTGAAAGCCACAGGTAATGCGACACTCCTCAGATGTTTTTAATGGGAGCAGAAGCTCTGGAGAAATGTTTAAATCTCATTACACAATTACTTAAGTTGCAGGCTCGGAATGACATAGTTTTCCAATAGGACAAAGTAATTCCCAGGTTGTATAGTTGCCATTTACACTAGTAGGGATTCGGACCAGGAAAGCTAGAACAATCATTTTGTTATCTCAAATCTTTTACAGCTTCCTCAAAAGCATGTTTACTCTTCTCATTATTTCTTCCTCAGTTATGGCCTTTGTTTATTTCCTTCAGGTTAATTGAAAACAGGCCAATGAATAACCCAGCAGCATGGAAATTCAGATTCTGATTCTCTGTGAAGATGAATTCCTTCATTCAGAAAAAAACTCACCCCACTTTAGTGGTTAGCAAATGCTAACCTTGTTGTGGTTCCAGGCATTTAATTTATTCATTGTAAGTAACTAAATTCTCAAGTCAGGGCACTTTTTAGAACTTCTAACTATTTCTTGGTTACAGAGATATTGTCGTCCCCAGTACTCACAGTCAGTGCTTCTACAAGATAAATTTATACTGTTTGCAGACTCCTGATGAGTAGCACAGCATTACTTAAAAATGAAGGTTCTATGTGTAATATCAAAATATCTCCCTTGGGAATAGGAAAAAATTTGAATTAGCTTTTCTTGCTGTTGCCTAAAGTTTACTATTCAGTCTATAAGGTAAAAAAAGAGATCTAAATTGGATTACACTTACTAAACCTCATGTTGTACCTTGCCAAATGTAGTCTTAAAGAAGGTTTATTCATTGTTCAGGCAATGCTTTTAGTAGCAAAACATGAATGGGGAGAATGTACCCTGTAATTACTTTTTAATGGCAGCTTCATCTTGGAGACAAAAAAAAAAAAAGTGCTGTAATTATTCAATCTAAAAATAAAGATAATTTCTAGAAATCAATACTGAGTGTGTGAAAAGGTCAAATGTTGATCTTCAGAATAAAATGAGTTAAATAAGTCTAGGCACGTGTTAATTGTGTATAGCAGAGGTCTTTATTTGGATGGGGAAGAGAACTAGTTTTTCATTCAATTAATTAAAAAAATAACCTTACCTCAAAGCTTGGAGCAGATATCAATAAATCATCTTTTCTTTGTTTAAATTATGTTTGCTAAAGGCTGAAACATTTTTTAGGCAGAGATGTCAAGCGAATTTTGAGAGGAGTATTTTCAGTTTGTTCAGCCTACAATTGACTTGCTGTATCTCAGCAGTTGCCTTGTTTACCTGCAGTAATAAAACTGGGTTAATATGCTGCGACCCACTATTTTAATAGGAACGGAGTATAATTTTTTTTTCTTTTTCTCTATAAGCATGTCATATAAAATACCTGGCAGCCTGAGAATCCCAGGGATACATCATGTGGGGCAAAAGTAAAAAAAAACTGCTTTTTTTGCAATGGAAATTATTTCCGGTGCAACATTAAATGCAAATTATAGGATATATTTTTTTGCTTACAAGATGATCTTTGTATAAACACAATAATGTGAAAATAAGGAAAAGGATTATTTTGACAGCTTAAATGACTTGTTTACTGCTTCTTTTTGAAAAGTTAATATCTTTGAATATTACCCACTTTTGATGAGGCAGTTTTTGTCATGTTCTTTTTAGCTAAAGCAGCATTTCTACAATCTCAGATGTGGCTCCCATTGCAGTTACGCTAAACTTAATTGTAGAAGGGGAATAACTCTGCTGGGTCAGAATGGATTTAAAATTACAGAAGCTGCTTAACTAAATTTCAGTGCTGATTTTACAAACAGCTCCATATGTTACATTTCCGTTCCTAGCCGAGTCCCTGCACTCCAAACTGGGCGCCCTCTATACAGAGACAGATAGAAGATCAGCCCTGTGCTAACATTAGTATCAACTGAAATATTTCTACTTGCCTGTTATTCAGTGTAAGAGTAACAGAACTCTAGATCCTTCTTATAATGCAGTGCTTATTTCTCACCCCACAAGAAAATTTTAGTTTAAGAAAACAGGTAATGAATAAGAAAGGACTACAGGCACAGGGTTTTTTTTTTTAAAAAAAAGAAACTTATCCTGCTTTTTTTCTCTGGAAGGCACTGATTTCCATTCAAGCAGAGTTAGTGCTGAGCTCTTTTAACCCATTCCTGTGCCTTCCTACTTTCTCCCTTCCATTTCTGGGCTTTTCTGGGAGCCTGATTAAAGCTATTCACCAGATTGCATTGCTAAGGTCACACCATTTTATTACTGACATTGTTCCTTTTTGGTGCTTTGGTAACCTAAATGTGTCCACAACTTTCATGGCTCTCTGATACTCCCCTTATGGACAAAGTACCTCTTCAGCTGTTAAAAAGCTTCTGCGATGATGTGGAGAGCATCCTGGAGAGGTCCGATGGTTTTCTTTAACTTATAATAATGAGCAGCCTCTAGACAGTGTAACAGATGTATTAACGTTTCACAGTAATCAACAGATCTATGAACTCAGCTGAATCAGTTTTTGTTATGAGCAGCATTTCTCACAGGATAGCTTCAAAACTTACATTTTGAACAAGCTGCCAGTTATAACCTTGTGCAAAGTTTTTTTTCTTTCGTCTTTGTCTAAATCCTTCGTAAGAAGTATTGGGATTTATTTATGTCTATCTTACATAAATTAAAATGTTTATAAAATTGGGCATGGGGGATAGATCTAATGGGAAACAAAAAAAGTATTGCGAGGTAAAATGGTCTGTGAAGAGGTCATAGCTGTAGAACTTTGAGTCCGCCCCATTTGCTCAGCTGCACGTAGAAAGTCTGACTAGCGTTGGTGTAGATGGTTATAAGCTGTATATATGTATGGCTGACCTGTGCACAAACACATAAATACCTACTGCTGCATGACTTTAGTACACATATTAGTAAAAAAGACCAATTAGACACATTACAGTCACAGACCTGAACTTTTCCCAGCAGCTGTAGTCTTACGGGGAGGCTGTCGCGCCCCCCAGGAGGCAAAGGACAGCAAAGGAAGGCTTTCCTCTCTCCTCGCGCAAGCAGCATGGCCAGCAGCTGGGAGCCTGGCTTCCTTACTCAGAACCATTAATCTTCCCAGCGCTCCTCTTGCGGCATAGGAGATGCACTGGGAGAATTCTCTCTTGCCTTGAGAGAAGAAACTGCCTCCTGTGCAGTTTTTCAGGTGCAGGAGGAGATGCCTAGGGCTTCAGCTGTATGGTTGTAGGCATTGCTGTGCCTGCTGTCCCTAGGTAAATACTGCTAAGTGCCTTGTGAGCCCGCGATAGAATCAGTGGCTGCTGATTGCTGGAGTGACTGAGCGCTCTCTTGGAGGTAACAGGATGACATTGGTTCATGTACTTTCAGGCAATACTCCTGAAAACAATTGCATGGACTTCCTCTCATCACATACCTACATTTTGGGATCTGAGAAAAGCAATACTACATGAGGTGTCTGAGTTCACTGTGGATTTTTTTTTCTGCTTCCTTGACTGATGAGAGAATAATAGTTTTGTTTTTCTTCTGCTGTCCTAGGCAGCTGGTAATTCCTATTCTCCTTTTCTCTCTAGATTGTTTTTTTCCTTCTGCAGGACAGATTGGAACCACAGACCTAATCTTCTCCTACTTTATATCCTATGCAACCACTTACAGGTGTGTGCGTAGTGCCACCTTACCAAAATGGCAGTGCTTTACAGAGATATAAATTAGAAGGTACAAGCAGTACAAGCAATATAAAGAGCAAGATAAGAGAAAATAGAGTCCCACGGAGAGAGAGAAACTATGTTTAAGTCTTATACCATCTGGACGTGACTTTTTGTGAGTGCTTATGAGTTTAAAATATCTGTAGGTGCTGAGGCACCTGAAGGTTCAGCGGCATATGCCATTTTTATGTGAGGAGCAGCTGAGTCCCAGATCAGAGATTTACTAGCTGTTAAAGGGAGATAACTCCTTAAGAGACCGGTGCAGACAGATTAGGCTTTGTACTTTCCAGAAGCTGCCCTTATAAAAGAAGTTTTCTGTGATTTTCTTCCCCTCCAGCCTGTCCTCTGCATAAAGCTGCGCCAGCTTTGGTGTTTGGCTGTGTGTGAGGACAGGGAAAACGCGGTTGCGCGAGGATATTGCCCGTGCTGTTAATGCAGAGCTCTTTGTTGGAAGGAGTCGAGAAAAAGCTGGCTGTAATCTGCTCAAGCTGAAAAAGGCTGAGCACAAAGCTTGAAGTCATATAAAAGCAAGCTGCAGAAAGAAAAGAACCCCGAGGAGGGCTCGTAACAGCAGTGTCCTACAGAGTAAGCAGTGAATCATCACACTGACTACACGATATCATTAAACCCCATCTATTTGGACCTGTTTATTGTGGAAATTGTGTATTGTGTCTCATCCCTTTCACAGCTGTGCAACGCCAGGCACTTGAAAATTCCTTAATGGCTCTCTAATCTCAGAACACAAGCTCTGAGCATCTTTTGCCCCAGCCTTGGTTTTTTATGTGCTTTGGTGGAAGGATAGCATAATGCCAGTATAAAATGTGCCCGCACTGGTAAGAACATAATAAAGGTTTTGTTGTGCTGCCGTAGAGCTGAGCCAAGACACAAGACAATGCTGAGGTGAGACGCTGCTGCGAACTCTTTACTAAGGCAACTAAAAGGTAGACAAAAATAATTTCTCACAGGTCAGCTTATTAAGGATGCTACTGAAGTACAGGGAAAAACAGGCTCCCGAGTTACTTTTTTCCTTTCCTTTTCTGTTTCTTTTTGGGAGCTGAACCAAATTTGCTTAATGAGCTTTGGCATGAAAAATGATCTTTATTTGTTTCTTCCTACTGTTTTCTATAAAAATAGAGCTGAGGGAGCAAGGAAGAGTACCTGGCAAACAAATGGGCATTTCCAGAGAGAAACAACCATTAGTGGGGAATAAAAAGTGACAACATAGCTCTTCCTACTCTCCCCAACCCCTTCCTCCAGCTAAAGCAAATGTCAGGGCGCAATGGGACAGGGGGACAGTGTAGAAGGGGCTCCCCTGGGGCAGGCAGTTTCTCACAGCCAGGGATTCCCTGGAGTTTTCTTGACTACATCATTGGCGGGTGAACTCATACCCAGCACTTAGAGCTGAGAGTTGCCTACAATCTTTTTTTTTTTTTTTTCTAAAGCCATTTTCATCTGTGAAATTTTCTTACTTCATCTCTTTCTGTACTATTTTGCAGGAGAAGGAACCTGTACTCTTGGTGGTCCCTATTACATTTCCACTGTCATTATGTGAAGCAGTTGAAACAGAATTAGGCTGGTGAGCTGACTTGGAGCTTCCTGGCTGTCACAGTGATTTTTAAAGTATTTTACCACTTATCTGAAAAATGTTACATACCTCTGCTAAAACATTCATTTGTGGTCTGGGCAGTATTTTGCTAGTGTTTAGTGTTATTGCTGGTAAGAAAGGTGTCGGAAGGGTGCTGTGAGCTGTCTAACAGACTGTGGTGTCATCTGCAATGTTTTCTTTGGTGGCAAAGCTGGTGCATGAAATTCATGCCTCTCCATCCCATCCTCTGCCCTAGACATTCCTTCCCACGTGTGTGCTGCAGTTTGCTCAGTTGTGCTCAGGCAAGTTTGCAAGGCTCTGCTAAAAACAAGATCTGGCCTGATTTGGGTGAAAAAGAGGAGTTTTTTGAAATCCACATCACTTCAGGATGTAGTGATCTAGTGATGTGGGTCTACAATATCTTCACTGACCTGAGCAAATATTTGGCCTGGCAAAACTTAGTCCAATCCTGTATGTAATCTGCCCTCACAGGTTTATTCCGTTTAAAAAAGATTTTTAAAAGCAGCAAGCTGATGAGACTGTTTTTTAAGAAGTAGCAGCCACGTATTCTGGAAGCAATTTACCGCTGACCAAACTCTCAAGCAGCAACAGCGAGGGAAGATGTACGCATGGTAAAAAAAGACTTTTGAAAATGAAGAATGAATGAATGTCTCTGCATTTTTAACATCTTTTTGAATGTCAAACGCTACAGGTTTTATTTCATTTTTCAAAGTACTGAATAGTCACTGAATTGCCACTTACGGATTCTGAGCACAAGTCCTTTTATTTCCCTTCCAAATGATGCCCAATTGAAACAGTCGCGTGTTCGCTCGGAATGACATCGTGATTACATCAAGCGTCACAGTTTCTCAGTCGGCTCTTCAGGTCGGTCTCCCTGTTCCGTAGCCTGCCCGAGCCTGGAAACGCTCCCGCTGCCTGCAGATACCTTGGCAGGAGCCAAGCAATATTTAGCAGAGGGATAGCTGTTCAGATCACCGCCAGACCAAACCCAAATGCGGGAGCGTGTGGACAGGATCTGCGACAGAAGAAGAACTGCACATGACTAAGGGATGATTCCAGTTTTTCAAGGTCTAGAAATAGGATTGCAAATTTGCTCTAGTCCCAGTCAAATAGCTGGATGGAGTCCTCCTACTCCACACAATACCTTTAAGGTAATGGGACACTCCTTATTTTCTTCCCTTTTGGGAAAAGAAGGGGGAAGAACAGTCCAGCTTATGGGTTCCTTTCTTTTTCTCTCCTGTTGGTTATTAGGTGTCTTTCAAGTGAGAAGGAATAGAGGTTTCTAAGCTGAGTGAGGAAAGCATATATTCCCAGATAAGAGGACTTTCACAAAACTAGGGAAGAACTAATATTTTCTCTCGCCAAATTAAATAGAAATCTCACACGCTACCTTCTCTCCCTAATTTTCATTCTACAATATTTGAATAGCCTTGTGATTAGGTGAAAGAAATTCACTCTGTCTCTAAATGGTACCATAACTATTTAAAACAGCTAAATACAAAATGAACTCATTTACTTGCAATAGTCTGAAAAGATTTTTCCCTGTTTCTACTTCAGGAAATTATACCATATTCTGTCGAAATTTTAGCTTCTTCAATTGTATTTTCCCCTCACGTATTAAGAAGAAGGCTTTCCAAAATGCTACTAACAAATATATATTGCCTTTTTTTTTTTTTTTAATTGGGTTTTCTTGAGTATCTTTGGAGCAGCAGGATGGAAGGAGAATAAATGTGTCTCGACAGTGCCATCTAGTGGCCAAATAGGTATGAATCATAGAATCATAGAATTATGAAGCCCTTGAAAGAGCAGCAGCAGCTCAGCTGGACAGCCAGCCGGTGCCTTCTTTCACACCCTGATTAATGACCGGTCCACAGATTTGTACTTTTTTGGGAGGCCTCCCTGCAGGCGATTTAAAGACTTTTTCCGTCCAGAAGAGACGAGGGAGTACTAGCAGTTTGCAGAGGAGATGATGAGCCCCTCCCTGTCGCTCTGGGGGAAGAGGTCCATGCTTTTAGTTCAGTTGCTAAGAAAGATTTGCCCTTTGCACACCTAAAAATATTGTGTGTGTAGTGAAACCATAAAGCTTATAGGAACTATTCAACCACTGGGATACTTTAAAAAAGACCAGAAAAAAACCCATCACGTTTCTTTTTCAGTTTTCTGAAAAGCTTCACTTTGCTTATGTTTGTGCTACTGTGCTCTGGTGTGTTTACTGCAATGCAAAAATCCAGCCTACCAGTCACGAAGATGAGGATCATCATCTTGATTTGTCATCCAGCAGCCTGAGATGTATCCTCTCAGTCAGAAGAGGCGAGAGAAGCCGACCTATAGACAGCACACATGGTCACCCAGCAGTACTGAAGAGTTCAGAATGTAGGAGCTGGTGTGATTCTTGAAAGCAAGCTTTTATGAAAATGAGATACAACTATGAGTGCAGTGAGAGAAGCTACGATTGCATTCCTTGGGCTGCCCTTTATGGAGGTCTTAGTCTCAGGTCATTAAATTTACTGTCCATTTGAGAAAGAGTGGTTTTGGTACTACTGTTGTTCAATCCATGCAGTTTCACAGGCATTTAGGATTTTTCGGCCCACAGTTCCATAAAAACACCCCTTTGTACCTGCAGTCTGATACTGGTTGTTCACACTGCAGCAAACAGTGCTAGTAGAGGAGGCAGAAGTCTGCTGCAGTCTTCCTAGCTGGAAGTAAAAAAATATAATTAATTAATCAGCAACAATCACATAATACTTGGGATTACTTTGTCAAAACTTACAAATCAGCAAAGTATATGAAATCCATCAAATATTATGCATCATCTTTGTGAGATCAGAACAAATCATACAAATGATCATTTCCATCACAACTGCTAATCAGCCACGGCACCTAAATTTATTTTCAATAAACTCTGAATAGCATATGAAGATGCAATTTTTTTATAATGGAAAAGCGCTCATAAATCTTCAGTATCCTTAAAGGATACCATGGTTCTATGGTGATAGGTCAAGAAAAACAGTATTTATGCCCATTAGAATGGTGGTTCATAGATATGCTGCTGCTTGGCTTTTGCTGTTAGAATCTTTAGCAGATGTATCAAAGTTGCTAGAATTAGCACTGAAAGCTATTCATCAAAAATAAAATCGCTACAGCTTTTATTTTTAAAAAATATTCTATACGGTTCCTGATATAGTCTGTCTGGAATACAATGTACATATGCATGATCTTTTTAAAGTGGGCATAAATAATAGCTGGGTAAATTGGAATTACTTGAGAGAAAAAATGAAATTTTTTAGTTTTTTAGTTTTTTTTCTTTTCTCCCTTCTATTTGGTATATATTTGTTTCAAAAATGGTAGAAATAGGGACTCTACTCATGCCTTTTAAGGTTTCACTTGCATCTTCATTTGTAATTTCATCATACACTAAAAAAAAACCTGAATCTCAAATTTTCAGGACTGAAATATTTACCATTTTTTCCCTTCCATTCATAGTTTTCAACACAGCCTATCACACATAGTTTTTGATAGCCAAAATCATAATTCTCCTATTTTCCAGGGGAGTCAATGGTCAGAGGCAGGCTCATGCAAGGGACAATTTAAAGCAGGTAAGTTGAGTTCCTTTTTTCAGCAGTCCCAGAGTAGCTTACTCTGATTCTGCCCAGAGACAGCCCACGCTGGGGGTGAGGAAGGAGGAACAATCTTCCCACTGCCTGAGGAAATACTCAGTGAGCCACTGGCACAGCTGAGACCAGCTCAAGAGAACTGCCTCGAGGCCCGACCCTGCATTCGACAACCTCCATGTGTGAAAAAAACTGGGCTGTTATGTTTTTGAGGGCACAATTGCTCTGCTAAACCTGTGAGCTGCTGGCCAAACTACGGTGTAGTGTCACCTGCACGTCAGAAGAGACTTCCAACTGTAGATGGCACTGCAAGGTAAGTGCAAAGGTGTGTCTATTGGCTGTGGAGATTTTATTCTCTTGAGGTTTATCTCCCAAACACTCTGAAATCAGCGTTTGGAAGATTAAAAATCCTCAAGAGAGGTCTTTAAGACCCAGAGAAGACCCAGAAAGAAGTAAGGCAAGGCCAGAGGAGACCTAGCTGGAGGTGACATCAAGGGGATGCCATGCTATCTTTGCCATCATACTATTTAATGCAGGGCTATCCCATTTTGGGAACCCACACCACCAACAACAGTGGTAGGTCTCTCCAGAGGCAGACAGGAGTGGTGACTCCAGCTGCTGGTGGCATCCTTGGGTCACTTAGCAGGAGCAAGGCAACCTAGGTCCCCACGGGCCACTTCAGCTGGGAGCTCACCGCATCTCCATATCCTACTTCCCAGGAGAACTCTCAAGTAGATGGAGCAGACTTCAGGGAGTCCCGAACTTCACCATCCCCCTTTCCGTGCCATTTGATCCTCAGACTTCTCCAGATTTTCCTCAGACGGTGTTGGTATATGGAATTGAGTAACCCTGTCTCTCTGAGTAAGAGGATAGGCTTTCTTAAAGTAAGCAGCACATACTTCTAATAAATTTGGAGATACTTTACTGCTATAAGAACGCTTCTTTTGAGTGTGTGGCTATCTGACAAATAAATAGTAGTCTGGTGGGTTTTTTTGCAAGCCTTCCCTACTAAGAGGTCTTCCTCTATTAGTTCTGTAATACAAATTTCCCAGTATTTTGTCATCTTTTCTTTCGAGTTCATAAAAGAGAAAGATCATGAGGAACTTATTTAGTATCAGCAGAAGGTAAGCCTGGAGCAGATTAATTTTTTTCTTCAGCAGAGAGTATTAACTGCTGCCAATAAGAATTATTACTCAAGGCTCTAGAGGATGTTGGTAATAATTAGGCCGGCTAAGGCACATAAATAGAAATGTGAAGGTGGAAGTCTGTCACTCGACACTTAGTATAGCTGAACAGGAAAAAATCAATTTTTTCATTTTTGATATACAGACTGAACTTTTTGTTACTGGCTGATAAAAGTAACTGCCATCTCCTTTCAACATTCAGAACCAATTCCAGAAATCTGTTACGAGATCGTTACAGTGATAGCACAGAGTGCAGAAGACATTTTTTCCTTTCTGGCGCTTAAGTCTTCTCCTCTAATTCCTCCATTACCCTCAGTCTGGTGCAGCAGACAAGGCAGGGAACTTTACCTCAATATTTCTGGATGGGTAGGATCCACAGGTCACCAGAAAGCTCCCTAATGGGGTAGTGTCCTCCCTAGAGCCTAGATTTATCTCCCCTAACCTTAAATGAGCATACATATTTGGAGCACAGTCAATCTACAACCCTTCAACAGCCAATGAACTGAGATACAGACAAAAAATACACTCTGTGGGCTAATTAAGACTCTCAGAATTGATGTTCCTCCTCAAATTCTGAAGATGGGTAAGTATACTAGTTTTTCATGTGCTGGTCTTTCAATTCTTTGAGGGATTTTTGACTTAAAGTCTAGAGCTTCTATAAAAAATAACAACAGTGGTCAGAGACACATTTTTTTCCTATAATTGCATATTTATTTGTGATAATTCAGACCTTTTCACCACAGACTGAAAAAAAAAAAAAAAAGAAAGGGAAAAAAAAAAGATGAACAGCCCCTAACTGTCAGGCACATACTACATGCTTCAGGAACTCACAAATCTGGCTGTTGGACTACCTAATTAAAAAAGACTCTTCAGTGACTCATTGCTGGGTTTTCATCTCCACTGCCTGTGATTTCTTCTTTAAAGGCTTAAAATAGTACATTTTTCTGCAACAATGTTGTTTTTTTCCACTGGTAAAAAAACCCAAAACAAAACAAAACTAGTAATTTAAGCAGAGGCTGGAGTCAATCTGTTTGAACAATTTTTGTTTTACAATGTTACTTTATCACCTCAACATATCTCTGCAAATCAAACTACATCATCCTGATTCTGTGGATGGTATTCATTAGTTTGCTGCTTTTGCAGAGACAGCACAAGATAGCAGTAATTTCTATTACTGGCCTATGAGCTGGGGACAATTAGAAATCCTGAACAATAAACAATAAATAAAGTAGTTAATATCTTATTTTTCCATGAAAATATTAAATCTCCTGCAAAGGAGATCAAATTCTTGCACAGAAACCCATTGCTAAAAGCCTTTGGTCGCTCTGCCAAGGTCCTGGCTGACTGAGGCTCCTCAGCTCCTATTCATGACTCAGTATTATTTTCCAACTTTTCTGTGTCCTTTGCTGTCGTCTTCTATTCTTCACAGTAGTTATTTTGTAAGAAAGAGCTGAGGAACAGCCCAGCTTCTTAAAAATTATTTTTCTCATACAGAATCTATTCATGTTGTCTTGAGCCTTGTTCTACTTTAAGCCTCTTGATCTTTTCCACTGCGCTGTTTACCTCTCCCAAGGATGCCTGTCCCAGCTATTCCCCTGGATTTATTATGGTACAATAAAGCATTTTTTGCAACTGATCTCAGTTGTATTTGGACCTCCTTATCTCCCTGGACAGTCATTAATGTTCTTAGGCCAGCTGGCAGCATGCTTGGAGCAAGGCCACTTCTGAGATGTGTTTGTGACTGAAGCAGAAAGAAGCCATCGCTAGAAAAAATAATGCATAAATAGATTTCAGCTAGCATGCAGGGTTAGTTACAGTGGTGAATGGCTGCTGGCAAACCAAGCGGTTTATACAGTGAAATACACAAAGCGGATTGCACAGTTCCCATTAACTGGATCAGACGGCACAGGTAAAAATGCCTGAGATTCACCTACAGTTTCTACTCAGTCTTCCCCAAATGGAGCTGCCGTTGAAGAAATCGCCTAACTTTTTACAGCTTCAGAGGTTCTGTGGTTTAAAAAATAGGTAAATTGTGTTACAGTCCTTTAATGCTTGCACCACAAAGGGGATAAAAGAATGGCTTTAAAGAAACACATAGACACTCTGGCCATTTACATTAATACATTATTAATATATTTCCTTACTCTGGAAAAAGTGATGTGTGACTTTTTTACTCTATATTTTACAGTAGATACTGCTTGTTTTACTTTCTAGCTTCCCACTTTAAAATGCCAGACCCTAATCCTGTTCCAGATTAATCCGTAATTTGCACCAGCTATTACATCATCCAAGACATTAATTAAGAAGCAGAACTGAAGCAAGCCCTCATGGAGCTTACTTGAAACATGCATTAAGTGAGCTGTAGGTAATAATTTTACAAGGGCAATTTTTCAAACCCTTGTGCTCATACCAACTTTCTTTATGAGACTGCCCTCTCGGTGACAAAAGTCTCAGAGAAACCAAGCTGTGTATGATTCTCTACAAATTAGGCCACTTGCTCTGTCAGAAATTACATTTATAAAACGATCTGCCTCCACACAGCCTTCTTGATGCTTTCTCTCATTATTTGAGATTGTGGCCGAGATTTTAGGGTTTTTTTTTTTGTTTGTGTGTGGTTGGACTTGGTGATCTCAGAGGTCCTTTCCAACCCTGACGATTCTGTGATTATTTGCTAGAAACATGCAGGCTGATTATTCAACTCTTTGCTTTTGCACTCCTCCAGCAGAGGTGCTGCCTTGCCAGAAATCCATACTCCTCTTCTTTCTTCACAGCCGCCCACGCCGCTTCTCTCGCCGGGGCTGACAGGAAAAGGCAGGGAAACACCTCCTCTTTCCTCACGATTTCCAGCCCCTTCCATCCCCCACGACACAACACAGCTCCTCATCCCCTCACACCTGCGGCCGCCATCTTGGTTTAACCCCCGCGGTGCAGCCCGTCACGGCAGACCCCGCCCCCTTCCCGCCACCCTGTCAGTCAATCCGGGCTCCTCCGTGGGAGGGCGGGGGGCGGAGCCTAGACGGCGGCCGCAGCCAATCGACGCGCGAGGTGCCGTGGGCGCCGCGGCCAATCGGCTGCTTGCTTCTTCGGGGGTGCGGTGGCTGCTGTCCCTGCGTCCCGCTGTGAGCTGTTGGCACCGGCTGTCGCTGCTGCCGCCTGAGGTGTCCCGGTAGCCGCAGCAGTCTGGCCCTGCCCCGCTGTCACTGAGGATGAGCCCCCGCGCTGCCCAGCGCCCGTCCCGCCCTGCCCGCCCGAGTCCATTCATCTAGCGACTGGTGAGGGGCGGGCCGCGACCTGCTGATGTGTCCGGAGGGGGAGCCGGGCCTGCGGGAGGGGCAGTGACACGGCTGGCTCCGCCGGTGGGGACGGGACGGCGGAGAAGGGGGGCTAGGAATGGGGAGACCCCTGGGCGGGAGAGTCAAGGAGGGTAACGGGCAGCCGGCCACGTAGGATGGGAGGGAACCGGCTTCGAGGCGGAAGAAAAGTGCCTCGGTCGCCCGTTTTATGAAGTCTCTTCTGTTGCTGGTCGCTTCCTGGCTACGTGGACTTGTGTAGTGAGAGTCCAAACAGCCACCTACTCCCCTGCCTGCCCCTCGTCTGTGGCTGGCTTTTTGAAACACTTCAGACCTTTCCCCCCTTGACACTGGCAGCAGCCTCTAGCCAGGTTTCCTTAGTTGGAGATTCCTGGGCAGCCTGTCGTGTGTCTGGCCTTCTTGGTGATAGTTGTCTGTGGCTTTTGATAACAGCTCACGGTGTTTGCTGGCTTTAAGCAGCAGCTTAAGCATGAGAGAGCTGAAATCTTGTAGTTAGTTTAAAAGGATATTTCTGTCCAGTCCTTTTAGGGACCAGCCACCTGATCTCTGAAATCCAGCCCTTTTTTGCTGACGTGGTCACTGTAGTTGCTTGTCTTCATGGAAACTGACCACAGTTTGTGGTTTACCAAAAAACAATAATCACCCAACAACATTTGGTGTGGGTTCTCTTTAATAACACTGTACCAGAAGTTCAGAGTTCATTTGGAAAAGTCAGCTTTTCCTAGGACTTGATGTATTTATCTGATATAATTTTAAGTGTGGTGAATTTCTAGAACACGTTTGTGGTTCGTTGCTCCTGACTTATCTTCAGGTTATCTGTTTCAATAAAAAAATCTAGAGCAAGGTCTCAGTGTCTTGTGGAAATGCCTATAACTGCACTCGCTGTACTTTTGTCTATACTGCTTTCTGTATGTTTTAATTTTTTGGGACAGCGTTAGGGTTTTAAAAGTAAGTAGTTTTGACTGTTCCTAGATAAGCCAAGCAGAGTATTTCACAGTATACTGTTTATGTACTGTGATTCCTGACTAATAGATCCGCTCTGACGTGTTGTAGCTGAATTTAGCTACCAATGGTACTTTGGTGGTTTTTTTTTTGGCAGGCGTGTCTGCCTTTAATTAGCTGTACTTGTTAGTGCTGTTAGGAGCACATGGATTAGAGTTGCTGGATCACTGAATGTCTCATCCTGATGAGGATTATGCTGCTATCGTTGCGAAGGCAGAAGTTTTAGAAAGTCTGGGGAGAACCTCTAAAGGTCACCCGTGCCAAGTGGTGGCAGAGAGGCCCCAGCCCAGTAAATGAAGCAACTGGGATCTGCTGTGGCCCAGGGGACATAGCAGGTGTAGTGGATTGTGGTGTTTTTTTAAAGCAAGGTGGTTTTCCTCCATAGCTTTACTTCTAGGCAGGTCTTGAACAGGTTGTTTGTTGTCTAGCCCATTTTGAGTGCCTCATTTGCATTCCGCTTATCATTTGGAAGTGCTTACTGATACATAATCTTAGTCTTTCACAAAATTTGAACAAATGACTACTTGTCCCATGGTCAGGGGTAAGTGGGCTAGAGTATTGATTTTTCTTCTTTATGTAGCAGCTGCCTTATTCAAAGGCTCTGGGTGGTTCGTAGAAAACACAGCTGAAGGAGAAAATAGATCCATTTTGCTCAGCCTGTACTCACGGGTTGTTTTGTAAACCTTCTGAATCCTAATTGCTCTTTCCAAAGTTTTCTTCTGCTTATGTACTTCTCTTAAAACTTGGTGTCTGAACTTGAGGCAGCACTGTACCTGATGTTTTGTGTATTGAAAAGGGCAGAACCCTTGCTTTCTGTTCCTTCTGTTGCAATACTCTTGTAATATAGTTGAGAAGAAGTTAATTTTTTTTAAAAGACTCAGTGTCTTTTAAAAGAATTATATGGGGATTTCTGACTGTCAAACCTATGTGGGAATTTCTGACTGCTGTGTAACTTAGGTTTACCCTTTTTTTCATTGTATTCAAATAATATTGCTTAAGGACTTGAATAGTCCAAATTTATGTCCAGACTTCAACAAATATGCGGGGAGTTTCTGAACAGGTTAAACTATCTGTGGTTATGTAATCTTCTGAGTAGAAATTGGTAGTCTACCTGTTCTTTAAAGCCTTGGACAATATGCTGCTTGTAGCTAAAGGCTGTGTTTACTGTTCGTTATCTAGGAATTCATCTGTGTTTCCTTGAGGATATGTTGCTTAATGTCAGCGCTGTATTTATTATATTAAAACCCAGCTTCAATTTGTTAGTCACTTTTGTCAGATTCTAAACTACTACTTTAATATGTATTAGTGAAAGTTGCCTTTAGGTAAGACTACAGTCAACAGAAAATCCTGGAAAATCAGTAATATGCTAGCAAATTCCTGTGGCTTTAATTCTGTAAGCTTTACATGATTTTTTTTTTTTTATTAGCTTACTAATCAAGTAGTCTGCATGGTGAAGTTTGTTTTGGGTACAACTATTTTCAGGATTTCCGTGCTGTTATGGTTACAGGTCTTTTGTGATGTTATGAAACAAGTGCAAATGGACCAACTTGGCGAATGTTATGAAATGTTAGCATGCTTGTTTAAAAAACAATCTCCCTTCCATTCCATCCTGATAATCTTTAAGAACTCGCAATACCCTTATAAGGATGGACTTAACTTTCCTGAAGTGTATGATATTGCCAGTCAGATCTCTCTTCATTTAGCAACTTACTGTCAAAAAGGAGGAGCAAATGAATTTTTCACCTTCTGAAAAGCTGTATTATTTACACTTTTTTTTTTAAAGTAGGGGTATTAGGATTAACAAGGAAAACTCTAGGCTTCTTTTATGTGGAAAGTAGATTATTATTATTTATTTATTTCTGTTTTAGGAGACCCAAATGCTAGGTATTTTTTCACCAAGTGCATCCTAGATGTAACTGGTATTTAGAAAAAAATCAGTTCCACTTAAAAAAAAAAAACAAAACCAAAAAACAACAACCAAACAACAAAAAAACCCAACAGCAAAACAGTGAATGGAATGAGGTTGTGCCAATTTAAAAATAAGGTCTTGAGAAATATTTTCTTAGTAAAGCAGCTTAAAGCTGCGTTTCAAGGCCATGTCGCTGATTTGACAGTTGAGTTACTTTAATGCAGCGCACGTGGAAGATGCAAAACCAGCATCTGTCCTCAAGTGGTACTGAATTCTAACTATCTGAATCCCTTGGGTTTTCTCTTTCACTTCCATGCGAGACCACAACAGTGGGTACAAGCCATTGCTTTGGTACTGGTATCCACATTCATGTTAGCCAGATTTTGCTAGATCTAATCCGAGTAAAGGCTTTCATCAGGAAGAATTTGAAAGACCACAGATACGAATTCCAGTACCAAACACGCCCACCTCCCACATTGGCAGTTCCAATGCATGTTTCTGGCATCCACCAATGTGGTAAGGGTTGGTTACTGTCTCTCTTCTGAGAGCACCCTTGTAGAATCATAGAGCGGTTTGGGTTGCAAGGGACCTTCAGGATCATCCAGTTCCAATCCCCCTGCCGTGGGCAG
>JAOXNO010000024.1:85324026-85369754 GCA_028565335.1 Limnodromus scolopaceus
CTGCTCTGGCAGGGGGTTGGACTGGATGATCTCCAGAGGTCCCTTCCAACCCCATATCATTCTGTGATTCTGTGAAACATACTAAACTTTTGCAGTGCTAGCAGAAAAAGATTTTAGCAAAAAGTAACCTATAACTAGATAAGCAGAAATGCCATGTGCCCCAAACAGTGAATATATTTTCATGAACAAGAATTTGTATCTTTGCCTCCTTTTCCTCCTTCTTCCTGCCTTACTCCTTCCAACCTAGACCTTCATTTCTTCTTGCCTATTTCAGAAGCTTTAGACCTTTGCCCAGAGTTTGCATTGCCTGTCTGAATTCACAGCCCTTACAAAGTTGTGTTTTTTTTTTTTCTTTGCTCTGTTGCCATCCTTCCACTTGTGTTTATTGGTGGTTCTGGGAGTGGTGGAGAGGAGCCTTCCTGTTGATTATGCAGGAGAGGCTCAGTAGGGAGATGGGTAGGCATTCAGGCCAGGGAAGGAAAGTAAAAAAAGGAAAAAAAAAAATCCTGTTTTTCAGTGGCTAAAGGAGGCTGGTGGTCACTCTCTCCTTCTGGGTCTGACTTGACAAAGCTTCTGTTAGCTTCTGTGATCTACTCTACAGATGTGGGAGTTTTTTGGTGGGTGGGTGATTTGGGTTTTTTGGTTTGTTTTTTTTTTTTCCTCCAGCAGTCTTAGTTCAGTCCTCACTTTCTGATCACGAAGTAATGATATAATTACACAGTAAACTATGAGGGTCCTAATCACCCTGAGGCTGGGAAAGCAAACATGTTTTTTTTTTTTCTCTCTTCAGATTACTTTTTTGAATCCAGTTCTCTTTGTAGCCTCAAAGATTTATGTCAAAGAAAGGGAGGAGGTGCCTTTGGAGGTTTGGGTGGGGAATGGAGTCACGTCTTTTTTAAACTGACTGAATCCCTGAGTGTAAACTCTGGCTTGGGGCAGGTCACTAAACCCTTGTCCCATTGCTCCTGTACTTACAAGTGCTAGTTTGATATGCATTTAAATTGGTACAATTGTTGGGGAAAAGAATCTTTGTCAACTAATCTGTTCTGGTTTGTTCTTTTTCAGGTCTCCCTTGCAATTATGGAGTTTTAGAAGAACGAGGTAGTGTGGAGGGGGAATCCCCCTCTCCACACTTGAGGTAGTTCACTTTTGGAATTTTCTATGGACAAGAATATTTGTTATATAAGATGGTGAAATAAGACTTCTAAAAACATATATTTATAAATATTTATTTGGATCAAGTGCCAAACATAGCAGTACAAAGATTTCTAATGGCAGCTCAATAAAACTGGATTTACATCCTTGGAATTACAAGTTTTTGAAGGCACTGTGCTGTGTACTGAATTGGAGTGCCTTGATACGCTTAAGGGCTGTTCCCCTTAAGAAGAGGAGCAGCTTCAGAAGTGAAGATGAGTTCTCTCATGCCAGACTGCACTTCGAAGTGTCGATCTCTACAGCATGCTCTGGATGTTATTTCTGTGGTAACCAGAGGAAGTGAAGGCCAGATCAAGGCCTTTCTCTCTTCTTACTGCTACAACGCGGCAACTATAAAGGATGCCTTTGGAAGAAATGTTATACATCTTGCTTCATCTTGTGGCAAGAAAGGTGTGCTGGACTGGTTGGCTGAGACCAAAGGAGTAGATCTCTTGGCGAAAGACAAAGAGTCTGGATGGACAGCTTTGCACAGGAGTATATTTTATGGATACATTGATTGTGTTTTGTCATTACTGAAGGTGAGTCCTTTAGAACTGTAGTTTTCCTTGGTATCTAGAATTTTTAGTGTTGTACTCATTATGTAAAAGTGGGGTTTTAAACTTGCCTGAAAGCCTCTTGAGGGTTGTCTTAGTACTGTGTTTAGATCACAGTGCATTGATTTACTTGAAAGTTGTCTTTGTGTTCATAAAAGATCTCTGCCTTTGCCTATGCAGAAGTCAGCACTGAGTAAGGATCCCTGATTAATTGTGGACTTCCCTGAAGGGTCAGGATCTTAAAAGTGGAGAGTGATCAGACTAAAGATACTCTAAAAATACACTCTTCAGTACTTAGACCAATTAGTGTTTTCAGAGAACGTAAAATAATAAAAGCTTAAATGGAGTTCTAATTAGAAATGAGTATTACACTTGAGAGATAAGCACTTTGAGATATAAAACAATTTATTAAGTCAATCCTCATTTCATTCGTATTTTAACCAGGCCTTTTGCTCAGTCCCCCTTGTTCCTTTCTTGCAATTGCTGTTTCTTCCCTACCAGTTAGCAAGTTATGTATATTTTTTGGTTGCTTTTCTGTTCCTCCTCTCCCAAGTACAGCAAAGGGAAGAAGCTACATATGGTTGAGATGTTCAGGGTCCCTTTAACCATGTAAGAAAGTGAAATATTTGTGGTTCAGGGTTACTTAAAAGCAAACTTTTCAAGGCAGAGGATTTCCCATTTTGAGTTCAGCCTTTTTAAATTGCAGTGCAGTTGTATGCATTAAACTCTCTGCTTTCAACAAGCAGTTTGAGCAAAATGATTGTCAATCCAGTGGTTTTTAATTCTTTAAGGCCTGATATGTGTTAAATACGTATTTTGTGTGCTGTACTCTTGCATAGTGAGGAAGTTTTCATTCAGCTTCCCAAAAGTAGGTGTTTGTGTGAGAATTGGACATGATTCTGTTTTCTAGAAAACTGGAAACTTTATTTGATGTATGGACAGTGTATTCACTTCTTGTGTGTGTGTATATCTGTATCTTTTGATATTTGCTTACAGGAGGCCTATACAGGTTTCCCCACACATTTTACTTTTCTGTCCATTGCATAAGTGAGTGAGGTTTTTCTGCTCTGCTGATATTCCTCTAAGAAGCAGAATGAAACAGCTCATGGAGACTGCTCTGCCTCCCACTTCCTTAACTGAAGTCTCACTGTTGTACTGCGTTATAGAAAGGTATTACAGCAACAACAGGAAGGGATTATAGAACAGAATTATGAAATAGCTGAGCTAGAAGCAGATCTCTGAAGATTGTCTGTTCCAACCCCTATGCTCAAGTGAGGTCAGCTAGAGCAGGTTACCCAGGATTGTCCAGTTGGATTTTGAATGTCGGTAGGGACAGAAACTCTCTGTTCCAGTGTTTTAATACTAGTCCAGTAAAAATGTTTTTTAGGTTTAAACAGCCATCTCCAGTCAGGTATTTATTATACACATTGATCAGACATGTCCTACCCCACCTATCTTGAACCTTCTCTGGGATAAACATCCCAGCTCCCTCAACCTCTCCCTGTGTGTCGGATGCCTCAGTCATTATTTTCATGGTCTTTTGCTGAACTTGCTCCTGTAGGTCTACTCTATGGTACTGGGGAGTACAGACCTGAACACTCCAGCTAGGGCTTGCCAGTGCTGAGTAATGCCTGCTGGCAACGCTCCCTCACACAGCCCTGGATGCTTTCACCATTCTTAGCTGCGAGGATACACTGCTGGCTTGTGATCAACTGGTTGTCCACCAGGAGCCCCAGGTCCTTTTCTGCCAAGCTGCTTTCCGGTTGTATTGGTACTGTGGGCTGTCCCTCCCTAGGGCCAGGATTTGCAGTTCCCTATGTTGAACTTCATGAGGTTCCTCTCAACCCATTGCTCCAGCCTGTCAAGGTCCCTCTGAATGGCAGCACAACCCTCTGGCTTACCTACCTCCTGGTCTTGGATCATCAGCAGCCTTGCTGAAGGTGCCCTCTGCCCTGTCATCCAGGTCATTAGTGAAGATGTTAATCAGTACTGGCCCCACCTTCAACCCTTGGGTTACTCACCTAGTGTGGATGACAGACTTCTGTTGTGGGCTGAAGGTGGTTGTGGCTTATTCTCCAACTGTATCTACCTGCAAATTTTGCCACTCAGCAATTGGGGTTCGTTATTACAAATTCAGACCACGTAAATATCACTGCAGCCTTTGCTCTGCTTGTAAATGACCTCTGCAGCTGCCAAAGAGAAGAATATCCAGCTACCCGTTAAATCCTAAAAATAGGTCGGTTCTTCTGTCATATAGTGAATTAATAACCAGCAGTGTTGCTGGTAGGGTTGCCTTTATAATTTGGAGAATGTATGTTGTTCTTCTGGCTAGTGTTTTTCCAAATGAAGTTAAAATTCCTTCTGTGGATGTGGCTAAGCTGTCCTTCTGTCATGCTTGAATGGATTGTGCTCCCTTGATTTTTGTATTTCACATGTTTACTTGTTAAAGGTGAAATTCTGTAAGGCTTTCTTTTATATTACCTGTGAGCTGTGGTACATAGGTACAGCTGTATTATCCATTAGGTTCTGCTTGGGAACATCTGCAGTTCTTCCCTTCAGTGATCTGATTGATGAGACTTGACTTCCTTAAAACCAATGCTAGCGTAGCAGCACTTTTTTGTATTGAGAAAATGGTATTTACAGAGAATATCTACCTTTCTCAAAGTGCTAACGCAATGACCTATTTATGCTTTGAGCTTCTGAAGCTTCCTTGCTGCTCTCTTATCTGTTTGTATCCTCTTGGCCTTTTTCAGCAACTCTGAACCACTGTTCCCTGCTTGTTTTCAAAACCATAGCAGGTTTTTTTGATCTTCTCACTTTTCCAGCTTGTGAAAACTGATTCTGTAAACATGCTGTATAAGAAAATGTATTCTTCAAAGCTGGTAAATGCATTTTTGGTAAATACTTGCCCTTCCTAAATGGCAGTGCTTTATCGTCAAGTGTATTTCCTTTGTGTATTTTCCCTGATTAAATCTTATTGCTCAATCAGGATTCATACAATAAAATCCCACTTGATAGATCAACATGATGTATATGTAGTTGAACAGAACTGCACTGTTCTTTTCATATCTGCTTGCAATTTACTTGACAGTATCTGAAGATTTTTTTATCCGCATTAAACTTCAATTGAAGATTTGTTTAGCTTCTTAAATGTTTACCTGGCATACTTAAAGCTGCAAAGTTTAATTTTAATTTTACTTTCCTCTTCTTCTCTTTCAGCATGGCGTTAGTCTGTATGTTCAGGATAAAGAAGGCTTATCAGCCCTGGATCTTGTGATGAAAGATAGGCCAATCCACGTGGTCTTCAAGAAAACCGGTAGGAAATCAAGCAGCTTAAATTCTATTTTATGAGGGTATATGCTTCAACAGTGTATTAATGTATGTACCAGTGTAGACAACCTTTTCTGTTTCTAATTAGGACCATTTAAGTTACGAGACATCTGAAGGTGTAGAGTCACTAATGTCATAAGACATGGACGCTTCTCTGATTTGAAAGTGCTTATGGTTTTCATACACAACAAAATAATTTTTTCCGGAAAGGCATTTTACTAAATTGAGGCAAAGCTTGTGTAATCTAAGGTAGTAGTAGTTGTATTCTGAAAACATAACAAAATTTACTTGCTGCTTAAGAATGTGTGCATATTCTGCAATTGAAAAATATGTATAAGTAATGTTGATCATCCTCTGTACATTGATATTAAAATATTGTGTCATAGCACCTCCTCCATAAGAATAAAACTTTCAAAAGTTCAATTTTTGGTAAAAATCAGCCTTACTCTTCAAATTTTAAATAGAAACAACATGAGTTGATTTTCAAAGTCATTATGCATGAAATTTGTAAATTTACAAACTGCATAGAGAATATTTTTTTCATTGCAGATCCCACCGAAGTCTACACCTGGGGAAACAATATAAATTTCACTTTGGGTCATGGTGGTCAACAGGGCAAACATCATCCTGAACTGGTGGACCTTTTTCCTCGGAATGGCGTGTATATCAAACAGGTATCTGACAGTATTCCACGGGCACGTTTCTCAGGGAACTTGGAGTGGTGTGAATTTCTTGTGTTGAAAGCAGCCCCGTCCCTGGGGGGGTTCAAGGCCAGGCTGGATGGGGCTTTGAGCAACCTGGTCTGGTGGGAGGTGTCCCTGCCCAGGGCAGGGGGGCTGGAACTGGATGATCTTCAAGGTCCCTTCCAACCCAAACCATTCTATGATTCTATGTGCTGTTAAGGGCTCTTCCTGTAACAGTTGTTTTGTTGCCCTTAAAATAAATTAGCCTACAGGCTAACAGAAGCTCAAAAGATGGAGTTTTAATAAATACAAACTCTAGGTTTCTTCAGGTAGGTTAAGGCAGAACATAATGAATTTAAAGGAAATATTTTGTGTTCCCTGTGACTTGATCTGGCAGTCCTGTGCTTTAACACTAGTATCTTACTTGCATTTTCACAAACAGATTTTATTAAAGCTGAACTTCTTCACAAAGTAGTTTTGGCACTTGTTTGCAGATTATCCAAGAAAATTAATTTGTCCTGCCCTGCCTCTGCCCTATCCCCTTTTTGCCCTTTTTCTTTCAGGTGGTACTCTGCAAATTCCACTCTGTGTTCCTTTCCCACAAAGGCCAAGTTTATACATGTGGCCATGGACAAGGAGGACGCTTGGGTCATGGTGACGAACAAACATGCCTGGTATGCTGTCTTATGCTTTCGCATGTAGTCTGACATGATACTGCTTTTTATTTCAAACAGCAAGTCTAAAAAGTGAATTAAGGTTTCTGTGAGTGTACTTTCAAAATCAGTTTGCTGTTGATTTCAAACAAACCTTCTTGGTCCCCACCAAATAACAGGAAGAAACCTCACTGCAGTAATACTACTGAGGTTGCAGAGAGTAGAAGAATGTGCATTTGAATATATTTTAATTTAAGAGAGCTAGGTACTATGGTCAAACTTCTGTGTTATGGCTGAGTTGTTTTAAAGGCTGGCTGATGCCAGGGAAGTAGAAGCAAATGGTTTTTGGCTGGGTTGCCTGCTTAAAGAGGCTGGTTACACTCTCTGATGAGCGTCAAGGCTGGCACAAAGGAAACAGCAGTTCTGTGGAGGTGTAGCGACATGAAAAGTGATGGTATGGTTGATTCTTACCTGACTTGCACAGCCACTAAATGAAAAATCACCTGGCTTTTTCATTTGAATAGCACGTTGTCGCAATATGCAAAATCAAAATTTGAGAAGACTAAATACGATGACAATACCATTTTTAGACTTCAGTATCCTGTCCCTTTTGCGTTACCTGGTAGTGTGCATTTAGTTTACTGCGTAATATTTTTTTGAAATTTCTGCTAGATAGAAATCTGGTAGAACTTGATACTATGTTGCTGGATGTTATAGTGAAGACCGGAGATCAATTTTTAACTCTTTTTTTAAAAAAAAAAAAGCAATTCTATGAAATCAGAATTTTTTGCAAATTGCTTTTTTGACATTGGGATATTACCCAGTTGAATAATGGAGAACTCACATTAGAATGTGTGAAGAGTCAAAGGTACAGAACTGCTTCCTTATTCTGTGGAATTTTCGTAGGATTATCCTGTGTTTTGGAGGAAGGGTAACTCGCGGTAATTTAAAAAGGAAAACAAAAGAGGAAATAGTTAATATTTGTCCAGCTGTCCTGAAGATACAGTTTCCAACCTAATTTTGGAGCAGGTAGTTTAAAAATCATCTCCCCTGATAGCAGAGGGTGCATTTCAAATGAGAGTAGTTTATCTTACTGCATTGGATTTGGTAAGTATATTCATTATATATCAAGGAGTGGAGCGATAGGACGAGGGGTAATGGGACTGAAAGAGTAGAGATTTAGATGAGATCTTAGGAAGAAATTCTTTCCTCTGAGGGTGGTGGAGCACTGGAATGGGTTGCCCAGATAAACTCTGGATACCCCATCCCTGGAGGGGTTCAAGGCCAGGCTGGATGGGGCTTTGAGCAACCTGGTCTGGTGGGAGGTGTCCCTGCCCAGGGCAGAGGGTTTGGAAATTGATGATTTTTAAGGTCCCTTCCAATCCAAACCATTCGATGATTCTATATTATTAAGTGTATTGTATGTTCAAATGCATTTTCATTTGTAGTCCGGTATTTGGTCGTGACTTTCTGTTGGTGTAACTTTAGGCCACTGGTTAATATCGAACTTTTTTCTTTTTTGTTCAGGTTCCAAGACTCGTGGAAGGCTTAGCTGGCCACCAGTGCTCCCAGATAGCTGCAGCCAAGGATCATACTGTTGTTTTAACTGAAGATGGATATGTTTACACATTTGGTTTAAATACTTTCCATCAATTGGGTATTCTTCCTCCTCCTGCTAATTGCACAGTTCCTAGACAGGTAAAAATAATACCAGTCAAAGCTTAGTTGCTTTTTGTTTATTTGGTGGGTTTTTTTTAACAGAGAAAGTAAAATGGATTATGAAAATACCTTAATTTTTCAGGGCACTAAAGTCAAATGCGAGTTCAGTTAAAATCTTGATTCTGTGTTATCATACATTTCAATCTGAAATACTCTCCTGTGTCCTGATAAACGTCTTAACCTGAATTGTACTAAAGTTTGTAGTGCTGAGTATGATACAAGTTACAATTGCCAAAACCCCTTTCTTCCCCAAATTATTCTGTACCTGAAATGATGTAAAAGCAATGGGTGTGTATCACTGGAAATTCATGCCCTTTACTTCTTTTGAATCACTGGATGATGGATCTCAGGGTTTGATGGTTGAGTCTCCTTTGCGGGAAACACTGTTCATTCTGGGTCATAATAGCAACAGGGAGGAGAGGGCATGGACATCAGCAATGTGACTATATGTCTACACTCAATCTATAACTTTTTCTAATTTTTTTTTTAAGTGAATAAGTGTTACATTACCTTTTATTGAAAGGAAGCTTCACCTAGAGTAAAACAACATTGCACCACCAGTGGTAAAAAAGTAGGAAAGAATAATTGGCCAAAGTGCAATAGGATAGTGCTTTGGGGTACAATGGGATGCTCTTCAGTAGGATAATGCTTCTACAGGATTTGGTTTGATCTTGATCATCTTGATTTGAGGTGAGGAGTTAGTAGTATCGTGGTTTTGCAGTGCGTTTAGGGCATTAGGACTTAGAAGCTGAAGATTTTTAGCTGGCACTTTTGCAGATAAATACAAATGCAGATCACAAACGCAGATCAAAAATGCAGATTTTGATTAGATAATCCAAAGAGTTCACTTCTTTTTCTCACTAGCACAATAGTGCCCCACTTGGCAAACTTCTGAAGTAATCCTGATTTATTAGACTGTGTATAGATTGATACCAATGATTCATCCGTAATGACTTTAGGAGTTAAATGTTGTCAGAAGTTTGTACGTGTGAAATTCTCTTGTTGCTGCTTAATATTAAGATGTGCTTTGGATTTGTGCTTAGGTTCAGGCAAAAAACCTGAAAGGTAGAATGGTGATTGGAGTGGCGGCAGGCAGATTCCATACAGTGCTATGGACTAAGGAAGCAGTGTATACCATGGGGCTGAATGGCGGCCAACTAGGTAAGGTAGAAGCCTTCTGAAAGTAAACCCCAGCCATTAAAAGATGTTTTTCATGTTATTTGTACTGAAGCTGTCATCTGCTTCTTACAACAGAAGCCTGGTTAAAGCTTTCTCTTCTCTCGCCTTTTTTTTTTAAACCAGTCTGATGATATCATCCCTTCACACTTCTTTTGAGGAATGTTTTTCATTACTACCAGTCACTTTAACATTTGGAGATGATGGCATTGAGGCAGACTTAGCTCTGCTATTTGAATTCTTTTGCCTTCCATCTATCTTATGTGGTCCTGCTACTCAAGACTTTCAGGAAACAGAACATTGCTGTTTGTGTTGTACATAACCCCAAGGCATGTTTGTCTCCTTCCAGCAGTCTGGCCCTTAATAAATTATAAATTAGCATTCAGCTCTCCTGCCTGTGTGCTCCTTTCACCTTAAACATGCTACTGATAACTTTTTCTATACTAACTTTTAAAACTGAAATGTTTGCCCATATCTAGATTTTTTTTTTCCAACAACGCCATTGCCAGAATCTTCCCTTAACTCACTATTATTCCAAAGTCAAGAAAGAACCTAATAAAATGCATTACCAACTAGTGAACTTCTTGATTTGTTGTATGAATGGGATATTTTAATTGCTTTTGTCTTTTTTAATGAACAGGTATTGCAATATTGGTTTGGATTTGCGTTTCCACAGTTCTGTATCTGTGTGCAAACAAACCTTTTAGCTAGCTCTGGTACTTAGAGTTAATCTGCATCAGTTCTGACAGCAGGTTCAGACGCTTTTTTGTGTTCCTATTTAAGATTGCAAAGGTATGTGGAAAAAAAACTTGTCTTTGTCAGAGAAGTGTCTTACTAATGAATATTTTTTATGTGTTTGGTTTTGGTCTTTTTTTTTTTTAAATATATATCCACCTATCATGTAAGTTTCTCTGTGGTTGCTTGTGTTGTTGAGATTATTCTGGTGCGCAGGTGGCCCAGTGCAGTGCCCTACGGAGACAGAAGTTGGGTCCTTAGGGGTAAAGTTGTGTCATCTGGGCGCTGTGACAGACCTCTGGTAATAAACCTTGCCTCTTTGAGATGTTCCCGCACAGCACTATGCTGTCTTCTGGCAGGGGTGCTCCCAGCTTTAGAGGTGGCTCTGCTGCTTGTTCCTGGATATTTGTGCCCTGCTCCGTGCTGTGGTGCAGACATAAGTGCACACAGGGCAGGGTTATGTTATAGAATCATAGGATGTGCTGGGTTGGAAGGGACCTTTAAAGGTCATTTAGTCCAACCCCCCTGCCACAGGTGGAGACATCTTTAACTAGATCACATTGCTCAGAGCCTCATCAAACCTGACCTTGAATGTCTCCAGGGATGGGGCCTCCACCACCTTTCTGGGCAACCTGTTCCACTGTCTCACCACCCTCACAGGAAAGAATTTCTTCCTAATATTTAATCTAAATCTATCCTCTTTCTGCTTAAAACTATTACCTCTCATCCTATGGCTCCCTTCCCTGATAAAGAGTACTGCCATCTCTCCTGGAGCCCATTTAAGGACTGGACGGGGGCTCTAAGGTCTCCCTGGAGCCTTCTCTTCTCCAGGCTGAACAACCCCAACTCTCATAGGAGTCTTCATAGGAGAGGTGCTCCAGCCTTCTGATCTTCCTCATGGCCCTAAGTGCTCATGTATGAGATTGATTGTTTGAGGGTTCTTGATGCAGCAGAGCAGTAATGGCCTGATTTTTTTTATTTTTTATTTTTAATACATTTTCAGAGACCTTGCATTACAGCTCCAGCCTTGTCTGTTCTTTCGCGTAACTGCCTGCCTTCTTCCTTATGTGCACTTACAGTAATTTGTAGGACAAGCTTGTTTAGTATCTTCTAATGGCTGAAATAATCTATAGTTTACGCCAATGTGATAGTATTTCTAGTGTCTTGAACTGCATTATGATCAAATAAATGTTCTTTCTTTGGAATCGAAGGCAGTACCACTGCAGAGTCAGACCACATTAAATAGCTTTCCCTGCAGAATATGCCTTCATTTTTTTTTTTTTTTTAATTGAATCTTGAATGTTTTCTGGTGTTTGTGGTGAATTAACAAGTATGTCTGGTGGGTCTGTTATCTGTCTGATTCTTTTTAAGGTGGATTATCTAACTACCTAAGAAGTCTTTCAGAATTTAAAGGTTCTTCAAAGTAGCGTAGCAAAGTGTCCTTTAAATGCACAATGTTTTGAATGGCAAATAATGGTTTGGGTGTGTTGTATTTTCTAGGTTATCTGCTGGATCCTAATGGGGAAAAATGTGTAACTGCACCTCGGCAAGTTTCTGCTCTGCACCATAAAGATATCTCTGTGTCCTTGGTCTCGGCAAGTGATGGTGCTACAGTGTGCGTTACTGAAAGAGGAGATATTTATTTGCTTGCAGACTATCAGTGCAAAAAGATGGCTTCAAAGTAAGTGTTACTTCTCTGATTTGTCACACAAATAGGTGAAGACTTAGCTCTGGTCTTACACTTGCAAGCTATTATAAAGATTTTTGTGCAAAAAGTAGAGATAATACAGTGTTCCCCTGAGCTTTCTTCATTTGAGGTTCTTTCATATGAACTGTAGCAAGCTTTTTTAGGTTTTTATCCACCAAAAACCTGTGAAACAGCATGCTGGCATAGGATAGGTCATTTAATACAAACAGCTAAATGAAATTTATACAAATATAATTTTTATAATGTTTGAGATCAAAGCCAAATCATATACTGGTTTTCATTTGTGGAATTTTGTGACGAACCTGTGGATATGGTGTGATTTACTTAAAAGCAAAGCAAAAATTGCCATCTACTAATAGTATTTATTATTAGTTATGTTAGCAATACCAATGGGGAGAAACTAAACTTCAGTAATTTTTAAGGGTCACTACCTCATCTATTTTTTTTTACTGCTTCTCAAAATGAAAAAGGTAACTCTGTCATAGAAGCAGCATCAATACACAATGAAGAAATACTAATTAAACCTTTTGTGTTCTTTCAGACAGCTGAACCTTAAAAAAGTTCTTGTTAATGGTGGATATTTGGAATATAAGGTAGATACCCAGCATCTTAAAGAAAATGGGGGTCAGAGGATTTGCATTCTAGCACTGGATGAAGCTGGAAGAGTAAGTTGTGTCCCTAGAAATCATAATTATATAGCAAGTTGTATACTGATTAATGAAACTTGAAACATAAGAAGTTAACAGGACAAAATCGTGCATAGACAATACCCAATTCATTTCTGCAGAGCTGCTAGTGATTTTTTAATTTGTTTTTTTAAAAAGGACTATGGGAAGACTACCAAAGTTATATACAGTAATTTATATTTAAATCTGTGAGCATCTAATGGCTTTGTGAAGATGTAAATGTCTTTACTTTTACATAGATAAGTGGTTATATAGTGTACATGATCTATTTTGTTTTGTTTTTTTCCCCCCCATCTCTTCTCTCACCCCATCTACTCAGTCACCTTTATGCCCTCCAGAAATAAAGTATGAAGAAGTCTTGACTTGGAAGTTTTAGAGCCTTTGCTGAAAAGCAGCTCTTCTGTAGATGAGATGTCCCTTTTATTGTTGAAAAGTTGCAGCTAAACCTGGTGAATGGCTTAGTATTTAGAGTTAAGCGTAGACTCTGTGTTGAATTAGAAGTGGAATACTATGGTGGATTTATTGTTTCCTTCCCTCATTCTTTCACGGAGTAGCAGTTTATAGGACCCTTCAAAACCCCAGCCTTTTCTAGATCCACTCACTGGGCCATCTAAGGCTTCAGTGCCATCTAGTGGTGTTTACAAAAAGATTTTGTTACTGAAATGCTGCCTTCTTAGAGAATCTTAAAAAACTAAGCTTGTATATCAAAATAAGGAGGAGTGTGGGTGTTTCCTTTTTTTTTTTTTCCTTGCATTTGAATGAATTATGTTTTGGGATGATCTTATCTGTTTATTAGGTCATTAGTTGTCTTGGGGATTATAAACTTCCAGTTTAATATTTGTTCATGAGAGGTTTAGCCTCTAGAATCTGT
The DNA here is from genome assembly GCA_028565335.1 of Limnodromus scolopaceus. Classification (NCBI taxonomy): domain Eukaryota; kingdom Metazoa; phylum Chordata; class Aves; order Charadriiformes; family Scolopacidae; genus Limnodromus; species Limnodromus scolopaceus. The sequence continues at coordinate 85,337,336 of JAOXNO010000024.1, forward strand.
CATATTGGTAATGCCCCTTCAACATCTTTAGGACACTGCTCTAGCAGTAACTAATACTGGAAAATTCAGGGATCTTTAGTGTTTTTAGAAATTATAAACTACTGAGTGAGAGGGATGGGATCTTAATACTTCTGTTTCCTGAATCAGCGCCTCCTGGTCTGGGTTGATTGTATTCTCTTTAAGAGATCACAGTTTAGCCTAGAAAAGAGAAGGCTCACTGGGGATCTTATCAATGTATATACAAAAAGATGTAAAGAAGGTGGAGCCAGGCTCTTCTCAGTGGCGCCCAGTGACAGAACCAGAGTCAGTGGGCACAAAATGAAACAAAGGAAGCTCTGATCTGAGTATCAGGAAGACTTTTTCGCAGTGAGGGTGATCGAGCACTGGCCCAGGTTCCCCATGGAGGTTGCAGAGTCTGCATGCTTGGAGATATTCAAAAGCTGTCTGGACATGCTCCTGAGCAACTGGCTCTGGGTTGCACTGCTTGAGCAAGAGGTTGGACTATAAAACCTCCACATGTCCCTTCCAACCTCAACCCTTCTGTGATTCTGTATGGCTCAAGAGAGGAGAACGGAAATGGGTTCCTCCAATTCTTTTGTCCCCTTCTTATGTAGTTGTTTAACAGACCTGTGCAGGTCCTTCAATAGGAGAAGAGGAAACACAGACTTTAGCACCGCTAATGCCACATCTGGGCTTTACCTTGTGTGGGAATGTTGCTTCATGCTCACCTCTTTCAGACATCTACAGTAGACCTTGCTGGGGTCTTGCTGTGCATGTGTTTCTTCACATTTCTGTTAAACGTTTTGAGGTTACGTTTGGTCATGATCTCCGTTCCAAAACCATAGCTGGTACAGAGAAACTTGAGGTTTTTTGTCAAACAATTAGCAGGAATTGTTATAAATTTTTGGTGTGCTAGCTTTGAATTTTGCCCAATTGATAAAGAAACCAGTTAGAAAAATTTGTGAATTAAGAACTAGATTAAACTTGTTTCATCGCTTCATGATACCTTGTGATGTCCTTGTTGAAAAGTCAGTGAAAACTGTCCTATAGATGGCTGCTCTGGAGATGTTTGACTGTTCAGAGAAGCTTTTCAAATGCCCTTCAAGGGCAAATGGATCTTGATATCATAATAGATCTTTCCTGTTTCACTTGTGGGTTCTTTGTAATAGATGCTCATAACACTTTAAGATGTAATTTTGAAGAATATCTTTCTCCTCATATATGATATATGCAACTTTGAGATGATCTGTTCTTGTGTTTAAAAAAAAAAAAGTAGCATGTAATATAAAACTGCTTTTATATGACATGAAGATTTCCCCTTTCTCTGAAAAAAAAATTATAGGTGTTTTGCTGGAAGTCATCTAACAACTCCATGAAGCAGTGTCGTTGGGTGTACGGCCGGCAAGTCTTCATGTCCGATGTTGCTTTAAATAGGAATGAAATAATGTTTGTCACACAGGACGGTGAAGCCTTTACAGGGAAGTGGCTGGAAGAAGGGAAAAAAACGTCGGAAAAGAAAGGTTAGCTGTGATTTCTTTTTTAAGTGCTTCAGATCAATATAGAAGTTTAATCAAGTCTTTACAGACTCTAACAGTATTATGTGGTGAGGTTGTTCTTTCCTCTGTGGCTGATGGAGGTAGCATTGACCACTACTGTTCTCTTTCCTCAATAATACTAAGATTTACTTACTTTGCAGCCTTCAGGTGGAGATTCCCAGGAAGAAAAGAACTTCTGAAGAGTAACAGTAGCACTATAAGCAATAGAGAGAGAGCTTCTGGTTTTTTGGAAAGGTTTTAGTGAATGTGGCAAATGATGTGTTTATATTCAGTTACCCAGTTCTTGAAAAATAATCCAGTGTTTGTCCAGAATATAACTTTTTTTTTTCAATGGTATTTTTTTCAGTTTGGGTGTAATTTAAACAGATGTAATATTAAGTTTGAAGGCAATTGTATTGTATCTGCTGTAATTGATATGACAGGAAAAGAAAACAATCTTGCATTGTTGTACACTGATGCACAGCTTCTTTCATTCCACAAGAGGTTGCATTGAATGTTAAGTGGAGCATTTTCCCTTACATGAAGAAGTGACAAAACACTTCCACAAGAAACTCTGGATAAAGCCACTCCAATGTGTAATGTAAAGTCTTATTCTTAAAACATCTTCCCGCATTTCAATTAAGCAAGCTGAAGTCTTCAGCACAATTTAGTCTTATTCAGTGACTCCATCAGTGGACTTAGAGAAATCATAAACCTTGCCTTTTTGTTGTATGAATTGCATTTTAATTAGCTGGATCTTTCTGTGTCTTTTCTCAGTTTTTTTTGTTTGTTTGTTTTTTAACCAGAACTTGTATCAAGCCTTCAGAATTCTTCCTGCGATGTGTCCTGTGAACACGATACAAACAGCGTGTATGAAAGAATTCGACTCCAGAAACTTACTTTTGTCCACCGAGCTGTTAGTATTGCCACCGATCCTAATGGCTGCAATTTTGCTGTTTTACAGTCAGATCCTAAAACAAGGTATATTTAAAACATCAACAGCTGTAGTTTTTCCCTTTTTTCTTTTTGTGTGTTATTGCAGTTAAATTATTCTGCTTTTCAAAACGATGTTTTGGCTCATAACAGAAGTCACAGTAAATGACTGTGCTAGAGAACAGCACTTGTTAGTAAACAACTGTGTTGAAGTTACTCAAAGACCTCATCAATTTGCAAAATTGCTATAGATAGTCATAATGTTTTATCTAAAGTATTTTAAAGCAATCATTTGCAATGTATTTCTTAACACACTCTGAGCTCTAAATACTGTAGAGATTCACCCCTTCACGAATCACCAATGATTGCTTTTAAATAAACCTGAAAAGTGGATCTTTATTTGTTTGGAAAAAATAAATAAGTAGAATACTGAACCAAGTTCCTTGCACTCTTGTAATAGTTTCCAGTATATCTGATAAATAAATAAATATTTGCTTTTATTATTGCTCTGGATTGTAATATGAAATACAGCAAACCTTTCTGTGTTTTCTTGTTGGAAAAAAGAGATGAAGATGTCTGATAAGACATATTTACTGGCTACATTATAAAGACAAAATGCTATATTTGATAATCTGAAACAAGACAGATCTTCCATATGTGTTTTAATTGCTTAAATACCAGGTTACTAGTTCTTTTTGTAAAGAATAGGACGAGAAATGATCCACCAATGTAAGAAAAAACCCAAACAAGCCAATCTCACCCTCTTCATGAAAAATACTGTGTAAAATTTATGGAGCTTGTAAATGGTGGTGGTTTTTGATGGATTTCGTTTTGTTCTAGTCTCTATGAAATTCCAAGCGTGTCGTTATCAAGTTTTGGAGAGGATTTTGGCAAACTGTTAGATGAGACAGATGAAATGGACAGCATCCACGACGTGACTTTTCAGATTGGCACGAGAACTTACCCTGCGCACAAATACATCTTGGCCGTACGCTCCGACTTCTTTAAGAAGCTCTTTGTTTCCAGTGACAGCCAGTTGGACACTCCAGACGTCTACCGTAAGGATGAAGATGCTGTTGGATGTGACCTGTATGTAATAGAGAAAGTTCATCCCGACCTGTTTGCGTACCTTCTGCAGTTCATATACACTGATACTTGCGATCTCCTGACTCACGGTTTTAAGCCAAAAATCCTGCATAAAGGAAAATCGGAAGAATATCAAGATACTTTAATTTCTAACCTGAGCAAAATGAGCTTTGATGAAAACGTTAATGGAAAGTCTGCATTTGAGATTTATAGAAATAATCAAGTGCAAGTTCTAAATGAGAAACAGAAGAGCAAATCTAAAAAAGGCAAAGTTGCTGGGGAAGAAGCGAACCTCATAAAAATGTTGCAAAGTGCTGCAAGAAAGTTTGGGCTCAGCAATTTAAGTGGAAGGTGGGTGAAAAGAAATGCATTTATATTCTGGAAAGCCCTTCACAGAGTGTATTTATGTAAGCCAATCTAACTTTAGTTGTTACTAAAATAGAAGGCTAGTTGGGGTTGATAAATTGTCCTTTTTTTTGCTTCTTTTATTCTTTGTAAGTATAAAAGTTTATGGCACATGCCAGGCCATCTCTTTACAGCAGTATCAGTTTGTTCTGATGCTCTTCACTAGGAGAAAGCATATATGACCTTCTCAAATAATGTTCATAGCATGATACGTACTTAAAGCATCATTTTTGAATAGGCTTCTGTATGATAGAAATGTGCTGTCGTCCCTTTTTGTGTCCTAGAACCTCTTGGACGGTTGTATTTAAAACATTTGTCCTGTGTATCTTTTAAGGCATGAGCCCTCCGAGAGTGATGCAAACCATCTGACTTTCCAGAATGACTGTCATAAAACATCAGTACTCGTTTGTTAGAGACAGCTGATCTAATTGAGTTTTGGATTGATGAATTTCTATGCTGTGGTCCGTAGTCTACCATTTTTTTTTTTTCTGTTGACAATGAACACATATAACGTAAAACTACACATCACAAAGTTAAATTCCTCTTTAACTGATGCATTTTTAATGTTATGCGATGAAACTAATGGAATTGAGACCATATGTCTCTGTAGAACTGTATTACTCACGGTTTTGGTGGGGTTTTTTTTCTGCATTTGTCTTTTACTTTCAAAGGAGGGAATTGACTTTTTCAGGGCAGTTTTCTTCACTGTATTTTTCTCAAACGCTAAAATTAATCGGGAACGATTAGAAGCTACTGCTAAAACTGAGTTACCAAGTAAAATTTCCATGTTAAAGCGCTTTCCTTTTGAAAGTGTATTGCTTTGTAATCCACCAGCAGCCTTCCTATGTCTTCACCATCCCATTCATAAACGTGGTTTGATGAATTCGGGTGCTAAAGAAGCCTGTGGTGAAATGTGCATCTCTTCCAAACCAGCCTTTGCTCAGATAACTGCCTGGTAGCCATATATATAACTCCTAGACCCTGCGATATTGGACTTTGGCCTTAACTATAGTAGTATAGAATCATAGAATGGTTCAGGTTGGAAGGGATCTTAAAGATCATCCAGTTCCAACCCTCCTGCCATGGGCAAGGACACCTCCCACTAGACCAGGTTGCTCAAAGCCCATCTAGATAATAAATGAGGTAGTGAAGATCTGGAAAGAATATCAGTTACATTTTGCATCACCAGTGAAGATTTTCGAGTAACAACAGACCTTTTCTAGTTTTCTGTGCTGAATCGTTTCAGTCTTCTTTTGTATTCAAAATCCGAGCCCACTGAAGTGGTGTTACTTTCTGAGACTGTTCTTTCTAATGTTTTGAACTGTCTACTAATTCTATTACTTATTACTACTGTTAATAATTTGCAGGTTGGATGGAGTCAGGTTAGAAAATGGAAAAATTAATGTTGTCAACAAGAAGAATGGGAACAAACCGAAGTTAAATCAGAAGAAATGGTAAACTTTAAATCAAGCTTCCCCTACCCCCACCATCTTCCTTTTACGCTATCTCTTTATCTTTTAAGTGTAGGTTAAGGTTGACCAGCTGGATTTTAACTTCTGGTGCACACTTGTCTCTTCCACAATAACACGTTTGTAAGGTCGCTGTAGACTCTTATAGGCTGATCTATGAATTGGGAACCTGGGCTAAATTATGTAGGGTGTAGTTTTACTACTTTTTTTGCTGTACATTAGTGTGTTCTGTGGGTTAACTGAGTTGTAGAATACTAATGCCAGGAGAAATGTTGTGGGTAACCCAGTCAAAACCAGTTTGACTTTTGCAAATATGCTCGCTCTGACAATAAGACAACCTGATTTGGAAATAAGAAAATATATAATATATTAAGACTTTTAATAATAATTTTATAATAATATATTTTTCTAATTGAGAAAATCTCTGGAGTATCTCTCAATAAAAAAAATCCTTATGCTTTTATCAAAGTAATATTTGTTTTTTAATGCCATTGGTATTCATGCTCAAAGGCTTGGATAGTCTTTTTACGTAGTAAAAGCTACATTGCATAAAAGAAGCTTTTTCACAGAATTTGGATTACTTCACTCTTAAAATGCTTTGTCAAAGCTTATAGTAGCTACTAATTTAAAAGAAATAACTAATTTAACATAAATCCTTTAAGACTGACTGAAATTAGCCCTAATTAATTTATTTGGCCATAGCAGTTTTAAAACAGTAATTGACCGTGTTTTGAAGGAAATACGTGGTGGAATTTTGAGAGCTCATCTTTGGACAATAAAATTCTCTCTTGAATTCGTTCACATCCTTTTAGCTTCATTTCATATGCTATTTTTAAAGTTCAAGTGTATTTTATTTTAAAGGACAAATCCTAATCTGCTAAAGTAAGCATTTATTTGTGGAGTTTACAACTTGTAGCTCTTCTGAACAGTCACAGTTCCGATCCTATTAAATCTTTTCTAGTTCATACCTCTCCGATGTGACCCTGAAATCGTTAGATGGAAAGGAATTCCCGTGTCATAAGTGTGTACTTTGTGCAAGACTTGGTATGTGTGTATATTTATATATATATACATCGTATTGTCTATTTTAATTGAAATTTTATTGCATCTTGAACTGAAATGCCTTTCTTTACAGATTATTTTCACAGCATGTTAAGCAGCTCATGGATTGAGGTAAGCTTGCCAATAAACATGTGTGGTGGTATGTTTTGTTGCATCAAATAAGTGACAGCTTTTCAGTTTTTCCTAGAATTACATACCCTGAATTCTAGGGAAAAGGAAAGGCTGGATTCTTGGATCTCATTTGCAAGAAAAAAAAAACCTGCACGTTTTTGGTTACTCTATATTTGTACTATTGAGATTATTACATTTATTACTCTCATTTAATTCACAATGTACGTCAAAGGAAATTAAGTATTGTTTTAGAGGTTTATTTTAGCTAGTTCATGTATTTATAGAAGCTGCTGGACTCTTCTTATGGGATACCGCTTTGGGTGACTTTTCATTTTTTTCTGTAAAAGATCTTACAATTTAAATAGTATGCAGAATGAAATAGCTTTTCATATGTCCTGAGTGAAATATACAGCAGAACTGAGAACTGAGTCACTGTGTAGACTCTCTAGTTGACTTTTACTGTTAATGAAATAGGAACCAAGACAGATATCCTCTATTTGCTACCTGTGATTCGATGCCCTGGTTGTTCCTGGACGTTGTCATTTCACTAAACACCTCTCTTAAAATATATGAATACTGTTGAGGATGCTTGTTGAAGGGGAGGAAAGGTGTAAACGGAGAAGTGTTTTTCAGAGACTAAAAGCTGAAGCAGCACACAAGAGTTTTCTCAACTTTCATAGTTTTGTAGCAATATGTAAATCTAAGAACCTGGCAAAGCACTGGCAGTTCCTCTGCTGCGTAACAGGAACTTTACCAGTCCTCTTAAATTACTGTGCTGCCTCTTCCTTGGTCATCCCTGAGGAAACATATCCAAAGCACTGTGAGACAAGTGATTGATAGATTTCTTTTTTTTGAAGTGTTCCGTGTCCATTTGTATCGTTGATTTCTATATCAATTTTATGTAGTTCATAAATTATCCATTATTTCCTAAAGAAATCTAAATCATACTAAAGTCATAAGTAAATATTTTGTGAATCAAGTCCTCCAGATGTTGTGTAAAAATCTTAATATCTATAAGAGGTTTTTAAACTTTGAACAGGAAATATGTCAGCGCTGCTATAATGTTCTAAAGCAAAAGAAATCTTTTAGTGTAAAGCTTTGCTTCGGTACCACCTGAAATAACCCAAAGTTGTTAAGTAGTGATGCTGCATAAACTTGAATGGTGACAAATACATGGTTTAAAGGCTGCTGTTTACTTATTCAAAAGCTTTGCCTTAATGGTTTAGATGGTCCTTCAAACAGAGGGTTTGCTGAGGACCTTGTTTTTGGAGGGATTAACAGTAATGGCTACTTTCATTTTATTCTGGATCTTTTGCCCTTAAAGGGAAGCAGTTCAGTACTTGCGTAGGGGATTCCTGTAGGTCTACTTTTAAACAGTTGTGGGCAAAGTAATATAATCAAGGAGGATTATTAGAGAAGATGCTCAAACTGATGAAACACTGAACTGTTTCATGGATATTTATTCAGAAATTTGGGCAGATTTTAATTGCTCTGCTACAATCAATTACTAACTTAAGAATTTGAATAAATACTGTCCAAATGCTTAAATAACTGTTTAAGTTTGAAAGTGTGACCCTCAATCTGAGTCATTTGCTAAATATAATTGCTGTCTTAATTTTGTAGTCAGCTGCTTTTACTGGTTTTGTTTGGTGTTTTGTTTTTGGTGTTGTTTTTTTTTTTTCTAAAATCCTTTTGCCTTTTAGGCTTCCTGTTGTTCAGCTCTGGAGATGCCGATCCATTCTGACATACTACAGATAATAGTAGACTACCTGTACACAGATGAAGCTCTTGCAATAAAAGGTGCCATTAATATATTTTCAACTCAGCTGTAGCTCCTGCAGTTTTGATATTTTTAAAATAGAAATTCAATGTTTAATGTGCTCGTGTTTAAGTTTTATGTAGAAAATCCAAATTTGTGTGACACTTGGACTGCAGATTTCCTTTTCTTTCCTTCTCTTGTTTCAAAAAGTGACTGTTTGTGCTCTTTTAAGCTATTCCGTGTGCTGTGAATATCCCATCTAAATTTGCAAAGCCACTACGTTTGTTTTTTGGTAAAATCTCCTTGAAGCTCTATGTGTTACAGTGGCTTTGACTTGCCCACAGCATTTACACAATGCTTTGTTTTCCAGATTCTCAAAATGTGGAATTCATATGTAATGTTCTTGTGGTAGCAGATCAACTTCTTATATCCAGACTCAAAGAAATCTGTGAAGTAGCCATTGCAGAAAAACGTGAGTTCTTCCACTTGTATTATAAAGGGTTAGAGAATAAAAAATTGTGGGTTTTTTAGATGTTAATATTCATTTCTATTCAACACAGAATTACTTGCTTATATTCCTTTGCTCTAATTACCTTTTGCTATTCTTTGCATAGCTTTTAACAATTGATTCTTTAGTCTGGGTGATGTTCTGGGTTAGCATAATTATCCATTCCTTTTGCAAGGTTGTCTTCATCTCATGCTCTTTAATAAAAGAAAAAAAAAAAGCTCCCCCACCCCCAACAACTACAACAAATAAGCCAAACTTTTATGAAACCTTTATTTCATTGAATTCAAACTTCTTGTCTTTAAAACATGATGAAATGTATTCTGTGTTTCTATTTCTGTCCTTGTATTTAGTTCTACCAGTTATTCTGTAGTTGGTTTGAGATGGTGCTGTTTCTATATGGCTATGAGGGTCTCTCTTCCAGAAAGTTGGTACTTACTTTCATACAAAAAGTCAGCAAGAAATTTTTGCTTAGCATTTCTTAGTGACTTCCATTTTTCTCTCTCTCTCCAGCCCTCTACCCTTTCACCCCGCCTTTTTTTCTCTTTATTCCATGCTAAGGGAATATTTGGAGCTTTAAGAACTGTTTGCTGTATGTGAAACGTGCTATTTTTAACTTTCTTTTTTGCTGCTACAAAGTTATGTGGAGCTTGCTATAGGTTATGGCCATTTGAGCATTAGTGTTTCTTCTAGGAACGGAGAAGTATACGATATGTTTCAATAACTAGATCATGCCCTTCAACGTCTTAAATCCTGCCACATGGTATTGCGGCACGTTATCCAATTTATTTCGTTGTTTTTCTTCTTTGCAGTTACTTTGAAGAACGCTGCCGAGCTGCTGGAGTTCTCAGCAATGTATAACGCTGAGCAGTTAAAACTGTCCTGTTTGCAGTTCATAGGACTCAATATGGCAGCTTTGCTCGAGGCAAGGTATGGAGGAATGCAAACGTGTTCATGCACTAGCTGTTCAATTCAGACACCCCAAAAAGGCAAAAAGGTTGGAAGAGCTAATAGGAGCAATTAAATTTTAAAGTGCAACTGAATGCTGCTCGTTTAAAGGGAGGCTTATTTTTGCCAAAGAGGGAGAGAGAAATTCGTTAACTCTCTGTAGATACTGTACCAGTTGTGTAGTACAAAACCCTGTGTTACAGTTTGTTGCGAAGAGCCTGAGTTAAGGGGAAATAACTCTCCTGAATTCAGTGGGCTTTGAAATTAGGTCTGAGCTTATTTGAGTTTTTATATTGTTTTTGAAGATGCATAAAACTGCTGGGTTTTTTTTATTGTTTGTTTTTCTTTCTTTTTTTTTAACCGTTATAGTTACTATGCAAATTAAATTTATTTTAAGTAGGTTTATTATAGCTGGTGCATTTTCCAAAAAGAATGCGCCTGCCTTCTCATACTCTCTTTGCTTTAACTGTCTGTAGTGAGGGCTCAACAAATTAATTAATTACTTTTGCTTTCCATAATGATTCAGCTGAGGTTCTAAGAAGTTGAAGGTGTGCTCTGACCTTCCTTCTCGTGGTGTTTTCGGACAGGGCTTCAGGTTGCTTCCAGAGTATGTATCACCTTCTCAGAGCAAGACTTATCAGCACTGATTGAACTTCTTTTCTAGCAAAGACTTAAACTTCCCAAAAAACGACACAACCGAACCAGATAAAAACCCCCTCATCTCTATTATTGGTCTACTCTATCCACTCCCAGGCTTTTTGTCACACTTCCTTTTACCTATAGAAGTCCTTAGAGATCTGAGCCAGCTCAGGATGCCAGCACTTCATTGCTGTGTCACACAACTGCTCTGCTTGTATCACAGATACGGGAATCCCTTTATGTTAGCAATCTTCCTCCTCAGAACTTTATAGAGTATAAACATTTTAACCTTGGATTTTGGAGAGAAGAGTGAAAATGTTATAATGTTATCTTAAATAGTATTCTCAATTCAGATTTGTTTCATCTTAAGCCTGGAAATGACATGCAACATTCTTACTGCAAATAAGAATGTAGCTGAATATATCTGAATTTTAGTGAAAATCTGAAACTCTCATTACTGGGTAGCAAGTCTTTTAATCTGAGACAGACAGACAGCTTTGTGCAAAGAAGGCTGCTTAGGTGGGCAAAACAGTTTTGTTGAGTGAAGTTTGTTGCTGTAGTGTTATTTTTTGGCATGAATATCAAGGGAAATTGTGGCTGAGTTTTATAGAAGAATTTACATAGACTTGGAGTGTTATATACATGTCAGAAAGACTTGAAAGTGTGCAGAAATAGGTAAAGTAATGACCAGTTCATGGCAACATAACCATATAGGTCTATATTGGCTGTGACCTTACGTAAAGGTAGGCTGTCAGGAAGGATTGTGGGTTTAGTCCTGCTTTATAACAGTGGCATTGACTAGTTTATATTTTGTGTTCATTTTCTATCTTCTGACTCTGTGATCACCATGAGTAGGTAATAATCCCTCTAGGTGAGATTCATCTAAAACATTAATTTGAATTTTTCATTAATGTGATTTATTTCTTTTAAGCTGGTAAGATAAATTTATATTTATTTTTTAGGACTCTGGATGTCTTAAGTGATGAAGTTGTAAAGGATCTTTCTGTTTATTACAGGAAAATGGTAAGTGGTACAATTTGAGTGTAAGCTGATTAGGTTTAAGATGAGAACAGATGAGTAATAAATACATACCTGCAGGGTCTGTAGATGACAGGCTGAATGTGGAATGTCTGACTCAAAAGCCTAAGGTTAGCTCCTGCTATTATCACTCTCATGGAGCTCATATCTCATTATTCACTGCTGCAACAGTAGTGTGTCCTTTAAGTTAATTAATTATACACATTAAATGTTCTGTAATTAACAATTATCACATGAAAAACCAAAGTACAACCTATGGAAAAGAGCATTTGCTACTTAGAAGAAAGGAGGGGAAAGCAAGGAGAAAGTAAATTAGACTTCTCCAGTGTAAAGGTCAGGGTGATCATATAGATCTTAAAAGCAGTAAGAAAATGAATGTGAAAGCTGGACTTTAATGCAAAGGAGAAAACCCAGGCACACTATATTCCAGTATTCTTTAACTGTACAGTAGTAAAAGATGTTTGCAAAACCTTGAAGCATTGTTTTTTTGTCAGGAGTTACAGGCAGCTGAAACATATGCATTCTGAGTCTGTCACTTAAGATAATCCTCCTGTTTTGCTTGAAGATTTAATTTAAGTTTATAAGCTGGTTAAATAATCAATTACTTGATCTCTAAAAGTGTTTTAAATGACAGTCACTTTTGGACCTTTTACAAGAGACCATATATTTGCTAGCATACAACTTAAGAGAAACTTAATGTGATGACATTTATAACTACAGATTCCAGCTATGGTCAGAAGAGTAATTACTCCGTATCCAGATGGACCTGATATAAGTTCTTTTGAGCCTGAAGATGGAGAGAACTTTGTCTTTTTAAGGGAAGAAATGAATACAGAACAAAATTCTCAGTAAGTATTTATTTTTCGTCAACATTTTTGACTTGGGTGAGCTGTATATGGCATTTATCCCTGTTTGGATGGTGCCTGACTCCCTTTGGGTTCAGGATGGAAATATTAAGAAAAAGGAGTAATGGAGATTTCAAGGACTGTTCTCAGGTCTCTTAAGTATTTTGAAATGTTACAGAAACTGCTTCTTTCAATTTATAAGTAGCATGTTAGTAAAGGCAGCAAAACAAGCACATGCAGTAACGTCTGGGTGTTACACATGTGATGAGATGTGATGAGTACCTGTGCTTGATGAGACCAACTGTGGAGTTGAGTGAAGAATAAGGAGAAATCAAACCAGCAAAAATCCAGATTTTATTGTACTGTAGATCTGTACAGAAAATTGTGGTAATCTACACTTCTTTAATATTAAACAGAAGTGTCAAGCGAGATAGGAAGTTTTGTGGCATGAGTTTTTAATCTGTCAGTTTAAAGTGGCTACTGTCTGGTTGTAGAATAACAAAACAAGCAACCTGTATTTAAAAAGGGTCAGAAAATGTGATCCAGACAACTGTAGATCAGGTAGTTCGGTTCTGTGGACTTCTGGTATTTGTCTTTGAAGATTTATTCTGAAGACATAGAGGTGAGAGCAATAGAATCTGTAAAGCCTTGGCAGACTGACTTAATGTGCTATTTTTCTCTGGCGAGCAAATAATAAAATTACAACTGCTTTGGTTTTTTGGTATGGTTTTTAAACTGGAGAAATGGACTGGGACATCACAGCTATGAAAAGTTAATTTGATAGGGTGGCTTGGTAACATTTTTTCCAACACGGGCAGCGAAATCTGATGTCCCTGTGCAGATGAGACCTCGCCTGCAGTACTGTGTACTGTTCTGAGCACTTGCATCAAGAAAAGTTATGGTAAATGAACTAGCACAGATAAGGAGTAGTAGATCAGAGGAACTGAGAGCCTATTTGGTATTAGATCTCAAGCCTTTCAGTGTTTTTAAATACTTGACGATAGCCTTTAGGGAATAGGGCAGTCCAAGGACTGAAAAAAAACCCCAACCACTCTAAGGTTACAGTAGTGATGCAGGGATGAAAAAGTACATATATAGATATTTCACAAAAAAGCTTCTCAAAGAAGCTTTTTGAAATAGGGTTACTGTAGCTGTGATTCATATAATTCTGAATTTCTACCAGTCTTGTTAAAAGGAAAGATGCCTTTTATTTGATTGCACTCTTCCTAGTATCATATATAGGAACCTGTGACATTTTGGTAACATGACCATATACCTGCCTTATTGTAGAGGTAGTATCATCTTGGTGGCAATATTTGTGTTGGGGAAAAATGAGACCAACTGTGGAGTTTGTTGAACTTCACTAATTTAAGAGACATCAAAAGAGACTTGGATGCAGTTGGCTTTCTGTCTGCTGCTGTGGTGTGTAGCAGGTTTAATCTGGCCTAGGTGGCAGTGCCAGCCTATGCACAAGTGTTTGTGCAGGGTACTAGACCAGAGACTAGATCTAGACTGGAAAGAGTTTTTTCTCTTCCTCCTGGGTGTTTTTTTTCCCCACAAATAATTTTTCTAACTAATTGTGCCAGTGCATAAGCAGAGCAGGAGCAAGCAGCAGGTGACAGTCGGAGGGACCAGGAATTACTGCTTGAAGTACAACCATTGCTGCTGACTGAAAAACTTCACGTTGACACCGATAGTTTTGAGGCTTAATTTCTTTGGTTGAATCCATCTTGGGGTCTTTGTTTGTTTGTTTGTTTTTAATAGGGAAGCCCTTTTCAAAAAAGCAAAAACTAAGGCAAAAAAGAAGCCACGAAAACGGTCTGACAGCTCCGGAGGGTATAACCTGTCAGATATTATTCAGAGTCCAGCTTCCACAGGTCAGTGGGAAAGGGGTATAAAAACAGAATGTAAAATTTAATATGCAATGTGATATCTGTACTTCAGTAAGGAAATCTTGCAAAGGTTAACTACTTCCTAGTGAATATCATAGTTGATTTTAAATAGGAAATTCGTAAGTTTCATTTGAAAGCATGTGTGTCATATTGAGCTTGTGCCCAAAGTTCAGATTCTGTAAAAGCATGTGTTTGATCAAATAAAGTTAATGGACAGTTTCCCATGTGGTTTTAATAAGTGGAACATTTCTGCTGATGTGTTTTTTGTTAGTTTGGCTTTTTTTTTCTGGAATATAAAAAATAAATTAGTTGCTGTTTATTGGAAAGACGGTAGAAGCCTTCCTTTTCAGCAGAAAAGTGTCAGTGTTACTTCCTAAAACTGTATATTGTGAGACAGAGAAAGAAAAGTGGGAGTCATCTTATTCTGAAAAAATATTTAAGGTAGTCTTAAATTTGCTTATATTTATTCCAGTATACTGGAATACTGGACTAGGGAAAATTCTGGTTATTTTGTATTCATCATATGGAGTGAATAACTTTTGGGGTTTTTTTATGCATTGTTTAGTCCGGCTCTTGTGATTTAATAGTTCTATTCTCTGTCTTCTTATTTCTTAGGCTCAGTAAAACTGGATAAAACTAACTCTGTAGAATCACTTCCAGACCTCTTAACGTCTGACTCTGAAGGTAGTTATGCAGGAGTGAGTAGCCCCAGAGACTTGCAATCCCCTGATTTCACGAAAGGATTTCATCCAGAGAAGACTGAGGTTGGATTTCTTTGTTCTTAGCAATTTGTTTGTGTTTATCTAGTTCATCAAAAGCAGAGTTTTTATTTTGGAGTGTTTTTGAGAAACTGTTGTTCTTAAATGGAATAGACAACTTTAAGTAGTTACTGTTTGTCTGATAAAGCAAATAAAAATGAATATTCCTTATTAAGTCTTCTAAGGGTAGTTTATTCACGTGGTATCATAATAAGAATTTTTATGTGTAGTGTCCAGAAAATTTCAAACTGAAAGAGCAATAATGTAAAGTCTTTATCTACTTCATTTAAATGCAAAAGCAAATCTGAAGTTCAGAAGCCAAGAAAACAAAAACAGAAGCCAAAAAACTCCGGGAAAATCCTGCTGTTCTTTGACTACTGTAGTTGTACAGAAGTATGGTCCAGAATAACTGAGATAACTGGCAAAGAGAAATAAGTTTGAGAGAATTGTGCCTGAGCTTTAAAAGTTAATCTCTTTGAGTGAATTCTCCACTCCAAAGATGCATGTTTGGACTTGAATGATTCAGAGTAAACTGCAAAGTGAAAAAAATAAAGGTACAAATAGCAGACAGGTCAGGGATTCACTATGTTATTGCTATTTTTGAGGTATCCTTTAAAATCTTTTCACTTAAGTGTCATTCAATTTGTTTGTAGAATCACGTTGTGTTTTTTTTTTCCTAAATGAAAAAACATGAGAATATTTATTCAACATTTTTCTGTCTTTTTTTTAGATGAAGGAGAAAGCATGCAGTCAGGGTATGAAACCCTCTCCACCTCACAAGGAGTTGAAGTCATACAGGGGCTCACCGGCGCTGACACAGTCTGTACCACGCTCCATTCCCAATGCTAGAAACAATTCTGCCAGCTCTCCCAATTGGGTAGCAACCAGTTTCAGGTGGAGTAACCATTGTGGTGCCTACATAACTTTTAATCACTGTTCCACACTTTTTAGTGAATGCTAATAATATTCTATTCAGACTAAAAAGCTGTCTACTCTTCAAAATGATCATATATTACTTGACATGTGAATTAAAGATTTTGATAGTTTAATAGAACTGATTTTTTTTTTTAATTATTCTTTGAGAAAACCAATTGTTACATACGTTTTTTTTTTTATTTTTTAGAAGGTCTACCTGGTTAACACTTTGCAAAATACTTGGTGTTTTTTTGTAGAATCAGACCATGTCTGAAGCCATTAGAAGCACCATTGTACTTTGACATTTTTAAGGCATGCCTTTTAGACTTAAACAGTCTGTGAAAATCAACACCACAGGCTTAACTGATGCAGTAATAAAAAAAATTGATTATTAATTTTTATCTGTAGCAGTATCTACATATGAAAAAGGAGCAGTACTGGGATAGACTGAAGTTCTGTCTTGCCTGGTATCCTGTCTCTGAGAGTTGTCAATAAAGGTTGAAGAGAGAAGAGTTTAAGGATTTAGGGAGTCATAGTGATAATTTCCCACTGTTTTCCCAGGCTGTGTTGGTTTGTGGCTGATGGGCTTTGTTAATATGGGTGATACAGCTGTGGAAATTAGAAGTTAGCACATCCCACAACCAACTCTTTGCTCTTCAGACTGGTTGGAAGAAGCTCCACCTTCATCTGCTGTCTTAGAGAGTTCTTTTTGAATGGTTTTTAGAGGGTTGCGTGAAAGGGGAACAGATGAAACCCCAGGACTTTGTTGTAATGTTACTGTGCCTTTATGGGTTTTCCTTGTACTCTTTCTTCACTTTTTCTAGTGTTGCTGGTATGATGACAAGAAAGAGCAGGCAGTGCTGTTGTGTAGAATGTTTAAAGGATTAATATTGTAGTGCATTTGGCTGAACTACTGTGGAGGAGCAGCGACAACAGCTTTGGTGTGACCTCCCAGTGGTTAATTCATTAGTTAGGTTGGGTTTATGTAGGGAGGGACAGAGGCAGCGCTGCTTATGTTTTATTTCAGAGCTTGTCCTTGAATCTGGTTGTAACACGGCTTAGTTTACAAATGCCTCTAAGTACACGGGTTTTAATTTATAGTTTCATGTAAAGCTTGGAAATGTCTGGATTTAATTCATGTTTATTTCTCTGGAAAATTAAAATCAGGTCACTTTTGAAAAGGAAACTGATTCCTAAAGTTTGAGAATATTACTAGTGTTTGTACAGTGCTCAAACTTTGCAAAGAGTGTTCTGTTTGCCACATGAAATAGTTTCAATCCTGTTCTTCAAAGAAAGATCTATTCAACCTTCACGAAAGAGCTGTGAGCAATGAGTCTCTAGTACGTAGCATGAGCAGTTGACTGCTAAATAAGTATCCTGCATTTAGGTATCTAATTTTTTTAGAGTAATCATAGTTCACATCTTTTTGTTTCATAGTATAATGAGTCTTGAAAGTATTTTTATAGCATGCTCTTAAATATGTATATATTTATAAAAGTTTTGTCAGAAACATTCTATTTGAGGTTTGCCATAATTGAGGAAACAGACATAAATTATACATCCGGTTCCCAATCTTATGTATGATTTGGAGAATTTCAGTGAAGGCTGGAACTGTGGAATGTAAGTAAAAATGAACGCCTTGTAAGGTAACTTTTTATTTTTCGTTTAGCCCTGCCAGCCCTCCTGCTATGGACCTAAGAACCATCATGGAGATTGAAGAAAGTATGCAGAAATGTGGAACCATGCCAAAGGCAAATTCAGGGTTGGTAAAAAACCAATATCTATAAAAGAAAAGCGTGACTGGGCTATTATGAATTTACTTAGCGGTTCAGGCAGTTCAGAGTTTAAAACAAGCAGGAAAAAAGTTGTTCTGTTTGTTTTTGAAAGGCTTCGTTTACTTCAGTTCATGATAGTGTTTTTCTGTGAGCATACAAAATTTATCCCTTTATTTTATTGTAGCTGTGATTGGTCATTTACTGCAAAAGCACGTCTTGAAATGTTGAAATGTGAAAGAGCGAGCTAGTATCTGAAATCAGTGGCCTGCTCTGCTGAGCTTTCCTGTTTCCAACCAAAAAAAGAACTAATTCTTGTCATTAGCATTTTGGGAATTACTTGAGGACAAGGACTGTAGTTGATCCTGAAGTTTTTTTCTTGTCTCGCATTCTCTGACCTCCCCCAGCATGTGTATGTTGATACTGAGAATTCTTCCTCAGCAAGTGTGGTTCTTGCTTGGAGGAGCATCCCAAAGACACAAGGAGATAAAAGTAGATTTTCAGGAGGCAGTGGATTAAACCTCATGTTTTTTAACTGGTGATCCATGGAAGAGAACTGGAGATGACTTTCATGACCTTTGGAATGTAGTATTCTTTTAAAGAAGAGCTGGGACAGACGTCCTGGAGCCTAGGAAAGGGTTGCTGGCTAGGGAGATTCAGAAGCTATGACCAAAACTGCCAAGACTGAAGAATCTAAATAACTTAGAAAGGAAATTATTACAAATAGAAAAAAATGTCTATATTATGTTGTATCCGTTTCTTACGCATGGATATTTTTGGTTTAAGGGAGCTAAGCTTCCGACAGTCTCTAAAATGTCAGAAAATTAGAAAATAGTCTTCATCTGATGCAGTTCCACCTCTTTTGGAGACTTGATTCCTGCTCTGCATGTATTAATTTGTAGACATTTATGTGAAATATAGTTTTCTGATGCTTTTATTTCTGTCACTCTTGATATTCATTGAGCCTCCTTTTGCTCCCCAGCCATCCAACCCTTCCCCCCCCGACCTATACTCTCCTTTTGCTGCTCCTGACAAAGTATTTTGGTCTAGGAAAGAAGTATTTCTCAGTTTAATTTGCAAGATTAAAGGTGAGTCGTCTCAAAGGACACTGGTCTTACTCTCTCTTTGCAATAACAATTCACAGCAGAATGGCGTCTCATGGAAGCAAGCTTTCTCAGAAGCAAAGGAAGATGATTGCCCTGGCAGCAAAAGATAACGGAGCAATAACTGGCAGCACAGAACCTACTACGCTAATAACCACACCACCCCCGCCTACGAAAGTTGCAAAACTAGGGAATGCATGGTATGAAATAAATCAAATATCCCTTCTTTTTCTTTGGAGGGTTTTTACATTGAATAGTCTCTTAGATGCAGTTTCTTAAATCAAAATGGTCTAGGCTCTGTTCACTAAAAAGCCTGGCATTGAACTGTTTGTATCTACATTTGGTAGTAATCTAAAAATTCAAAGGGGGCAGGGAAATGGAGCGGTTGCAGTTTAACAGTTCTTTGAAATTTTGCTATGGTGAGTCAGGCGACTGCATCCCATCTGGTTCCTGCCTGCGTGTGATGTGGTATTTACAGATGGTATCAAAGTGAAGTATAGAAAAATAAGGTTAAGCACGAGCTTTGAAACTTAGTCAGGAAGAGTTTATTGAAAACCGTTATGAACGTGTGTGTGTTTTTTTTTTTTTCTCTTGTCAAAAACAGAGGGGGAAATGGCTAGAATGACTTTGGGGCAGAGCAAAAATAGACCAAAATTATAGATAACAAAGTTACCTTGGTGGCTAGGAGCTGGAGGGAATGATGGATGCTGCTAAGAATTCTTATGCTGGAAGGACACATGATGGGTTTAAAATTACTTCTAATGCTAATTACCCACAGTCTAAATGTTCAAGTTAATATCACTGTATCAAATAGAAAAATGGTTTTTCATCTGTTCAATGAATTAGGGTCACAACATCGAATGGAATGTGATGCTCACCCAATTCGTGCCTTGTTCTTCACATTTATAGTTGGCATCAGATGAAAGCATAAAGGCATAAGTGTAAAAGTTGCAAGCTATGTGAATTAAATAAGTTTAATTATTACAGATTAAATACCTGTGTGCGTGCTGGGCAGTTCTGCTCCTTCTCCTCTTCAAGAAGGTCTAGACTTGAAGCGCCTTTAGATTTATTTGAGATTCCACAAGGTCTGTTGCTATGCTCTTGTCTTAGTTTAATCCCACATAATAATGGTAAAATAGAGCTGGTGTTCAAAATATTTATCAGTAACTTACAGGAAAAACTGTGAAAATATGTTGTAATCCTCCCAAAATCATGAATTATAAATTAGATAATAATTGATTCTAAAATGGTATTCTACTTGCGGTTATGACACCAGAATAAGCTTTACTTCTCCAGTGGACACCATGCAGTACGTTCAGCCTCATGGTTAGAGGGCTTTAGTATTTTACAAGGGTCATATCAGTCTGATCTGAAATGGGCAGTTGTTTGGGGAATTCAAGGTAATGTGGCTTGATGTGTCTTTCAAGCAGTGATTTGGACAGTGATCACAGAATGATGGGGGTTGGAAGGAACCTCTGGAGACCATCTAGTCCAACCCCCTGCCAAAGCAGGGTCACCCAGAGCAGGTCCCACAGGAAGGTGTCCAGATGGGTTTGGAATGTCTCCAGAGAAGGAGACTCCACCACCTCTCTGGGCAGCCTCTGCCAGGGCTCTGCCACCCTCACAGGAAAGTTTTTCCTCATGTTCAAATGGGATTTCCTGTTCCTGAATACCATCCGTCTATTCTTCTACTCTCTGAGAGATAATTCTTTACCTCTTGAGTGTTACTTAATTTTAAACTACCACTTGCCTATGAACTGTTCTTTCCTTTTAAAAAGCAAATACAGACTGATTTTTGGAATATACTTAGAGTAACTGTCTCCAGAAAATATATTGTGCTCTTAAGGTTCTGATTAAACAGTTTTCAAAAGTAGCTGGGCTCTACTGTGTTACACAAACCATCTTGAGTGGCAAGGCCAGGATATACTTCAGGAGGGTGGAATTTGGTCTAAAGCTCATGTGGTCACCACGCAGGATTCTGTACGTTCCTCTGCAGCGTTCCTCTGGCTGCTGATCTGGAAAATGCCGGTAGCTCAAGAGTTCAAGCAAAGAACCAGTGGGAGGTATATGAATATTTAAGATTACGCCTAGCTGCTAAAAGAGAGCATTTGTTGAATAAACTTTTAGCTACTTTAGGCAAGGCATCAATTACTTGATTGCTTCTGCTGGTTCTTATGTACGTAAGGTAGAATGGTGTTACCCTTCTGTATTTGCAAAGTTATATTCTGTAAATTCACAATAGACTATTAGGGTGCATTTGGCAACAGATTGACTGTATTGCATGCGTGGAGAGCTCAAAGGCACAAAACTTGTGTTCCAATGAAATAAGAGATTCATCCTGGATGCGCAGCCAGCGCACTTGCCAGAAGGGTGGGGGACCTTCTGGCTCTTTCTTGGTTGACTAAAAGACAGAGTCCGTCATACACAATGTCCTACCTTTTCCCACCGAAAGAAACCTCTAGTTTCATAGTTTGTGGGGGGACTGGACCTAGATTTCCTCCTTTGAAGAAAAGTGGTAATTAGAAGGGGGGAAAAATTATCCCATTATTATTATATATATAACTATATTATATATTTTATATATATAATTATTATTATATATTATAACTTCTCCAAACCTGTTTTGATTGAGGGAGGGGGGTGTTGTTTATGTTTTTGGCTTTTTGGTTTTTTAAGCTCAGGAGAGCCTAAGGCTTTTCAAGAGTGGAGGCATAAAGAACTTTGATGACTGTCTTCAGAATTAACAACCGTATATTTTAATGTCTAGGTTGGCAGCTTGTCAGTATTTCAGTTTATACTGAAACATCAACACCTGTTTGGGAACTTCGTGCTTCGATGTTTTGCAGTTAGAGCTTAGAGAAACTTAGTCATATTCCACTTTTTAAAAAAGATGTATAAATTAGTTTTTCTAATGCTAAAAATTTGATAGAAAAGGCAACGTATGAGGCAGGACAAGCTGAAATTTAGAGTTGTTATTGTTAGGAAAATTTGTAACAGTTGAAGCTGAACCATTTTAAATCACTGGTAATTTTTTTGGATGGGTTCAGAACCTGAGAATTGCTCAGGATTGGGTGGGTGGTTGGGTTTTTTGGTTGGGTTTTTTTGGGCATGGGTCTGTTTTGGGATTTTTGGTGCTGTGTTGCAGGTGGATCTGATTGCAGTACAGAATTTTCATGAAAATGAGTAGTTTACTTAAATTGTTAGTAGCAGAAGAAGCTTCTGCTTCATTGCTTGGAACTCAGTGGTCTTTAAGGTCCCTTCCAACCCAAACCATTCTATGATTTTGTGACAGCAAATCCCAAAGGAATCATTTGCCCTCTTGATACAGTAAATTTGGGCAAGTTCTGGTCAAACACTTTCCCGGACTCTTGTGTGCCAGCTGGTGGTAGGAACAGAGGATGTGCAAAATAACTCTGAGCCCCTGCACATGGAGGTTCCAGTTCTGCTTTCTGTGCCTTCTGCACTGCTCAAGCAGTATTAATAAAAAAAAAAAAGCCAAAAAAACCAACCAACAGAATTCCCCCAAACTTAAGCCTGAGTGGTGTAGCAATGGAATTCAGACATCATTAATAACTTTCAGGTGCTTTTGTTTTAAGATTCCAAATACAATGTTGCAATGTCTTAATTCCCTCATTATGTTATCTTAAATTGTATACCCTATAGATGTAGATTGAAAGTATTTGGCTTCAAGTGCTTCCCTTCTTACGGTAGCTGCAAAATCAATCAGCGTTGTATAGAAAGCTTATTTTGCTTCAGTAGTATTTATAATTGATATCTCATTTCCTTGAGTGTAGATAATGAGCAGAGCTATTCTTCCAATATTTGTATTTCTTCCAATATTTTGTATATTTGACAATGGGTGGGACTGCTGTGCTTAGTTAAATTAAATGTAAGCAAACGTATGAAGAATTAATTCCAAAGTCTTGATGGGTAAGGGAAAGATTAATGGTAACTGCCTTGAATTCTGTAAATAAAAAGGCTTTTGGATGAGAAAGTGTTCAGAATAGCTATAATGCTAAATTGCTATATTTTCATACTGGTTTATTTTTGAAAGATAATATGCAGGCTCTAGCTCAGTAAAAGTGCACTTTCTACTTAGGCAAGTAAAAGGAAACAAAGTTATATCCCTTTTATGAATTTCACTGTGGATTAGGTTATTTATAGAGCCTCCAGCAAATATGAGTAACCCATTCAATATCTGGGGAAAGAAGATCAGCTATATTTGACTTTCATGGTAGTAAACTAACAGTTTTAGAATGAAAGTACTAATTGTGTGATTGATGAGAATACTTTTCAAGGAATAAAACTGCTAGAAAAGGTACAGTTTGTCTGAGACAAGGTATGGAAATAAAATTGCTTTTTAAGAGAATGGAGTAGTAGGGGAATAGATGGAGGGGTGGGTGTTGGGTTTTGAGTTGTGGGGTTTTTTTCCTTCTAGTGAAATTTCTGTACTACTGGCTTGTTCTTTTCTTTTAAGTATTTATATTCTGATGTTTACCTTCTTGATCCAAAGTGACTTATTTTAGTAAGTGGGGTCCAGCAGACATAATGGTGAGGTACAAAAGCTAAAGTACTGTTATATTTTTGTCTCTGGTAACTGAAAAGGCCCTCTTGCTCTCTGAATCATGGAACAATGTGGAGTCCTAGAAGGTGCAAGTATAAAACGAGTTGTTCATTTTATTTATTATTTTTTTTAAGGTCATCTTCATTACATTCTGCTTTGCCAAAGTCATTCCGTGATCTTGTAATGGAAGAAGAAAAATGCATGAGTGCAAATAATTCACCTGGTTCTGGCGTCAAAAGAGCTGGATATAAAGGAACTGAGGATTCATCAGTCCAAAACACCACAAGGTAAGAGCAGCCTTTTCCTAATTGATCAACCATTATACAAGAATCACAATAACCTTTCTAAATTCTGCTGAAATAAAAAAGGATAAAAATGTGATTTTAAGAAACAAAAAGATCCTGTAAGCATTTTTTTTTATGATTCTGTTAATAGGATTTTATGAATGAAATACTCTCATGAATAGGAAGCTTAAAGACTAAGGCAATTGAATGCCACTGCTAATACTTTGTTTGAGGTTCAAAGTGTTTGTGTCCATATAGATGGATGTGTGTGTGTGTACATTTGTACATGTGTGTATGTATAGAAATGATAACCCTTAATTTTCTAACTTCTGTAGAAATTATATATTCTTTCACATTCAGATACAGCATGCATGAAACAGACTTTGCTTTAGGAGTATTTCTGTGTAACCACTGAGTGGATAAAATCAGTTTATTCAAACACAGTACTTGCCTTTCCTCATCTGAGTTTTCTTATAAACTGACTTAATTGTTTAGGTGCAGTTTTTCATGGATGGAGGGGGCTTCCTGAAATAGTGATGCATTGGTTACATCTGTATATTAGAATTACTGGAAGACTTCAATTCTGCTACTAATTCTTTGCAGAGCCTGTCAGTGCACAAGCAGCCCTGACACCCATTACCTCCCAGTTTTTCTCACGAGTTCCTGTTCCGTCTGCCTCCAAAAACTGTCCCCTTTATACGGAAAAGAAAGTTCTGCTGGGCCTCCCTCTGGGTTGCTCAGCTTTTATAGAAACTGGTGTTTCCCTAGAATGGAAGTAGTACGTTTCTTATTGTAGATAAAGAACAAAATGAGGGTAGAAATATAAGAACATTGTGTGTGGGATGGTGTTAGAGGAGAGATTTGGAGAGTATGTGTGATGGGTGAGTATTTTCAGGAACAGAGGGATATTGCTGAAGATGTTGTGGTGAGTGGAGATGTAGGGACACGAAGCACAAATCTGCAGAAAAACAGGTATCGTTAATTTTATTGCTAGCAGAATAATAAAGCTTTGCGTCACATGGGAGATGGCAAGGGCTGGCGATAAGGGAATTAGCACTGGATGCTGTTATTTACTTTGTCACACCTGCTCTGTGATCTTCATAAAGTCATTTCTTCTCCTTTTGCGTTGCTCTGTCCGGTCTGTGTGCTCTCAAAGTGAGAGATCTCTAATACGTTACCTGTCTGAAAATGATACATTAAGTTAGTGGGAGCCCAGATGACTTAGATGGACTATAATCAGTTGGAAAAGTCAGCAATTCCAGAGCTATTTCAGGTTTTGAATTGTGTCTGAAGGTGCTTATTTCTCTCTATTAGGTATAAAGAGCTTAGGTGACTAGTTCATTCAGCTGGAAGTTAGAAGTTGAGTTTCTAGTTTGAGGTAATTTTCTTCTTTGACTGTATAGTTTCTGTCACAGTAGGCTCTGATTTGTGCTTGTGACGTTCAAGGGGCGTTTCTGTGAAGATTAATTATCCCCACTCTTCCTTTTTAAGGAAGGGAAATTGCATGTGCATAGAGCGTAGGTAATCCTCATCTGTTGATGTCAGACTCGCTGATGGGACGCTCGAGACACTTGCGCGGCTTCTGTTCCTGGCTTGTGATTTTTATTTGGATAAACTGTGCAATAATAATGATGCCCTATCCCTGGAGATGTTCAAGGCCAGGCTGGATGGGTCTTTGAGCAATCTGGTCTGGTGGGAGGTGTCCCTGCCCGGGGCAGGGGGTTGGAACGTGATGATCTTCAAGGTCCCTTCCAACCCAAACCATTCTATGATTCTGTGATAATTGACAGTTTTCTTAAGTCTCTGGATGAGGGATTTTTGATGGTTGCGTAAACATTCTTCCATATACCATCACCTTCCAGGTTTTAATTCCAGAAATTTTCTGGACATGAACCATGTCATGGATGTGGGGATGTGAACTGGATCCGGTCCAGAGGCAGATCGGCCCCAAAGCTGGGCTGTGTGGATGTGGCTGCCTCGTTTCCAGGGTCAGCTCAGCCTTGGGAGGTAGGCTCTGCAGCTGGGCATGTGGAACTCATAGTCCAAGCTGAAAACATAGCCCTGACATGACTTAACTTTGTTGTGGCAGCCTGAGTTGTCTTCACTGTGTTACTCCAGGGAGCAGTGAAGAGTCTTAGTGGCAACGAGCCTTTGTGGCTTCGCGTGGGAACAGCCTAGTTCTGGCAGGGCTAATAGTGAGCTAATGAGTAGTACATGACTCAAATGGGGCAGCAAAACCCAAGAGGTTCTGCAGGAGACCAGGCTTTTGTGTTCCTTTTCTGAGAGCAGTTGTTAGATGAGGGAGGCACCGGACCTGAGCTGGCTTCAAATGGACAAATCCTGAAGAAAGGCTGGGGAGCCGAGGGCTGGGACAACTTGGTGGCTGCGCAGGAGTCACAGAAAGTTCAGCCAGCTCAGTTCATCAGGTTGGGTCACTACTGATGATACTTGGCTGGTTTGTTCCCATGCAGAACCACTTAGGTCTCTGCATCAGTCTTTAATTTTCAAGACTTCCAGGTTTCCAAGCTCTATATTTTTGAGGCTTTTTTTCCATTTTTCTGTATATTCTAGCTTCCCCTTTCCCGTCTGTTCCATTTCTCTCAGTTATTTTGATGCCAGCTGAGGAATTAATCTAGCATGTTGAAATATCTGCAGTTGATTTAATATCTGGACTGAATGTCTTGCTAGCAAGAGACACAGATGTACAAACAACTTCAAAATATCTGAACTGCTTCCTACATTTTTTAAAGCCACATTTAAATTGCAGGAGATGACACAGGT
The DNA here is from genome assembly GCA_028565335.1 of Limnodromus scolopaceus. Taxonomy (NCBI): domain Eukaryota; kingdom Metazoa; phylum Chordata; class Aves; order Charadriiformes; family Scolopacidae; genus Limnodromus; species Limnodromus scolopaceus. The sequence goes on from JAOXNO010000024.1 coordinate 85,363,740, forward strand.
ATTGAAACTTAGCTTTTAATTGATCACTAGAGTGTGCTGTGACACTGGAACTATTAGTACCAGCTTTTGGAAATTCCTTTTGTGGTGAGTTTTTTTTGGTTGTTTTGGGGTTTTTTTTGTTTGTTAGTTTAGAAGTCTTACTGTGGGAAGAACTGATCTATGCTGGAGCAGGTTTGTTGAGTGTAACAGTCTACTTGGATTCATTTATAGTAATGCTGTGAATACTTTGACTTCTGAGTGGGAAGAAGAGCGTAGCTGTCAAATGGGCTGAATAGGTGTCAGTTACTGTTACGTGTGCAGGAAGGTAAGCAGGTGGAAAAAGAAAGTTGAGAGATGATGCTAGAATAAAGGCATTTAGTTAGTTGTACAAACATGCTCTTAATTAAACAAACCAGCAAGCAAAAAACTGCCTTCATCTCCTCCTCTTCCTTCCTTTTCTCTGGTTCTTTCCTGCTTTTTATTGTGGTGTTATCTTTCTTAAGTACAGTAAAAGCTGGAAGCTGATTTATGTAGACTTCAGCTAAGAAGTTGTCCCCTGCTGTTGAAATCCTAGAATAATTTAGATTCTCTAGCAGCCTCCTGCTCAAAATAAGTCAAACTGGATCACGTTGCTCAGGGCCTGCTCCAGTTGAGTTGTGACTGATTCCAAGTATGAAGGTACCCCAACCTTTCTGGGTGACATGTTGCAGGATATGATCATCCCCATAGTGATTAACCCAGCTGTAAAGTGAGTAAGGAATTAGGTAGGAGAGGTTTGAGAAACTTGTTTAATAAACAAACAGATAAATAAATGGTTCTGTGGCACTTGACTCAGTGTCTTTCTTACAGAAAGTGCTCTGTCTGTGACTTTCACTCTCCTTTCCTAGAAGTAGCCCAGGTCTGGAAGACCATGTTCTGGATTCTGCACTCCTGGGGAGTCATAATTAAGTTTGCCAGTGGCTTAGACTCGGGAGCTTGTTTTCTGTCTGTTGTGCTGATCACATTCGGGATGTTGCTTCATAATGTCTTTCATTTTTTGTTGGTGTTTTTTTTTTTTTTTGCAGTCCATGGGTAGCAGCATCACCATCTCGTTCTCCTGTGATGGCACCTGTCATGTTTTCAGCCATTGTAGAAGAAGAGCTCCAGCAAGAAGCTGCTCTCATTAGGAGCAGAGAAAAACCTTTGGCTTTGATCCAGGTAAAGTGCTCAGTTACTGTGAGGTAACACGAGGAGTTTCCAATAGCTGTTTCAGAGATCAATTTTTAGGCTTAATTATGTATTGGTACACTTAGTATAATTTACATAATGATATTAAATATCATTTAATAATAACTTCGAGTTGCTGTTTGATAGGCCTATATCAGAGTCAGATTGACTACTGAGTCCATGATTAGTGCCCTCACAGCATCAGAGAGTGGATGAGGTTGGAAGGAACCTCTGGAAACTGTCTAATCCAAACCCCTGCTTGGAGCAGGGTCAGTTAGAGCAGGTTGCTCGAAGCTGTGTCCAGGCAGCTTTGGAATGTCTGCAAGGATGGAGACTCCATGGCCTCTCTGGAAAACCTGTTCCAATGTTTAACCACAGTAAAAAGCACTTCAAATGTGTCTCACCAGTGCTGAGTAGAGGGGAAGGATCACTTATCTCAATCTGCTGGCAATGCTGTCCCTCGTAGAGCACAGGAGGCTGTCACCCTTCTTTGCCACATGAGCACGTTGCTGGCTGTCAGCTTGTCCACCATGACCAGCTTGTCGGCCCCCGGTGTGTACTGGTGCTTGGGTTTATTCTTCCCAGGAGCTGCACTTTGCGTTTTCCTGTGTTGAGCTTCATGAGGTTCTTCTTAACATCTGGCATATCAGCCACTCCTTCCAATTTCGTATTGTCTGCAGCCTTGCTGAGGGTGACTCTGTCCCATCGTGTGGGTAATTAATGAAGATACTAAACAGTACTGGCCCTAGTCTCTGTGTTGAGGCCAGTGACTGGCCTGTAGCTGGACTTAGTGCCACTGATCACAACCCTTTGAGATCACCAGTTCAGCCAGTTTTCAGTCTCTCTCACTGCCCATTTATATTGTCCATACTTAAGTATGGACTGAGAGCTTAAGTGGACAAGCTTAAGCTGTATCACTTTCCTGGGGATGAAGATGAGGGTGACTGGTAGGTAGTCATCCAGGTTTTCCTTGCCTTGCCCTTCTTGAAAGTAGGAATCACATTTGCTTCCTTCAAGTCCTCGGGGACCAATTTTTATGGTGACAACCTTTCAGAGATTTTCTTTTGAGAGTGGACTTGCAGTCATATTCACCAGCTCTGATCTGAGGGGCCTGGGACTGCTGAAGGCTGATTTTCCAACTAAAGACCAAGATGAAGGCGGCTGTTAGTTCCCCAGCCTTTTCATGGCCTTCTGTCATTCAGCAGTGAGCCCATGTTGTCTTTTTGCTGCCTTAGAAGTCAAAGGTTGTTATCCTGCTATTTGTCTTGTTCCCATCTCTTGGGATCCTGAGCTCCAGTATCTCATGGTCATTGCAGCCAAGGCTGTCTTTGACCTTCTTGACCAGTCCTTGTTTTTTTGTAAGTATGAGATCCCGCAGAGTGTTTCCCCTCATCAGCTCCTTGATCGTGTGTGTTAGGAAGTTTTCACCAGAGCTAGTGCCCTGTGGTGGTGCCTTTCCAGCAGATCTCAGGGTGGCTTGTGTCCCGTGAGGAGCAGGACCTGCAAATGTGAGGCTTCTTCAAGTAGCCTTCAGGAAGGGCTCATCTACCACTACTTCCTGATGAGGAGGTCTGTAGCAGACGTGCATTCAGGACCAGTAAAAGCCAGTTTGTAAACCATGTTGCTGACGTAAATGTAGATCTGACACTGATGTATATGTTCTTTTTTCCTTCCAGATCGAGGAATGTGCTATTCAAGATTTATTAATCCACTACGAAGCTTTTGACAACCCCGATGAGTTTGTGACAGTTGAAAGGGCTCCGCAGGGACCTATAGCAGCCCCGATGTGGAACAAGCACTAATTTGTACTCTTCACCGTCCTGGTTGCGTGTGCACTTCCGAAGTTCTAATTCTTCTTACAAACGAAACGGGACTGGAAGAACATGTAGTTTTTAACATCAGCATTAAAACGCTGCACATAATCACTAGGTGTTTGTTCAAGAGAATGGAAATAACGTGTTCACTGTGTCCTTTACCCACAGTATATATATTGTATGTATGTTTTGAGAGAATTTCTTTAACAAGACCTATTATTAGTGACGTTACATGAAGCTGTAGATTGGAAATGCATTTGCTAATCTTCAGGTGTGAGGGTTTGGGTTTTTTTTTTCTGTTAAATTCACAGATGGCTGAAAAGCGAGTGCTTATTTTGTGATTTAACGTGGAATTGAATGTGCAGAATTACACACCTTTAAAGTTTGGGGGTCGGGTGGGGTACGTTCGTCAGAGCTTTCTGGCAAATTGGGAATATTTGGGGAAAAAAAAAAAAGTTTGTGCTTGAACTTCGTGTTAAAGTACAGTTTGATAATGCGGTTTTCCGTAAGTTGTGTGTGTAAGTACCAGTTCCTCTGATTGTTGTGGCTGGTACTTTGTGCTGTCACGCTCCACGATGAACCTCTGCCCTCACCATCGCCCACTCTCGCTTCGGTTGTGCATGTTTCTCCCCCTCTCGTTGGGCTGGCCTTTGAGCGATGGGGTGAACAGAACGTGGTGGCACTTCGTTAGCTCCTCTATAGTCTTATTCCGGTAAATATGGTACAGTTTTAGAACCACCGTGTTTTAAGGTACAACTCACTTGAAGTTCTTGAGGAAATAAAAGGTCCGTGTGTTAAAGCTCTAGGGGCGAGCGCTTGACTCTGGAACTTGCAAACACCCAAACCTTCAAAGATTATCATAGGTGGCTTTCAGTATTGTGTGTTCCAAAGTTCTCTGTGCCTGGTTTAAACAAATTTATGGATATATCTAAAAAACAAAAAGTTAAAAAAAAAAAGTAGCCTTATCTGCACTATTCTGTCTAGTTTGTCTGTTTGTGTAGGTGTGTTTGAACTTGGACTTTCTCAGCAGTGTCAGTAACTCACGAACTCTGGAAAACTGGAATCAAGAGAGCTATGGAAAAATGAATGTAGAGAATTGATCACTGTGTGATAAAAGTATCTTGGGGAAAAAAAACAAAACCAACAAAAACCAACCCTGTGTAGATATGTCTAATGGTTTCAGGTCAAGCTACACCAAAAAAATCTCCCCCTCCCCCCAAATTGTAAACAAATGCAATAAACCATAAAATCTTGATTTACACAAAGTTAGTATACTTCTATGTGCTGTGTGTATAAAATCAATGCTTTAGGTAACTCGGAGGGAATCTAGAAGTATTTCTTTTGCATATGAAACAAGAACTGTAGGCATTTTGAAGCTACACACGGAAAGGAGGGTGTAGCTTTTAATTCTATTTTTAAATTCAGTGGATGATTCATTGACTGCACTGATGAGAATACTCGCGTTAAGTGCTTTACTTGATGCATTGAGGGGCCTTGGGACCTGCTGAAACTGCCCTTCTGAATTAAAAAACAGCTATAAAACCAGCTATAAAAGCCTTTCCAGGTGTGAACCCAAGTCGCTCTCAAATACAAAATCATTGTAGAGTTCCTAAATTTTGCATTTTTATATTTATTTATTGTTTGATATTATTGATTATTGTTTTCAAAGTGAATTAGGATACGCTGTTTAATGTCATTCTCCTGACATTATAAGAGGATTCGTGCTTCCACTGTGCCGAGGAGCTTGACTACTTACTGGTTCTGGGTTTATTGTTGCAGTTTATTTATTTATCATCACTGATTATACTTAATATTCACCAAAAAAAAGTGAGGGACAATCAGCGTTCCACTCTTCTGAAACTGAGAACATTTTTTTTATACTGCTGTGTTAGAACAGCTTAAAGTTAAGGCTGAAACATGTCACAGAAACCTGCATAAACTTACAAATTCCATCTTTACCTTAAAACTTGGAAATTAACAGAGTTTAAAGTGTTTGAAATGTACTTACGAAATTCAAAATATAGTGGAAAGAGCAGTAAAAGTTTCTAAATCCCTGGATATGCTCTGGGGATAGAAAACCTGAACAAAACCCCAGAACAAGGCAGTTGCATCAACAGATGTAAAGGTCTTTTCTGTGGAAGTGGTGGAACCTTAGATTTTCTTCAGTTGTGTGCTTTGCTTTGATTGGTCAGAATATATTTTTTTGGGTGGATCTGAGAACTGCGGGTTGGGAAGGCATTGATGGATCGCTGCCTCCTCAGACCCAAGTGACACTGAAGTAGAAGATGAGCCTTTCTTTCTCATCGGGTTCATTTTGCTGTCCTGTAACTCTGCAGGAACGTGTCACCTGCGTTTACCAGCCGGTGACCCAACCCCTGGCTACGAGGAAACAGCTGCCCGTCTCGTGGGTGGTGCGGTTTGGGGTGGGAGGACGCCAGGTGACCTTTGCTTTAAGCCCAGCGGCTGGTTCTGCTACGTGAGCCTGGCGATGATCCCCATCTGGTGGGTGAAGAGGTCGTGAGAACACCTCTCATGGGAACAGGAGCTCCTGTCACTGTGATCCGTCAGCTGTGACAGCGTGACCAGGGCTACTTTCTGTTTCTTCTGAAGGGGACCTTCTGCTCTATGTTGTGTCCTTGTTGGCAGTGCAGCACTTCGTGGTGAGAACTGTGCTCGTACCATCTGGTGACACAGCGCCTGAACGACAGGTGATACATCAGCAGAAAGGATAGAGTGGTTTGGGTTGGAAGGGACCTTGAAGATTGAGTTCCAACCTCCTGCCATGGGCAGGGACACCTCCCAATACAGCAGGGTGCTCAAAGCCTCATCCAGCCTGGTCTTAAAAACATAAAGAATGTATTAAGTTGTCTTCTGTGTTCCATACAGAATCATAGAATCATAAGGGGTTGGAAGGGACCTCTGGAGATCATCTAGTCCAACCCCCCGCTGGAGCAGGTCTACCTAGAGCAGGTTGCACAGGAACGTGTCCAGGTGGGTTTTGAATGTCTCCAGAGAA
>JAOXNO010000024.1:85402739-85417727 GCA_028565335.1 Limnodromus scolopaceus
TCAGGGAGTTGTAGAGAGCGAGAAGGTCTCCCCTCAGCCTCCTTTTCTCCAGGCTGAACATCCCCAGCTCCCTCAGCTGCTCCTCGCAAGTCTCGTTCTCCAGACCCCTCACCAGCTCTGTTGCCCTTCTCTGGACCCACTCCAGCACCTCCATGTCTTTTTTCTATTTAGTTTGGCCTTTGCCTGTCTGATTTCTTTGTTTTCAATAGTGCTTTCCCCCAGTGGGATTCTGTCTTTCTGGAGCTCTATGGAGAGCTTAATCCTTTCCTTCAAGTCTTAAGCAACCAGCCTCTTCTCTAAGGCAGTGACTGCAATGAGTTTTTGAACTTAAAAGGGCAAAAATTGTGGGTCAAACATCCATGATGAATCACTACAGTCTTTAGAAAATGAGACATGAGTGGTAGCTTTTGGTTTTGGCAAGTTTGTAAAATGAGGCACTTTTCTTCTTTAATCAGAAACCCAGCTGTTACCTTTAATCTAGCTGTTCTGGGACGTTCTGTGCAGCAGTCCCTGCTATCTGAGAACCTGGATTGAGGTTTTTTTTTATAGGAAAAACTCTTCCAATGGCCTACGTCATGAGACGGTTTTGCAATTGCAATTAAAATTATTGTAACTGCAGAATTTCTGCTGAGCATGGTTTTATCTTGGGTTGAGGGTATCTTCACCGTATCACCTTAATTCAGTTTTGCAGTGATAAAGTCAGTCGGGTTTCTTTGTTTTAAAATACATTATTTGAATTTGGTTAGGGAGCTTCCAACTACTTTGATAGTACCTTCAGCAGCTTTTAACACTAGATGAGCTTCTCCATATGATGAACATTTACGGCGATGTAAATATCGTTTAAGAACCTACAATTCCCACTCCTACAACAGGCAGCCAGTAGAAAGAAGGTGGTGAGAAACACTGCAGAGATTGTCACTGGCATGTATTTGTAATCATACAGAATCCATTTTATTGCCAGACCTATGTTTAGTAGAAGCAGGTAAAATCAAAACAATACAGATGTGGTTGTTGAAGGCTTCCCAGTGGAAGATGTGTGGTGGGATGGGTGCTCCATGCAGTAGACATGGGAAGATGCACAACAACTAATTTGATCTGGGTAGCCTTTTGCCCCACACTGTGGCAGGATTAATGACAACGGCAATAAGCCAAACAATTCCTTGTTCTCTTTATTACTAGTGGTAATAATAAGAAGAGATAATTATATGTGGGGCACATATGGACTAGAGAAGATGTGTGTGTACACAAACATATACACACAGATGACTTAACAAATGACAGATGAATTAAAAAATCTATAGTGGGCTGGTGTCCAGAGGCTATGGTCTATGAGTCCTCCTGGGAGAATATCCGGTTCTGAATCATCAGCAGTGCTCTTTGCTCTGGCAGGGGTTTGTCAGCTCCCTCAGATGATGCTCTGTGTCAGGTCTCTATCATCTGTTTGTGATAACGGGGGCGGAAACACCAGAAGGAACAGATGAACCCCTCAGAAGCAAGTTTTCCATTTCTGTATAAATATCCTTTGCAATAAAGTGAAAGGAAGAGAGAATGCAGCAAGTCTGTTATAGAGTATCAGCAAAACTGTTGCTAAACAGAATGTTTTTATGAGCAGTCAGCAGATTGCAGAGGCTCAGATATTAGCCTACTGACTGTATAACAAATTACAGTCATAATATAAGACTCGGTTCAGTTTCACCATCTTGTGCTTGGTTTAATGGCAAATAAAGACCTTCTGTTTTTTAGGTGATTTTTGTTTGGGTTTTGGTTGGGTTTTTTTTTTCAGTGAAGAATGGTATTCCCTTTTTCTGGCATTCAGCAGACTGCAACTTCAGTCAAAGACAGAGGATTTCACAAAGACCTCATTATCTTCTTCTGATTTATTAGTGTGATTTTGCCTTCTCTCCATACAGATAAGTCCCTTAAATCTTTTTGAAGGCTTTTGTGTTTAAACTCCTCCAGGGCAACAGCTTAGTGAACATAAGGTGTAGCTAACCTATATTTTGCAATAAATACCCTTTCAGGAATTTTTTTCTTTTGTGCCCAGGGTACTTTTTGGGCTCTGTGTGTGTATGTGTGCAATAGTCTTAAGTAATAAATTAAAAAAGTGGTGGTTATGCCTGAGGTCCAGTGAATTTTCTACTGTCCAATTCATGCCAAAGCAGGTTAGTCGAAAAACTTCCACAGGGCCCAGCAGACTTGGACCAGGCCCCACACCTTTAATAAAAACTCATATGGCTTCCAGGGCAGAGAATAAAGTTATAGTTTGCATTTGCTTACAAAGCCGGGGGAGGAGAGCGTACTCTCAGCAACTACTAAATGGAGTTTATGCCTGAATTGTTTCTGGCTTGAACTGTCAAGGGAGAACACGACACACTGGCTGCGTGTGGATCTATTCATTGTCTGCAATAATCAAGATAGAGAGGATTCTACCCTTTCAGACAACTGAGTTCTTCTCCAGACAGCTACAGGAGATGAAAAATGTCTCTTTTCCTGATCTTATTTTATTATCTTCCCCCCTTTTTCTTTGGTAGCTCTAATTTTAGGGCAACAGCTCTCTATGATGAAGGGTCTGTGCACCAGTGCTACCAGCTGGGAGATGCTCACGTTGAGCAGAGCTTTCACTGTGCTGTGGTTTCTCTTCTATTTTAAAATGCTCTGGACTAATGGCATTTGTGGCAAACTAAAGGAAAATGCAGAATCCTGCCTGCACTAAGTACAGGGTGTCTCAGACCATGGGGGCCTGAAGCATCTCATATTTATATACATTCCATGCCTTGTCCATGTATATAATTTAATATTAACAGAAATATTCCTTAGCACGATAAAGATGGGTTGCATTGATTAAGTTTTGGGGTTCAGCTTGCTGTTTTCACTTACAAGACAATCCTAAATGTAAAACATTCAGCTTAATTTTTCTAGTTCATGATCCAGAAGTCTAGGAAAAGTTGGGCAGTAGATGGTTGGGGTTTTTTTGTGATTCCCACACTCTGGTCACACCTCACAAAGCATTGACGTTGGAGCAGTTGGAGAGCATCCATCTCCTCTTTCAAGGCTGCATTTAATCTGTAACATCTGGTGTAAATAAGTTAACTCCTTTTAGACGCTGAATTCTTGTTCTTTTGAAATACCTTGCGAATTTTCCAAGGTTGAATTTTTTTCCTTGCTTGTGGCTTATGTTTGACTGCAGTTAATGGATATTGTGTGTTTGGGATAGAAATGCTCTCTTGCTTTACCCGAATGGAGATTACTCCTATGTGTGTGCCTTTTCAGCATGAGGTAGATTATAACTAAACAGCACATTTCCATAAAGCCTCCTATTAACACTTTTCCTATTTTCCTTTTAAGAAGAAAACCCCAAAGAACACCTACAAATGTACTCAAATGGTGACCAGCGACTCTCTTTTGCTTTAGAAAAATTGCACTAAAAATGAATTATCGCTTATGCACCTCCTTCTTCCACTTTGGATGTGGAAACAAACTCCCAGGCAATATTATCCCTAAATTTAAAAGAAACGTAAATTGGCAGGTGTAAATCAGGACTGTATAATTTAATGCTCATTGGAGACTATGCTTTTCACATGAATTTATATGAAAACAGGTTGGGAGCCTCAATTCATATTTATAATCAAGAATGAATTGCAAGTGATACTTGCTCAGTTGCACAGAAGTCATATTCACGGTTATCTGGCATTGGCTGTTTGGCTTGGTTGATTGAAGTGTGTAGAGTAAATTACTGGCTGCACAGCGCACAAAACAGTCAGTATTTGGACTCATAATCAATGTTTCTGCTTCTGCTGTTAGTTTGACCTGATCCTGTGAGATACTGAGCACACCCAGTCAATGATGATGGGGTGCATGGCAGACAGAAGTACACCACATCAATAGGCTGAGGATTCTGTGTTGGTTTTGTCTCGGTGTTATTGAGAACAGCTTTCAACTGTCTTGACAACTTCTTGCACCTCAGATGCATCAAGTGGTGCTGAATGGTAGCGATGAGTCAGGGTTCCTCTGCCTCCAACAATAGTATCTGTGCAAACATGAATGAAAATGAAATGAAAAAGTACCAGCTACGCGTGTGCTGAAGGAGATATTTTTAAAGTAAAAAGAGACAATTAAAATTCTTTTGGGTGATGTATTTCCCTCAGTCACTTTGAAACTTTCTATTAGAAGACTTTTAAAGATCCACTTCTTTCTGTTGCCTTTTTGGCTTTAAATTTGTTTTTCAAGTTAGCACTAAGATCTGGAGATCTATATCTTACAGACTGAGGATGAAACTGCAGCCTTCAGCTGCCTATCAGGTGCTCCTACCTCAAACTCAAACTGAGAATCTCTTTTTCCAGCTAGTTCAATTTTTATTTATTATGAAGGTAGTGGGTATTAATTTAAACCTAGAAGACAGCTGATTTTTGAGATTAGTTCCTTTACCTAATGGGCTCTCAGCAACATCATGACATTTCTTTTTATCTTTTAGAAGGACGTCTGTGGTAAATAGCTATTGCTTTCAAAAATGATCATGCGTTCAAAAGCAAATAACCTCCTCTGGTGGGTTGGCCTCAGCCAGCAGCCCAGCATCCGCATGGTCGCTCGCTCACTCCCCCTTGTTTCGGCTCAGGTTAGGCTTGGTGGTGATGATGTTAAGGTCAGGACATTGTGATTTCCTTCTGCCACTCCTTGTTCCTTTCTCTTTTCGTTTTCTGTTCCTTCCTTCTTACTCCAGTGTGGGTTGTTCCTGGGCTGAAGTCCCTTTGAGGGTGTCAGTAGCTCTGCCATGGAACGCCTCCTACCGCTCTGGACTTGGAGATCCGTTTTTCTTTGGTTTTCTTGGCATTTACTGCCCTCCCTTACACACGCTTTCCCTGGGGCACCACCACTGTGGCTGCAGGGCTCAGCCATGCCCTGTGGTGGGTTGGTCGGAGCCGACTGGAATCGACCATGTTGGGCATGGACCAGCCTCAGCCTCTCCTCAGAGAGGCCGCCCTGCAGGCCCTGCAGCCAGCACCTTGCCATTTTATACCCAATGCATTTCCCTATCTTCCCAGGTTTTAGATCCTGATTATTGAATTCCATGGTGGCTGCAGGCCTCAGCCATGCCCTGTGGTGGGTCAGTTGGAGCCAGCTGGAGTCGGCTGTGTTGGGCATGGAGCAGCCCCAGCCTCTCCTCACAGAGGCTGCCCCGTTGCCAGCGCCTTGTCATTTTATACCCAATGCATTTCTCAGGTTTTAGATCCCATTTATTGAATCTCAAGGTCTCTTCTACAGAAATATTTGTTTATATAGGAATGTGTACAAACCAGATTTGTCACTCCAGTAGGGGACGTTAATTTAGTCATAACTGGTATCCTTTTATTTAGACCCTGTTCAGGACTTCTAGACTTACCCTCCCGCTGAGAGATCAAAAGCAGTTATTAACTTTCTTAACCTTTGTGGAGTATAAATTTCTTCAGAAGTGGGAAGAAGTGGAGGTCAAAAGGACTGGAGTTGAGCTCTCACTTTGCCTTCCTCAGTGGAGGGACATCTCCAGCCCCTGGTGAGACTCGTCTGCACTTTGCCAGCAAGTGAAGACCAAGGTTAAGGTACGGTGCAGATCTTCTGCCTTTCAGCACTGTCAGTAAGTGCCAGAGTTTGGTTTATATACTGTGCTTTCAGCAGCTGGAGGAATATATTTGAAAGGGCTATGGCTGCAAACAAAAATTAAGACCAACCCTTTCAAGCGTGGCCATTGCATGCCCATGTTCTCACAGGAGCTTTTCATACGTGTTCCACATATGTGAAAGGTAGCAATGCTTATTAAATAAAACCAGTTTTTTGTTTTTACCAGTCTTGTTCTGTAGCAGAAGGTGTAGATTTCTTGTGCCTGGATTTGTAAATGTTGGAGTATAGGTTTATCTGCCCTAAATTCTATAAGGTTAGAGCCAGAGAACAGTCCCAACCAAGACTCCTGGATTCAGATGTCTTCACACTGAGGAGTTTTAAATCCAGATGTCTACCAGATTTGTAGCAGTAATAAATCTAAAAACTTGTAATAACATTTGATTCTTTCAAAACCAAAGTTTAGTCAGGGCTGAACCACAAGATAGTAAGACATCACTAGAGCTTATATGAAAGTGGGAAGCAAAGGAAAAGAGTAAGCGAACCACTGACTTTTCTGTAGGATTGCTATGACAGGCTTAAGCTGGTGTTAAAGAATACAACAAGAATGTAAAGCCAACTCAGGGATCCTGTTACTACCTGAAATTCAAATTAACTTAATGGAATAGTAAACATTACTTTAGAAAATTAACTGGTCAAATGAAAAGATTTGTAAAAACATCCTTCAGTACTCAGGTTACTGCAGTGGAAGGTCCTTTCCTGGATAAGTTTGGGTTGGATCACAGTAAATACAAACCTAATCAGCATGCTAAAGTATAGCTCCTTAGATTTGGGTTTACTTTGTACTTGAACCTTTTAATGAAACGAGGAAAGAGGGAGCAGGAAGAGGGATCTCTAACCAAGGAATCTGAAGGTCATTCTAACATAAAATCTGCATGGTTTTGCATCACCTACAGCATCTGAGCATCTTCCAGAACTTGCAGTTGTTTTTTTTATTTTAACTCATTTCCCATATTGTATGAGATTTTGTGTGCTATATACTCCTTTGTGTGCTTTCAGGTCCTCTTTTATATCCTTCTATTTTAGTGTGAGTATGCAGTCAATGTAAGTCCTCTAGAAGTCACCTTTAGGTGTGAAACAGAGACTGGTTTCCTGTCCAAGGTGAAAGTCACGTCTCCAGCCCTGGCAACTGTTTTCTGCGGAGCAGAAAATACCACATCACATCACAGCGAAGCTGACAAGAGTGATCCTGGGTTCGGACACATAGATAATTTCTTCATGAGGTAACATAAGCCATTCTTTGGGGGTCCTTTGCATATTAGGACCTGAATTTAAACTGAACCTTGATTCCTGTTGTGGAGCTGTTGTGGAGCCATTGTGAAGAGAAGAGCCCTGCAAAATTGCATCTGTACTGACCTGAGCTTTCCAGGTGACTTGGTTCATTTCTGCTCTAGATCTTTCAAAAGATTTTTCTTCAGTAAACTAACAAAATCTGTTTCTGGAGGTAGAAACAACAGAAACAATTCTCAGCATCGCCATGCTCCAGACATTCCTATATACCACAGTGAACATTATTTTTTTAGAAAAATAGAGTTTTTCTTTTTCTGCTTGTCCTGCAATATATATTTTTTTTGGTAAATGTGGCTGGAATGACGATCCTCCTCTTCTTTCACCTACCCTACTAAAAGAGAACTACCCAAAGCCACACAAGCTCACCAAGTGTCCTTGATTCTCAACTCATTCATTCAAAAAGCAGCTGTATGCCGTTTATCTAGCAAGGTCACCAAATTCATTTGGTACCATCATCACAGCTTTTATGACTGTCCTTGAAAACTGCAGGCCTCTTCCTGTCAGTTTTATACCCAGTTGAAAGAAAAGAGCCTCCAACTGAAAAAGTTTTCATCCATGTGGATATATCTGCACATGAATATATCAGGAGAGCACTGATTTTTTTTCTTGAGCGAGAGGCCAACATGTGCTACAGCTTCTGAGAAGCCAGTATCACCTGAGGCTTCACCAGTCAGATGTATCTGCAGTCGGAGAGTCAAGTTTCCCACTTGTGAAAACAGGCAAAGGTTTGTTTAACTCAGTAGAGAAATATCTAATTGCACCATTTGATTCTGAGGATCTGACAGAATCAGCATCTCACTTCTCTTAAATACTGGTTGTATCACTTAGACACATATCTAGCCTTCCTTCCCTTTGGTAGTTAGCCTTTTCCATTAAAGACAAATGCAAGTAATTTATTTCAGTAATTTTATTTTATCCACTTTTTTTCCCTGGTATTAGTTCCAGCAAAAATGCAAGAAAGACATTTATAAGCGAGTACTTAAAAAACCGGCACTTCATCAACCAAATTAAGTGCATAAGCAAATGCGAAGTCCATAAATTATATTTAAATGATGTCTCATAGCGAGAAACTGAACTATCGTCTTTGATAAATCCAAGTTTTGGTCATTCATTGTTTTAGAAATAATAAATGGAGTAAAAATGAGAGAGAATGAAAGGTTTAACAATATTTTTCCTGACAGCCGAAACAAAACCTCAGAGAACCTGGAGAAATAACATGCCTAGCCCTGAAAAGGGAAATAGGAAACTATCCAAATGCAGACATTTTTCAATAAACTGTGGCACTACTGTTCGTCATCTGAAAGGAATAATCCAGTGCTTGCTCTTTTGGCATGCACTTTTTTTGGCGTGCTGTGTATATCCGTATCAGGAGTTTTCACAGAGGTATGTATGTATGTGCAAAACCTGAGCTGTGTGGTGTTGCTGTTACTTCTGGAGAAGATCATTAATATCCTATCCAAAAATTCACCTACTTTAATAATGTCAGTGAATGAACAGATTATGGAGGAAGTTTTAACAGAGTCTGCAGAACTTCTTGTTGATGAAGTTGCTGTCCCTTTACAGCTATGGGTGCTGTAGTCAGCTCTTCAACAAGAGGCATAAATACACTCAATTTTATTTAACTTACTTGCATCTGAAAGACAACATATATTCCTTTTTTTCTTTTTAAATTCCTCTGATGTTTTTTTCACTGCAGTAGCTGAACATGGTAGAAATAATAATCAATTAATCTTCATAAAAATTCTGTGAAGTGGGCACTCTGAATGCTTAGCTTTGAGCAAGAGACCAAAACCATTGAAAACTTAGGTGTTCTGCTCAAAATCACAAACACTGCGGCGAAATCTGAAATCAGGACCTAAACTTGATTAATTGATTGTGCTCTGACCCCACTGCCCTCTCTTAGAGAGGAGACACAGAAAAGGTGTGCGAACTTGCTGGATATTCACAATGAGTCGTGGCCCCACGTTACCAAGTTCACATCCCATGTCCAGGTTTGAGTCTTCTGCCTTCCAGTGCGAAGAAGGAATGAACTGGGATCCATATGAACGGAAATTATTTCCGTAGATCTATTCCATAGATCTATCTGTTGCTCTGCTGGACTATAAATGGCAATTACTTCCCTTCAGTGCCCTACTGACAAGTAAAAGCATACACGAGTAGCGAAGATTATTGCAAGTATAAATGAGCAACTGCAGGGAGATTATTCATTGCACCCTGCCAGAGCTCAATCACAGAATTAATTCGTTTCAGATGCTGAACAAAGGTTTTGAATTTTGATCCAAAGCATCACGCTAGTGACTACTGACATGGGGAATAACTGCTGCCTCTGTGGGAGAGAACATTGCTTGAACAAAAAGCTGACTTCAGACTGATGGGAGTTTTTTTGCCATTTTTGATGGGGTTCATTAGCAAGGTAGCCAGGCGAGGGAATCCCACGTGCCTTTGTCACTTTGTATCCTCTAGCTATCAAAACTTGAAAGAAAAAGATACAATGGCTTTTGTGCAGTATTATGTGCAGACCCATTTATCCCAGAGAGCTTCTCCAATATTGACATCCTGGGTTGAGATCTTCGTCAAGACATACTGTGAGTTATTACCATAATGTCCATAGACTTTGAAATACTTAAAGGATTTGAATGGAAATATATTGATATCAAAGCTTCTTTTAAGCCTAGTTTCCACAAGAATCAGGTATAGCTGGCTGCATGTTATAAAACCGGCAGAAGAATATTATATTGTTGTCAAAAGTAGCAAACTTTTACAGGTTTTTGGGAATCAAATGATTTCCTTACACCCACCCATGATCAAATTAGCTTATAAAATTAATTTTAAAATAATATCACAATGATAATTCCCAGTGGAAAAAGAGCATATCAGAGTGAGAGAAATGGAGACTGGGAAAATAACTGGGGAGGAATTAGAATAGAAAACTTTTTGCAACATCTTCTGTGGGTATCCAGTGAAATCCCCTGGCCAGCATGGAGCTACTATCATACTGAAAAGTTCACTTTCTTGGACTTCTTGAATCAGAGAGGTCAACTCTGTTGAGGACAAACTTCGACACGTTTCCTGGGAAAAGAAGTCAAAGGTGGAGAGAAATCCTCTATTTGTAGATAGAAGATTGGCAACCTTCTGTGTGAGTGGTCTTTAGAGATCATCTTGGTTTTGGCACTGGGAGGTCTGGATTAGTTGTGAGGATGTTGTGCAGGGTGCATATAGAGTAACTCACCATGGAACAAATTTTGGATGCAGATTCTCTGTTTTGGCCCAATAAAGAAAAATATCCCACACTGAAAACACGAAGGTTGTCTTGATGTATGCAGGAAGAGAGGTCATTTTGTGGCCTCCAACAACAAGGGTTTCATCATGCCCTGAAATGACATTAGAAAAAGTGATGTTTTGGAGCATGGATGAGTTGATTCTATAAGATTTGAGGCAGAAGTGTGGCAAGAGGAGATAAAAATGGATAAATGGTAGTTCTGTGGCAAATGTTCTTCTGACAGAGCCAAGATTTCACCTGGCCCACCCAGACCTGTTTCATCCAACAGGGCCATGGAAAGCACCTCATGCTGACAAGAGAAATTGCCTTCTATAGTATGTCCCCCCATTGTGTAGCGGCCAGTGAAATATCCTATAACCTCAGGGTGCATCACACAGAGGACTGCAATTCACAAAGCCTCTACTGGGTTAGTGTAAATATATGCCACGTGCCAACTGGGAGAGGGATGGAATGGCAGAAACAAAATAGTTACAACTTTTAAGGACTATGAACACTGAAAGCACCTACCTGAAAACTGACAGGAGTTAAGACAGTCTTAAAAAAAAAAGTCTTAAAAAAAAAGTCTTAAAAAAAAAGAAAGAACAAGTGAATTAGATGGAAACGTCAGGGCCAAAAAAGGAAAAGATTTGAGAAGAAACCTACAGGAACAGATAAATGTGTCAGAAGGAAACATTGCTTTTCATTAGAAATAAATATGTTCTGGACTAAAGCTAAAGTGAGGCTTTTAATTCTTTTTAGGGCGTTTGAAAATTCTGTGTGATGTTACCTATGGGAAAGAGCAACTTTTTTTTTTTTTTTTTTTTTTTTCATATTTCCTACAGGCTAGACAGAAGAGACACAGTGATCCCTTGTGGAGATGCTACCTAATGATTATCCTCACTAGATTCAAAACAAGCCATCCAAGATTAAATGAAAAGACAGCTTGTCACTGGAAGTTTTAAGTGGCCACACATATACCCACCTGATGGGAGGAGATAAGTGTGCCCTGGGCTTCTGTACTCTTCTGTACTCTTCTTCATGGCCAAGAGTGATCCCTAGTGTCATGGCAAGCAAGCTTTTCTATTGTGATTGCTATGGTGATCCAGCATTTTAACAGCAATTCAGGGAGTAACCAGCTCAAGACCCATATCTGGAAATACAAACAGGCAAGTACCCATCATGATAGCTTGGTTTTTTTTTCCCCCCATTTTATCAACCTCTGGAGACTAAAGTCCTGAAAGTGCCATTGGTCAAACAGGCAGACGAGGGGGCTAATGGCTTTCAGCCATGGTAGCTAGTGGGATCCAAACGAGCAGATGATGATGGTATGGTGATGGTTTCCAGCCCTGTAAAGGAAAACTCCTGCTGATTTAGAAGTTCTCCTTGATGAACACCACATGCCTATACTGAACTTTCTCTTCTATTTATCTTAAATTTCCTATGAAAGCCATTTCTACATGAAGGGATAAAGAAGCTACGTGCTTAAAAAGAAAATCAAACTGCAGTGCTTAGAAGAATGTTTATTCAACTGTGAAGTCCACTGTTGAAATAGGGACTGACAGACGTTAGCTATATTTTATCACTACCCTCATGAATGCCAGGACTGGAAATGCTCAGAAGCAGCTGATGCCAACAGTAATCTCAGCCATCGGCCCTCAGTTGAACATGTCCTGGGAGGATTTATTCTTGCTTTTTTTTTTTTTTTTTTCATTATGCTTATTCCAGCCTTCCCACAGCAGATCGTAATGAAAAATGTTCCAAATTTCACTGACAATTCCAAGTAACTCACTGAGAATGGAACAAAGCACACAAAGTACTTGATTCAAGGAGGAGAGCACCTGAAATAGGATTTAGGAGAGATGTAGGTGCTTACCTTTGAAACTGCAATCCCAAGACCTTCTCTCAGCTGCAGTCTAATTCTGGGTGTGCTTAAAATGTGTTGGCACCCTAGTCTTTTACTTTCTGAGCAGCCAAAATTTGCTGTAAGCCAATCTGCTCTGTCTGGAACAACCTTTTTTGCATTACTGGTAATCACGTAGTAACCATCCCATGCCTAAAACCTAAGAGGATGCCTGTCACGAGCAGCCTTCCTCTGCCTGGTTTGCTTGAAGGTGTTAGTGCAGTAACTAATAGGAAAACAGGACACCTGGTCCGGGATGGTCTCACGCGCACCATTCAGCAGCGAGGGCTGTTGTCCTCATGCTGGCACTGTCCCCTTTAATGCAGCAGTCCAGAGAGCACATTGCTTGCTCTGCTTCTGGGATATTTTGCCTGATGAGTGTGAGAACGGGAAGGCAAACCTATTTCAGGACAGGAGCAATCTTACCCTCTCATACTGAGAGTATGTCACTTTGCCTATGTCATTTTAGCGTGCGGGCTGTAAAATATATATATAGCTAATGTCTGCTTCAATGAGGTGCTGGACCGTGCCCAGAGAAAGGCAATGAAGCTGGTGAGGGGTCTGGAAAATAAGTCTTATGAGGAGAGGCTGAGGGAGCTGGGGGTGTTCAGCCTGGAGAAAAGGAGGCTGAGAGGAGACCTTCTTGCTCTCCACAACTATCTGAAAAGGAGGGTGTAGAGAGGTGGGGGTCGGTCTCTTCTCTCGAGTCACAGGTGACAGGACAAGAGAAAACAGTCTCAAGTTGTGCCAGGGGAGGTTCAGACTGGATATTAGGAAAAATTTTTACACTGAAAGGGTTATTAAGCATTGGAATGGGCTGCCCAGGGAAGTGGTTGAGGCACCATCCCTGGAGGTGTTCAAAAGACAGGTTGACATAGTGCTTAGTGACATGGTTTAGTGGTGGTTTTTATCAGAGTTAAATTGATGGTTGGACCAGACAGTCTTTAAGGTCCCTTCCAACCTAGACAATTCTATGATTCTATGATTTATAATTTCCCCAGAATAGGATTAGTGAAACAGCACACTAGCTCACAAGTGCCTCCTGGCTTGCTTCTACAGTGCAGCTCACAGTGAGGAAAACATCTAGGAATGGTTCTTGAAAGTCAAACGTTATCTTTCAGTTTTACAACTGACCAGTCTCTGACCAGACTGACCAGTCTCTGGCATCTTAACATGAACACGCACATGCTCATTTGATTAAAAACCTTGAGAAAAGAAGAAAGGCTTAAAGATTCACCACAGGTCAATGCCATGTCCAACTGAACAGTCTGTTTATATTCTCATCACACAGTGTTCTGTCTCTGAAAAAGGAACAGACAGGAAACCATCTGATTGATTAATGGGATGCAGTTGCACACAGCGTCGTTATAAACATGTACAGTGAACTATTCACAAACAGCATAATATCCACACATTTTTTGTTAAAGGAATTTACAAATAGCTTCTGCTAAATTGGTTTATTTCATAACTTCTTTGTGAAAGATTTGCAGACAGCAAGTGCAGGTGAAATAGTGATTTGTTGCAATTACTTAACTTGCTTTCAAACATATTTGTGTGTGTATGCATGGAAAGCACACAGGATTTTATGAAAGAAATTAAATGGTTTATTTGTTTCTATACAAATGAAAGCCCTGTGTAAGTTTTGGAGGTAGGAAAAAAAAGAGCAGAGCTTTTATGTTCTCCAGAAGTGTCTGGAGGTATCTGATTTACTGCACCTTGTAAGCACTTATAGGGGAGGTTGGGGATATTTTTTCCCACCAGGGAAAGCTGAATGGGATTGCTGTGGAGCACTGCTTCAGCAATATGCAGGGGAGTGACGTTCACTGCAGCTGGATGAGAGGTGCTCCTGCTGCCTGAGAAGTAAGGCTGCATCCTTCTCCACCACTCTGGGCATCCTTTGGCCCTGGAGCATGAGCTTTGATGCAGAAACTATGACAGTCTGTTTCATAGCAGTGCAGAGGATGAGTTGCAGAGGCATTTACAACAGCCAAAATAATTCAGTTGTGACCTCTTGTTCCCATAAAACTGTTTTTCCCTCGGCATCAGGAGATGAGTCAGCAGTAGTGATAACAAGAGTTAGAGAAAGACTGGAAAAAACGAGTGTCCCAAGTACTTTGGCAGTGAAAAATTAAGCTTCAAAGTGGTTTCTTCATGGAACATTTTTTCTCTCTCCAGGACACCAAATCGACTGACTATTAAAGAAAGAAAAAAAAGAGTGAGAGAGGACTTGGATGATATTTCTCAGCGTCTGCCAATATCTATCTGCTTTTGGAAAAGTTGCGTAACACAACCTGCCAAGAGAGCCCTGTTTGAACAGAGGTTAGTAATCCTTTCTGTTTGGTGGTGTGTTTGTGGTTTCGCAGAACTGACCTACAGAGCCTCATTTTCAACTGGTGTAACAGACTGTATTGTTTTTAAGCCTATAAAGATCAGGAAATTCTCCTTTGGATGCAGCTTAACAGATCACATAAACTACCATCAGGTTACCGTTAGGTCCATCATTCTTCCCGTAGAACAAGATGGGTGATGGGAAACCTTGAGTGTCCCCTTCCTTGAAGGGCGATCTTTGCATCCAGTCATCAAGCATATAGGAAGAAAGTCATGGAGCCTGCAATATGAGGTGTTATGATTTAAACAAGGGCTGTAAGATTTTTTTTTTCTGGTTTGCGATGTTTTCAATGTAATTTCTTCTGATTTTTAAATCTGCTCTGCATGATAAGTTAAAAACAGTGTTGCAAAAGGTTTTTCAATACAGATAAGACTTAGTAATTCAAATTTTCTAATGGAGGAAAATAACTTTTAATATTTTAATATTTTAAATTGGAAGAGGGGAGATTTAGATTAGACACCAGAAAGAAATTCTTCACAGTGAGGGTGGTGAGACACTGGA
>JAOXNO010000024.1:85418390-85437294 GCA_028565335.1 Limnodromus scolopaceus
GGCAAAGGAGGTTCTGTGGTACCTGGCTGCAGAAATGTAGCTCCCCAGGAGACTTTTTGGGGGATAAACAGAGGAAAGAAGGGGCTATGGGCATGCTTGAAGGTGGGTAGCAGCTGAACTGTGGTGCTGAGATTCTTAGCTGTCTAAATCTCTTTGTGGATTCCACCCTTGTGATTTTAAGCAGGACACTCCAGAAATATCATTGTTTGTGTCCTTCATACGTTGTTGCTCAATAGATAACTTGTGTGCTCGGGGTATTTGAAAAGTTTAATGAAAATTTCCTATTTTAAACAGTCTGCAGAAAATGTTTGTTGTTGTGACTCTAAAATGATATTTATTGTAGTAGTGAGTCTAAAAGAAGAACTGTATTTCATAAGGTGTTTCCCAGGACCTTTGCCCTCAATATTTGCTTCTTGAAACTAGTAAGTGAAAAAAAACCACAAAGATTGCCATTTTGTTTTATTGTTCTGTTGGGCACTGACCTGTGCACACTGTTTGAGAATCTGACTCTGCACACCAGCAAAATCTCTGTCTTGATCCACTTCTCCTCATAGTCATGAAGACGCCTATCAAATTAGCTGGGATTTGGATGAAACCTGCTGAGAGGACTATAACATTCCATCTTTCTTCAACCTAGAGCTGTGAGAAACATTTACCACAAACCCCAAAACTTTTCAAGTGAGCTTAGGTTGAATATCAGACACAGGGAGGGACTTACTGTTGGGTGGAATTCATGTAAAATTCTACTTTTGACAAACTTTTGACCTGGAACCTGACCATACTCAGATATTTTGACTGAAGTTACTTTGAGGCTACAAAGCCAAAAGGTAAAGAAAAACCTCAGAAACTGCAAAGGTGGCATGAGGAGCTCAAACTTAACATAAACCTGCATCACGTTTCATGTGGGATTGAGCGAGGTGCTGTTTAGCCTCTCTGCTTCCAAGTAAACAACAGGGATATTATTAAAGCATTGCAATCTACTGCAAGCATGAACACAGACTACTATACTGTCGAGCCTGAAAATAATCAAGTCAGTTTTGTATTCTCAGAAAAAAACCGTACGGGGATAGGAGTGTTACTGGTGCTTTTCCCAAAGACTTACTCAAAGGCATTGTTTGGAATCCCAGCTGAGATAGAGCTTTTCCAGATACCTACCCCAAATTGTTGGTTGCCTTATAACTGTCAGGCCATTTCAAACTTTGATAACAAATAACAACTTGGAAATAACCTTGTGCAGTGTATCTGCATTGTTCCCTATCTTAAAAATGAATTATTTTTTCTCCTCTTGCATTGCATTAGGAATGACTACAAAAGATCAATACTCAGCAGCAAGGAGAAATAACAGCAGGATTTTCTTAGTTGTTTTGCCCAGACTGAAATCAGTGGAAAACCACTATCTGATGGAGAAGAGGCTGTGTTGCATTTGCAGATAAGAACATCTCTTGGGAGAAAAGAGCTTTTCTCCCTAAAAGTGTTGTTGCA
The DNA here is from genome assembly GCA_028565335.1 of Limnodromus scolopaceus. Lineage (NCBI taxonomy): Eukaryota > Metazoa > Chordata > Aves > Charadriiformes > Scolopacidae > Limnodromus > Limnodromus scolopaceus. The sequence goes on from JAOXNO010000024.1 coordinate 85,419,873, forward strand.
GAGGATCAGACAAACATTTCCAGCTCTCTGAATAGTTCAGATTCTGAGAGCTGCCGTTCCAACAGCCTCCAGGAAAGGAGTCCGTTGTGCACATGTATGTGAATTCTCTCACATGAAGAGAAGCACAATAAAAGCAGAGAAACTTTTTGAGTTGCCGAATCCTAACTTTTTTTGTCAGCATGGAGTTTTCTGTCTGGAGAGAAAGAATATCTTGTTCTCTCCCCCGCTGCTTCTTGCTGCTTATATTGCCTCCCTAATTGGAATCTGCAGTATAGATGTGCAAAAAAGGATATTCTTTGAGCATACCTCAAGGGTGAGCTGTCTTACCAAGGAAACGATTTCATCCTGTGTGTTATGAGAAGAGCCTGGCTCAACAGAACGCCTGTTTCATTGCTGAGCAGAGGAAAAGACGGCAGGGCGAAATGATTCTGGCAACTGAAACTGCAATACATTAATATTCATATTATCCATGTGCAGCTTTTTGTACTCTGCTACAGAATTATTTGCCTTTAATTTGGATAGCTGAAGTCCCGGCATTCTGCTTTTATCACTGCTTCAGCTTAAACCATAGTTGAGTCGCTGAAGAAATAAGATATAAAATTCGAGATGAGGTTTGTTGCTTGTTGCGGAGTGGGCTGTGCTTTCGAACAGTTCCCGTCATACACCTTGAGTTTTGCACTCGTAAGTGGACAAATTGGAATGCACAAATGGAATTAGCAGTTTTCACAGGCAGGTCTGACAGCTTAACAATGCTCACTGCAGGAGGACCATGCAGAGTGGCCCATCTGAAGACCTACTGAACACCCCCATCCCTGGAGGTGTTCGAAGCCAGGTTGGATGGAGCTTTGAGCAACCTGGTCTGGTGGGAGGTGTCCCTGCCCAGGGCAGGGGGGTGGAACTGGATGATCTTTAAGGTCCCTTCCAACCTGAACCATTCTATGATTCTATGATTCTATGTAGGTGGCACCTGCAGCATAAGTGGTTGCATTAAATCATGGAGACTCTCCCAGGAGACTATGTATAAACTAAGAAATGGTTAAGCCTGTTTCACTGCCAGGAATGCCACAGCTGTACCAATGCCAAATAACAATTTCAAATGGGACACAGCTTTAATTAGTATGATGGTCTTAATCCAGCAAATTTTAGTGTTAGCAATATCCCAGCTAAAGCCAGTGGAGTTATTCAGGTGTTCAAAATTAATCATATGCCTATTTTCTATGTGGTATTTTGGGGCTCTGTAAATATAACTGAACCAAGCTCCAGATGCCCTGTTTTCATTGCTGACATTGTTTGGAAGTTGAGAGTAATATTCGTCATCAAAGACAAACAAATGGAAGATGACTCAGTCTCATCTTCACTCAGAGGGGAAGAATCCAAAGGGAATTGGATTTCCCTGTTTAGAGAAATCTACGCAAAGGGAAAGGAATTCACATTTGTCTGAAACAGTGAAATGTAATCCTGTTAAAAACTGTTTTTCTGTAGTTATTCAAAATTAGGTCTGAGGTTTTTAGGTCAAACACAGCTGATTTCTTCCTCGGAGAAAAGCTGAAGGAAAGGCTCGATATCATAGTGAACTTTTGCTTCCTGAAGAAACACACAACGATTCCAGTTTCACATGTGTTCCTTCTCAAATCAAGGAAAAGTACTTTTCAGATACCAGCAGCACATCAGCCACAACTTTCTGCTCCTTGAGCCAAGAGCAAAAGATATGTTCCTTGAAAAGTCCACGGCGCAGATAAAATAACGTTTTTTTATTAGGTGCACCCCCCCATCAAAACCACTGCTGTAGAACTGACAGCTTATTTTCCTTATGTGCTTGGTGTCTCAGTTCTTATTACAGATAGTGAAATATATGGAAAAACAACACACTGAGTGAAATGATTAAAGAAATTTGGAAGATCTCGTCAAATGCTCTCCTGGGTAAGTGCAAGCTGAAAGGTTCAAGTACTGAGTTCATCAGAGTGTCTCAGAAATATCCTTCATTATTTTTTATTAACTAAATATCTCACCTTCCCTGGTTAAAGCCCTGTTCATTTTGTTGAGTAAATGCATGAACAAAGCTTGATGGATGTTGACAAATTAGCCATAAAGAACCTCATAAATAGCAAAGGGCCATTAATCTGGCACAGTTTGAGCTTCACTTTCAGCACAGTGTGCAGGAGAATTATCTGTAATTAATATCAAAGACCTTCTCATCATTCTCATATATGTATTAGAAGGTGCAGAGCTCTGAACTGTTTTCATGAGACTAAAGCACCACCTTTTCTATGATGCGCCAGCAGTAAATTTTTATAGCTGTGGGATGGGATGCACTGGTCCTCTCCTCCTATGTGTTGTTCATAGAATTTCCCTGAGCACAGAAAGCAGCACCGATGTTAGTTCTCAGCCCAAGAATTGCCACGGGGTTTCCCCAGAAGGGAAAAGTAGTGGGGCTCAGCTGGACCGAGGGACAGAATACTGAAGGGATTAAGAGAAGTATGGGGAAGATCCTCAAGAACTTCTGGGAAGGAGGGTGATACTCTGAAGGAAAACTTTTGCTGAACTGCACGGCTGTCTGTAGTAGAAGGAAAACTTATCCCATGGAAGGATGAGATTTAACTGCAGAAAACTTACTTGGGAAACCCGTCCACACCAGGGGGCTGGCAGATTGAGCACAGCACCCACTTCAGCCATGTAAACCCTCACGGCGAGCTCCCGTTTCCAGCAGAAAAGTTGAATCGGAGACATTCATCATGAACAGCACATAAAGAAAGGGCATTCAAAGAAAAGTTAAGCAATGCAATATTCAAATAAAATCTAAGTAAAACATGCTTCGGTTAAGTAACATATTCAAAATATGCTGAACTCTTATTCGTGATTTTCCTCGGGGCAGTGTTAGGGCAATAACAAAACAGATGAAGCTGAGCGCCTGATTTAAAAAGGTTGGGCCTTCAAGGCCTGATTTACTGTCCAGTGAGGCTCCGCAGGCTGGTCTTCCCAGGCGCTGCAGTTCCTGGGTTTGGAACGCCGAGGCGAGAGCCTTGGAGCGCGAAGCAGTCCAACTGCGGCTGAACATAAGGTCACAACCAGGAACATATGAGATGTATAAATCTTTATTGGGCAGGGCTGCAAAGCATTAGGTAATGGGACCAGTGACAAAAAAGAATGTTTTCTGAATCGTACTCCAGAATGCTCACCAGAACAGGAGTTCAGGCCTCTAGCAAGGGGCAAATGTCATGTTTTTGGTGCTGACAGGCAAAAAAAGAAAGAAAGGTTAAGCAAGAGGGGTGTTTTCTGCATTGTGCACACCTACAGCGTTTCAGTCTGTAAGAGCTCATGGCAGTTTCCATAGTTCAGGCTGTTTGCACAGGGCCAATACAATCCTTTGCAGTTCTTTTCCAGCTTCCATTGCCATATCTGTCTTCTGACCTTTTCTCACCTTCTTTCCCACCTACAAATAGAGAAATCAAGCTGAGAAAAAACAGAAAAAGAACACCCCCCAAACCTTCTATTTCTGGGGAAATGTTTCAGTACTTGTTTCCACCCTGAACTGGGGTAGAAGGCTGAAATATCTGTTCTCCCTCTCCCCAGGGGAAAAAACAAAAGTTGTGAAAACTCTTTGCTCAGAATGAATGAAACACTTTGTTGTGAATCATTTTGGAATTCATTTTTCTGTTGAACTAGACTGTTCAATGTGCCCAGGGGAGATGTTCACACAGCTGGGGGGCTCGCTGAGTGAAACCCGAGTTGTCCATCTATTCAGGTCAGATATCCAAGAGCCTGTGGTCTAGAAGTTTGGGGTCCTTCTTCAATACATTTATTGAGACATGCCCCATAGGCTATTTCTTCTCTTGTTGGCAAAGACTGGTCTCCTGTAAGGAAGAAGGTGGTGAGACCTTGAAGAAAAGGCAAGGATGTCAGAGTAAATCCATCCTGAAAACTGAATCCAGACCTTAGGTTCCCAGTTGATCCATTTTAATGGTCTGTATGGTGACTACTGCTCTGTCTAGGATAGGGGCTCATCCAGAAAGACTCCAGCTGCTCTGCTGAGAGGTCTGTGGCCGCCTGTGGGATGCTTTGGCCCCTGCACGGTCCTGCTCATGTCTGTTACTGGGCCACCTTGTCCCAGAGGTCTGCTCTGTATCTGAGCAACCCTGTTAGTCCTACCTCCCTCTCTACATCAAGTATGGCCTCTTCTGCTCTGGGAAAATGGCACTTCTCATCCCAGAAATGCTCTGAATTAGATCCTAAACTTTTCAGGTTGGGACTGACTGGGCTTTTTTTGTCTCTCTTTTCCAAACACTGCCATGAGGGAAGTACAGTACAATACAGATGAGAGAAAAGAACAAGAGACAATAGACCTGTACAGGGTGTTCAAAACTCATGAATAAACTGTTACTGAGAAAAACACATTTCAAAGAGGAATCTGAAGGAGAAGAAAGCAGGTATTCAGTCAACCACAGCTGAGGCATTCTTCCAGTCTAGTGGGCTGTCTAATGGTCTGTTGTCAGAGAGGAAGGGATGTGAAACAGGTACGAACACATTTTTCTGCACTTGTTGCTGCAAGGAGAATAAGTAAGTTGTGCATTAAAATGAGATTCCTTTAACAAAACTGAATGTTGCTGAAATTGAGATGGTGCAGTTTGTATGGGGTGGAATTGCACTTCAGATATGAAGTTCTGCTCCTCCTTTTTCTACTTCTATGACTTTGCCTACGAGATGTCATCTGGTGGATTCGGTCGAGTCTGTAATGCTTCAAAAGGCTTTAAAAAATAGTATTGTAAAAAAGGACTGTAAAGCACAGAATTGTGTGTAGAGAGACATGTAACGATGTCTGAATTTACACCAGACACAGGAACAAAGAAGCATGAACTTAAAAAGAATGTAGTAAAACCAAAACCAAAGGAAATCTCTTTCTGATAAAGCACAGAAATTAATTATGGAAATATCTCTTACGTCTGCTCCTCACTGCTGAGGCTGTGCTGCAAACATTGTCCAGCCTTGGCTTAGTTGCCCTGGGCAGTAGTGCTACTGGTTTTGTCTTTAGGAAATTTTTCTAGCTTTAAGAAGCCTAAGGAAATGATCATTACAAAATGAGCTGAAACGTCTGAAACCCTCTGTAGCTAGACATAAACAATTCTCAGTAATTTCAATCCTCATTAGAGTGCAATCTGTTAAATTTGCACAGTTCAAGTGACCACGTGGACTAAGTTTTGCTTAGTAGTCCGCATCTTGTCTTCGAGCGCCATCCCACCACGCATTGATCTCTTCTCAACAGCCTTTCTTGTTTGCTTTCTGCACTTCAGATGCGGTGTGCCTGGAAGGTGTGCCTGGAATCAACTCACCTGTACAAATCATGATAGCGCTTTCCTTTGATCTGGGTTTTCCTGAGGTAATTAGTGGGTGCTGGACCAAGGCGCTTCACGAAAATCTCTCTTCTCTCTCATGCTCTCCTATCATCCGTGGAATCGATTTTCTGACTCAAAGGCAGCATCCTCATCTTGTATATTGCCCCCCTGAAGACTCAGCATTTATATCATGTGTGAGGAAAACTAGCTGTCGTGTTCTTTAGTGAGCAATATAGTTGTATAGTACTTGCTTGTGCGGAGAGAATGGAGTCAATGCCAGAAGACCAGTGTGGAGGAAATACAGGGAAGACAGACTGCAGGCAAATAACCCTGTGCTCACTGAATACCTTCCTGTGCTGAAGCAGAGTATAATTTATGTTAATATGAAAAGCTGAAGGGACTTATTTCCCTTGACAAAGTCATGTTGGTTTGAGATAAACTGCATTTCAATGCATGGTTTGAATTACTGAATGCAGCCAGAACAATGGAGCCTGAGTGCTCTGCCTTCCCTGGCAGTGTTTCTTATCCTGGTTGGCTCCACCTGAAATTTAATGCACATTCCCAGAGAAGTGATTGGTACCTCTCCAGTCTTCACAGACAGCTGCCCCCATGTAGGCTGACAAGGTTTCATAATGTACACACAGCCACTTGGGAAACTGGTAATAGTTTTGTTGTGCCAGAAATAGGAGTCCTTCCTCACTGGCTGTAATCACTCATAACCAAAGATATTATTTCTTATGCAAATAAGTAAACTACTAAAGTTCATAGCCTTTCTTCACATTTATATCCTTCAAATATTTACAGGGAAGTTGATGATCATGCCCTTTTCATCATTTAATCCTTGCTTAGTCATACAAGTGTGCTGTACTCATAAAACCTCTCTTTGTACAGTAAGTCGGGCTCTCTAACCCCTTAATCATGTGTGTTGCTCTAATCAGAAATTCCCTCTCCTTTGTCCGTGGGATAAGTCTCTGCCTTATGCACGAGGTTCCCCAGATGAGTAGGAAGGACTAGCATTCTGTGTGAAAGGGAAAAGGAGAAGGGAAGAACTTTGTTGGGTGAAAAAAGCTGAGCGAGAGCAGTGAGCGCCCATCAGGTGGAATTCACTTCTGTTCATAGACTGACCCTTTTAGTGGCCATTGGAATTATCAATCTTTTCATTTGAGGTCCGAAGTGTGGGATTTATTTTAGGTTAGGGATGGTTATGATGTTATTTTATGCTGTATGTGGGCCCATTACTAAGCTGCATTTAAACCCCCGTTGTGGATAGGGAAAAAAGGGAAAAGGCTTCTGAAACAGGCTAAGAGTGATCGCTGCTTTCCACACCATGGTCTGTTGGCTGCTTCTAAGGAATTTCCAAAGTGTAACTAACAAAAGTACGAGTTCAAATTTACTATCCAGGGATCTGTAGCTCCACGTAGCTTTAAACAAATCTGAACATTGAAAAAGGTTGTCCAAACACTGCTGTAGAGATAAAAATAAGAACAATAAAGAAAAAGAAAACTAGAATGTTGCAAGTATTGACCAGGTTTCACATGTGACTGATCTAGCAAATTAATTTAGTGCCCACAAAATTTATGGGACTCAAGACTGGCTGATGGGACGGGTACCACTGCACAGGGATTGCTGTCTTCCACTTAGTTGTCAAACATGAATGACGTTTTACATGAAGAGCTGTCACTGTCTGAAATATTTATGTACCAAGAGGTAAAATTTATACTGTTGGACCTCTATCTAGCAGCAATTCAGGACATCTGAATTATATTAATCGTTGGAAATTCAGCTCTTGAGGAAAGGATTGTGAACTCTAATGATGTTAAGCCTAGGCAATATGAACTCCTGTACCTAACTTGAAAACTGATTTACTTGCAATCTGTCCTGCTCATTATACTCTGCATGATTGACAGGTAACTGCTGTGTTTAGATCATCCTAAACAGAAGCTCCCATTCAGTTTTATATGGTTTGTAAACTACTATACATGCAGCCTTACTTATTTTTCTATAATCAATATTAACATACACATCTGAATTTAATTTAGCTGGAGACGAGCTGGAGAAGTTCCTTCAGGTCAAGAAAAGGAGACCCATGGGCAGCAGCCTGGTGCTATAAATGCCTGCTTTTGAAATAATGAAGGATGATGAAATGTCTGTCTCTTAACCGGATGCCTAAACTGTTCTCCACCACTAACATTTTGTCCACCGTTTCTTGCACTGTTAATTGGACAGCTTCTGTAACTCTCCTGCACCATAAACTTAGTCTCTGAAATATTTTATTTCAGTTTGGCCAATATTAATTCAGCTTTCTCTAAAGCTAGCTGTAGTTTATGGAGCAATCATGCATGTGTGTGCGAAACGTCTCCTTTCTGTGCAAGATGACCTGGAATACCTTCATTGAAAATATTCTTATACCGACAAGCAGCAGCAAGTTTATGTCAAGCAGCAACCTACCAGTTGGTGGATTCACTCTGCTTTCTGTGCACATTGGCTGGGTGTGAAATATTCTTCTCTGACATGTGATTTGCACATTAAAATCTCTTGGGATTAAGATAGCGAAGTAGTTCTCAGGAGGAGGGAACATGCTGGATTTCAGAACCCGGCCAATGAGTTATTACTGCTGGGATCTGGGAGGCCAACCCTTTATTCCCAGGTGTGAGAAATGAGGCTGTAAAAGGCACTGAAGGCTCCCGGGGCAGGCGAGTTGTGCGGGCAGGAGGAATGAGTGAGAAAGCAGGACTCCTCCCAGTGTGCTGCAGTGTTTGTGGGTGAGAGCAGGGTTAAAAAAAACCCTCTTAGGGCAGAGAGCCTGCTTTCCTTCCAGGTGCTTACACTGAGGTTCTGCTCTGTGGATCATGACGGGCACTTGAAGTACTGGGGATTTCTCAGTCATAGCCCTGATTCACTTACTAGAGGCAAAACATTCCTATTTTACCAACTCAGGAGCCTTTAAGCAGGCTGGTCCTGCACCCTTTTGTATGAAATAACTATATTTGAAGGTTGAAAGGCACGTCCATCATCAGCTGATTTCAGTTGTCAGGCTAAAATCTCTAAGATAAATGAGTAGAGAATGAACTAGAATTTGCACCCTCGCATTTTTCTGGTGTAAAAGAGGCAAAATCCCCTTTTAGTTCTGTCAGGGGTGTATGCTTACTGTAAAAAGCTCAGATTGTTTCTATGTCATGGGATAGATCCTTTTTGAAACAATCTGATCTGTCATAAAGCCTGTTTAAGAGATGCTCCCCTTCCCCAAGCATTTGTCCCTACCTCTATAATGCTGCTCAGAGCTGCCTCGTTTTTGCTGATGCAACTGTATTTAGGGTTGGGATCGAAATGGGGTTGGAGATGGAAGGAATGGATAGCTAAATGGAAGCTGGGCGAGGGTAGGAATGAGTGGTCATAGGAGGTCTGATGCCAGTGGAGCTACCAGCAAAAATTCAGGTATGACTATGCCTGTAGAGACTGGCATTTGCTTTGTTGAGCATGGCACATATTAATTTGAATCCTTGTTCCCAGATTAGGGAAACTGGGAGGTCTGTGGAAGGAGGATGCTTAGCTCACGGGAAGCAAACAGTTCTGGTCATTTTGTCCCGCAATGGTCCTGTGACTTGACATTCAGCACAGGTGTGAATGAAGGGTTTCCAAGAAAACGTACGGCGTCCCTGCGAGGAGGAAGTTAAATCATCTGCTGGTAGGTGTCAGCATTGGTCCTGGTATGTTGGCCTCTAGCATTGCTTTTGGTCCTGCTGCAAGGACTGCCTGTGGAAATGGGGGCTGTCTGAACGAGGCAGCGTAAAGAGGTCCCTGCGAGCCTTCATCTGGATGGCCCTACATGTTTTGAGTCAGTCAGTTTACTAAACTGTCAGACAAGATTATCACATTTAACAATCATGTTCACTTGAACTGGGAAGCTCTATAATATTCTCATCTGCCAATGTTTTAATTACAGGATAGTGTTCACTAAGGGAAACTAAAATTAGAAGTGGATGAATGGATTTTGATATGAAGGGGAAGATTTTCTTTCTTTTTTTTTTCCTTTTTTCTTTTTCCTTTCCCCGAGGAAATTACATTCTTGGGAGAACTGTGAAACCAGAAAGACCGAAATGGCCTTTCCTGAGCCATAGGGCGGAGAAGGGTTTGCAAACCAAAGGTCAGATACAAAAAAACATCTATTTATAAGTGAAAAAGCATAACAATAAAAAGGAGGAAGGGATGATATGCAAGTGGGGAAGGGACTGAGGAGAGAGGCATGGAAAAGAAGGAAAAGGTGATTTGTAGTTTTATCAGTGATGAGTGAATGAATGTTTGTGCAAAGTAGGTCAGAACAGAAGAAAACCGTAGTGGTGGGAGGGTCCAGGGGTGTAATGCAGGGACGTATCAGGCTGTAACTGGACATCAGGCTGTAACTGATGGGGTCAGGGGATGCCAGTGCTTCTGCAGAGCTGGGTTTGGCAAGGAGGGCCTGGAATGCCGGAGTCTTCAACAGCTCCTTCCGAGAGCTGCTCCTAAATGAGCACCAAGTCTCTCGTTAGCTTCCAGGGTGAGGGCTGCAGCTTCCAAACCACAGGCACATAAAGTGCTGTCGGGACAGGGAAGCCTGAATAAATGTGAGCACTTCAAGACAGGGACTCAACATCGTTACGGAGTACACCTCCAAAACAGGAAGAAGAATCTCCCTTATGCACAGCTCATAAGTAATCTCTGGTCTCTCTCTATTTGGCTGATTGATCTTTATTTTCTCTTGCAGTAATGCTTAGTCCTCTTATTCTTGGTATATGTATAGCTTCTCTGGGAAAGTGAATTAGAAATAAAGTTTGGTTTACTAAAAGAAATGAATGTTTAAGATACTGGACAGTAGTTTAATCATATAGAATGTCTTCATGGGTTAATAATATGTATAACATATGTTACTGTAGATATTCTGCTGTTGTGACATATTTTTATTTTCAAATTGCCAAGAGATAAAATGGTATCAGTAACGTAAAATGTTTCTGTGTGGTAAACTACTGAATGTTCACTAAAAAGAACTACTGTAAACATTCAGCAGAACCTCTGTGATTCTGCTGATGACAAAATCAGCTCCCAGGATAGTTTTCCAAGAGCAGTTTTTCTCTGCAGACTCACATCAAGACCATGCAGCAGCACCAGGAGCCGGGGGAAGTTTTGGGCGTGTGGGGAATGTGAGCTTGGACATCATGTCTCCACAGCAATGAGGATGACAAAAGCTCAAAACATTGCTCTTTTTCGGCATCTCTCAAGCAGCTTAAGGTAACAACCTACACGTATAATATGCCATATTCCTCCAGACATTTCATACTTCACCTTGATAAATTAAAAGAGAGGCATGAATCCAGTCCCTGCATCCAACCTGCTCCCGGGACTGTGGGAATCATACCTTATGCAGAATATACAGCCTGAAAATCAAATTGGCATGTGACTTTGGGGTCTGAGCATTCAATGGCATTCATTGGCCCTTATACTTAGTGTTTCAAACTTAGGCACGCCTAGCACTTTACAAAAACAAATAAAGACAAATGTGAGAGAAGCAAATAGTTCATACCCTGAAGAGTTTACTGTTTTAGTTTCACAAGACTATTGAATAAATTTATGCATAAATCTGAGCACTCACTAAAGAGGTGGGGGCCAGAGAACCAAATGGAACTAACCATGAGCAGGAAAGCATGAAGAAAATGGTAAATATAGATAACATAGTCGCACTGGAAATCAATGCAAATCCCTAGGTGCATGCACAGTTTGGTGTTTATGTTTGTTTATTTTTATGAATAATATAAGACTATGACATTAAGAAGATATTAAGAAGAACGGAAAGTGTGAGGACTGTGTCTGGTAGTTTCAGAAAATAGATGCTGGCAAGAAGCTAAAAGGCATACAGATGTATATTAAGGAAAATTCAAGGGAAATCAGAAGAATCTGTGAATTGAGAGAAGTCCTCATTTGCAGATAAACAGGTGGCAAAAATAAGAAAGGGCCTATGGGAAGGCTGCTCATGAGAAAAAGTTAATTTGTATTCTAAGCAGCCACGGTTTGTGATTTATACGAAATTAGAAGTAACGCTGAAACTTAGCCCAAATACAGAAGCTGTCATAATGGATGCACGGCTCTGGAAAGGCAGCAAAACATAAATATCAAAGAGCTGAAGTGAGGTTAAGCGCCGGCATAATTGTAACAGTATTTCTGCCTGCGGTTTTACTAGATAGCAGCACCCGCAGTCAGAAGCTCGGATGACTGGCCCGTGATGCGTGATACGTGTACACGTGATGTGCCGTGTAGTAGTAAACTATACACAGAGGAAGGGCTACTTTGAAAAGTTCTCAGCAAATCGTGGTGGATGCATGGCTCGATGCATGGTTAGAGTCGAACTTCCAGTCCAATATTATTTCTTTTTTGGTTATAACATTCACAAATAGATTGTTTTCAGCTGAATCTTTCGCCTTTGAGTGTTCGTTTTGCCAGATCCTTTAAATTAAATCCGTGAGCCTACGTAAGGAGTTTTCAATCATGGAAAAAAAAAAAAAAAAAAGCCTTTTCTTTTATGATCTGCTAAGACCGCTTCAGCTTTCGATAAAGAAAAACACACACCCATTGAGACCTGCAAGTGAATTCTTTCTTAGGAAGTCAACTTACTAAACCTTATTAATCAAGTGATCTTTATTCTCTAATTTAACTTACTGCAAAACTGAAAGCTAAATAATTAAACTTTCAGTGTTTTTCTTCAGTATTGGACTAGCTTTTTTGTTGACTTTTTCATTATACATATTTTAATTAAAAAAAAACACAAACAAAACCAAACAACCAAACATAAAGCAACCCCCCAATAAACCTGAGAATAAGAAATAATAAAATATATAAGATAAAGAGCTGTTATGTTTTTCACTAACATTGCCTTGTAAACTCATTATCCTTACATTAACCCTGTATCTATGAAAGGGCAAAAGGCAACTTCATGTCTGTTAGAGTCTGAGTTGAGTGGTTTGCAGAGTGTTAGAATAAACAATGAAAGTTATCACAGTGAAAGAAAAGAAAACATGCAACCTATTTACCAAATGAAAACTATGTCAAGCTAATCTGATATCTTGATGAGATAACTTTATGTCAAAAGTTATTTGCTAGTCATTGAAGATTTGCCGTTAATAGTCCAAAGAGCTTTGTCACTAAACAGGTCAATACATCGTAAAGAGATTTGGGTGGTGCCAAGGCTGAGAGTGGGGAAGGCCTTGGCTCTGTAAACAGCAGAGAGGGGAGCAGAGAGATTTTAGCAATGATGGCATGAGGAACAATGGTGTGCAGGAACATCTCTGTCTTGGAGGTAAACAACCTAGTTATGAAGATGGAACTTGATAAATGGCTGGAACCACATGGCATGGTTGCAGACATCTGAAGCCTTTGGTCCAGGAGGTCCCTTCCACTCTTGAGTTTCTGTACACCATTGCCATGTAAGATGGAATTATCCTGTGGATGTACACACATATATGCTGATAAGTGGAGCTATTAAAGCCAACTATGCTGCCTGTTATTTTAGAAAATGCCTGTGGTTATTATAGAAGCAATATACCATGCAGTTTCCTAGCACTAATTTAAAAAAAAAAAAAATAAGTGGGGGGTAAAATTGGAAGAAATGGGCTTTTGAAAGCATCTTGCTTTGTGGTATCTCAATGGTTGCCGGAATCTGAAAAACAATTTATGTTTATAGAAACTTTTATACCAGTTTCTTAGCATTTAAGCTAGGATAAATGGGAAAAGATTTTTTTTTGCTCTCCTTACTTTGTTTAAAATGGCCACAGGCTACATAGTTTGCATCAGAAACCTTTAAGGTCTCCCTGTTTATTTTGTTTGTTGCTCCTTCTTTTTTTTTTTTTTTAATTGTAAGTAAGCGGTCTCCTCACAAATCACAGAAAACCAAAAAGTGAAAAACCATGCTCACCACCATGGCTACGATGCCCCAGCATCCTAAAAGCTGTTTGGCTTCAGATTACTCAGTCGAATGCTTTCTATGGCTCGGCAAGCACAAGCCTATTCCTCCGGGCACTCCTTGGTACCTGGGCTTGCCTGAGCCCTTCTAGAGCTCTACCTACTGCAAACATCTCCGTGTATTGAATATCCAGTGACAAATACTACATATGGATCTTTCCTTTATCAGTTCCTTGGTATACTCTCAAATGCTCAGTTCGCTGTGTTCTTGGGATACAGTAAATTCTGTGTGGTTGGACTTCCAGAAGATTTTTGATCTCTGAAGACACTCAGCGTGCAGCAGATGTGAAGTACTTTATGCTGCTCTGAGAGGGAAGTTTGCTTCATGAAAGAAACAGCCTTTTTTTTTCTTTTTTTTTCCTTTTTTTTTTTTTTGGAGTTGCAGGCTCTGAAATTACACAGTGCCAGAAGACAGGCCCAGGCACTAACTTCATTGTCTACACTGCTAAATTGTTTGAGCGGTCCCTGGAATGGTTTTTGCCCGGGCAGCTGGCCCAGGCCTCTTCCAAACAATTCCTGGGCATGTTTTGAGAATTAGCACGGGCCAGGCACGGTGCCCAACATGTAGTTTGGATGCGGGCACCCTTTTTTGGATGATAATAGACTTCGCTAGTGCCAGATGGCCCCAGAGCCAGAGGGAATAAACATAGCCTGAGTGCCTGTGCGATGCGCTAGCGCAGAAGATCCCTGGTGCTGTAAAATGATAGCTTAGCTTAAGCCTACGTGAGTGTCTCCATGCTAACAAGCTGCAACCTGAAGGACTAGACTTCACGAAGGGCAACCTCAGGCTAGGACTTTGTAAAGGAACACAGAGTGGACCTCAAGCGATGCCTGCATCGCTGAAGAAGTCATAGCCACAGAGCAAATCCTTGGACTAAATGTCCAAGGCGCTGGCTCAAATGGACCCTAAGCAGAAATTGGCTTTAATCTCCCCCTGGCTCCTTCTGGCCCGAAGACATATTTACATTTCTTTGCAGTTCAGAATGCCTGAAATAATACAGGGGCTGTGTTACAACCCACCAGACGGGTGTTTTTAGCCTACAAATTAAAAGGTATATGTTGTATGCTTTAGGATGTGGTGTGTGTTCAAAGATGCAGCATCTACTGGGACGCTGTTACAAGGCTGCCTGGATGGGAGAGAGCCAAAACAAACGCACCCTTGTCCATTATGAATCGGGAGCAGCTCCTGTTATGCCCGGGCACTGCCTTGCAGAGTGCTTTTTGAAGTGGTCCAACATAGAGGAGAGGAGTGATTTCACAAGGAGAGTGATCAGGGGTCCTGTGTGTGGGTCCCGCACTGCTCCTTCTCACTGCAAAGTGCAGCCGTACCCTCAAATCCCCTGTCCATGGGCACAAAACCCTAATTCCTTAAAAAATCCTTGAAGATGTTAGGCCATCTGTGAAATGTGAGCTAAACTACTTTCCTTCACGGAGGGCAAACTCTGATAGATAGAATGAGAGAAGATCTTTGCACTGAATTCCTATGTTGTTTTCTATGATTACCAGTTAGTAGGGCTCACATAATAAAAATTTATTATTAAATGCTGATTTAACTAAAAAAACTAAGCCTGCTGATAACACAGGGTTGTCCAGGCATGTAAGTGTTTCTCCTGGGTTATAAGAGTCCCAGTTCCTCTGGGGAACACCAATAAAGTCTGCTGAGAGTGGTTTCAATCCCATGGAGTTTCAGTAAGACAGTGAGCCAGAAAGGGTTTTATGTTCAAACCCTTCTCCCAGTTTGAAAATTTAGGACTAAATATAAAGTGACTTCACCTTGGGTGTTCTTTTTGCTTTCAAAATGATAAACCTATGTGGAAGAACAAAACTTGCTAGAGTATGTTAGCAAGAAATAAAGAAAACTTTAGGAAAAAATTCTCATTAAGGGAAATTAAGAAGTTAAAACATGTTCTGGATGGCAAAAAGTTATGCTAATGATTATTACAATTAGCCTTAATTAATGTTACTAGACTTTTTTAAAAAAAGTAGTAGTAGTTTTGGAAAATATGAAATCTTCAGGGGCGTAGACAAGAAAACACTGACTGAGCAAAGTGAGGATGTATCTGAGCGAAGCTTGTTGCAATGAGAAGCAGCTGCTGAAATGCATTACAGTATTGTGCACTGAGCAGCTTGTTTCAATATTGAAGTTGCCACTGGAAATGGGCAAATCCTTAGCTGCTGCAATTTTCGGTCTGGTTATTTAAGTTCATCTATAATATGCTGGTTTGATGCTGCTGGAGCTGATTTACGAGGCTCCTGCGACTTCTCCGCTTCTGAGGAGAAAAGCAGGTGGCTGGGGACGGTGACTTCTTCAGCCGTATGGTTTTTATCCACTGCTGCAAAGCTGCTGAGGCTGAGAGATGACAGGGCCAACCAATGTCTGCAGGACAGAGCTGGCCAAAGAGAAAAACACGGTTAACAGTTATGTCAGAAGGAGATGTATCGATAATATGAGGTAAATATTCAGTGCTTGTTCGGGCGAGGCTACCTGTCAGCAAGAAAATAAAATTGATACCTCTCCTGATAACAGAGGTGGTGGGGGTTTTTTCCAAACTTTTCAGTTTGGCTTGTCTGTGCTATTCAACTTAATCTTGCTTCTTAGAGGGAGTTTGTGAAGAGCAAAGCCAGAAACTCAAAAAGGATCTTTTTTAGTGAAGCAGAAAAGTCCTGGCTATCTTCTGAAGAGACTGGATTTTCAGTTCAGAGGCGGTTGTACAGTCCTGGAGACAGCAGGAATGAAAAACTGCCGTCTTCATCTATATTTATTTAACTGAAGAAGGTTTACACGATTTCAGACAACTATTTAGCGGAGGAAAAAGTGCATACCTCTTCCATGTCATGTATGGTGTTTGCCAAATTTCCATCACTTCTGCTGCAGACGTGCCAGCAGTGCCCACGAATGTGCCCTGGAAATGCTTGTTATAAATTTCTGTCACTGATCAGGAATAACACAGCATATGTTAACTTTGACTGACGTTTTGTTCATAGTCACAGTCATCTGTAGATGCCAAAATGCAGTCATTTCTAGGCTACTGGACAAAAGAAATAACTTTATGACCTAAATATGTCTAACCTGTCAAGAGTCCATCTCATATACCTCTTTTTGCTACATCAAACAAAGAGATAAATAGCCTTTGTCATCCCCCACAGAGAGTTTATTTCTGCTTTCATGGAACAACCTCATGAGACTAATATGGTGGGTATTTGAAGGTGTGTCTGTGTGGGAGCAATGGGCTTATACAGAGTAAATATTCAGTGGTGTGCTCTGTTATAACTTCTTGGCTAAGAAGTTGTAGTCAGCACTGCTGTAGGAAGAGATGTACCAGCCTTCACACTGAGCATGGTATAGGTATCATTTCAGATGCATGTTTTACCCTCTATGTGGCTGCAATCCATGGTCACCAGAAATAACTGCCCCATGTGGGCAGTTGAGATGCAATCCCATTATTTCTCAAGAACATGAAGAGGGTAATTTCAAGTGCACAGCCTGCAGTCTCCTTTGGACATGCGAAACCTATGTACCCTAAGTATTATCATTTTACAGGGCTTCATGTGCAATGAAGTCACCACTTTCTCATGATTCACAGACAAATAAGAGCAACCACCTTGTACCCAAACTATCTGGTTTATCTCATTTGCTGTTTTACTACTCTCTGTTTTTACAGTGGCCATGCATCAGCTCCCTCTGTGGTGACGGATCATAGATTTCAATCGTTCTTTGGCTTACCACTTCCTTCTCGTCCAACAAATTGAAGTCTTTAAAAGAAAAGACAGTTACTTAGGAAATCAAGTGGTTGAGCTTTGTGGACAGTCTCAGGTTTTATGTTGGTGCATACTGGAGTGCTCTTGTGAAAGAGCAGCCTAACTGTCACTTGCCACGGCTTTTATTTCTAATGTATTGGCCAAACAATAAGACACATATTTTTAAACAATATCATTGCCGTTCTATTTCTAATTAGAATTTATTTTTCTTTATATTTGCGCTGGTTTTGGCTTCAACTTGTGAGACTGTTGCATTTACAAAATTCAGATCTTTATCTTCTTTAAAATGATCTTCCTTTTAAAAAAAAATAAAATCCCTTCCCTTCCCTTCCCTTCCCATCCCGTCCCGTCCC
>JAOXNO010000024.1:85449971-85464561 GCA_028565335.1 Limnodromus scolopaceus
GCAACCTGGTGTGGTGGGAGGTGTCCCTGCCCAGGGCAGGGGGTTGGAACTGGATGATCTTTAAGGTCCCTTCCAACACAAACCCCTCTATGATTCTATGCTTCTATGCACTGAACTTCCTATATACAGTGGCAGACAGCTCATCTTTTATTTGTTTTTGACCGTGGGATGGAGGATTGAGCTCTGAAGTGACGGAGGGCTGAGTGTTAATGTCTTGGCTGCAGTAGAGGCTGCCCAGCAGCGCGACGACTTGTGGCAACTGCAATTGCCCAATATAGCTAGATGCGAGGCATGTGGCTGAGTCCTGTGGCTTAGCAAGTTATCACCGTCAGAAGTGAGCAGTGGCTCACAGAGCAAACTGGCAGGGCTGGTGCCATGCTTTGAAAACATTAATTCACTGACAGCAATAGTTACTTCTGCAGCTCTTGTTTGCCTGGCTCGGGGTAATTGCTAGTTGGGATGGTTCCATCTATGCTTATTGCGTGTTCTGTTTCAAGATGAGCATTAAAGTTTAAATCATTGACCTTGGCTCCAAATTAGAGGATGATTCTGTAAAATGTTCTCTTGCTCCCCCACCCACTTAGCAACCTCCTTGACCTCTGGGGGCTTGATTTCCCTGAAATGCAGAGATAAATCTGACTTTGTTTCCTGATGGTGGGGTAATTTGTGTATTGTTTAAATAAGTTTTAAAATGATTTCATCTCTCTATCACTCTTCATGGAAATCTTTACATTTTTTTTTTCTTTCTTTCTCACTTCAGCTTTTGCTTTGTGCTCTTTCAATATGAAAATCAGAAAATATCTCTGAAAAATATTAGAAAATATAAGCGTCTGCTTTTTTCTCTCTGACACAAGTCTCTATCAGTGTCCCTTTATCTCCCCCATCTTGCCCTGGATGTCGATAAACTGCTGGTCCTGGTCTCCCCCTCCCCCAGTCTCTATCACCTCTGAAACAGCTTATTTTGGACTTGTCTGAATATTGAGCATCAATGTGTTGCAAAATGAAGCAGATTACAGTGATAGGAAGGTTTCTGAGGGGCGAAAACAAGAACCTTTTCAACAGTGTCTGCTGAAGCTTTCCCGGGTTTGGCAGTGAGAAGAAATCAAAGGTAGCAGTTCTGCTGGCACTGAAATTAACTTCATGGAGTTCATAAAATTGCATTATCTGTATCCAAGACGAAAAAATGCAGATCAGAACTGGTTTGTTCCTCCACTCCCCCCTTTTCTCCCTCTTCCCTTCCCCCCCCCCCCGCCAGTACGTCTTACTGCGTGCATCATTTGCCATTTATACATTTGCTCATACTGATAGTAGCATTTTCTTTCAACTGTCATTTCCTTGTGGTTTTAGTCAGAGATTAGAATCAAACCCAATGTTTTTGATAAAATATTACTTTTTTATCTGATCTCTGTCTCTTTTCTGGTCAAATCTTTAACTAGAGTAAGTTTGAACAGCTCAACTGTTCCTGGTGAAGTTACATTACTTTGTGCTGGTCCTGACCACGTTTTCAAGCTTGTTCCTCACTCCCCACTCGCTCTTACCCCAGAATAAGAAGGAAAGGAAGTTGTGGCCATGGCAAACTTTTTTAATAGTTCTCATTTAAGAGACGGTTCTTAATATACATATATTTTCAACAGTACTTGATACTAAAAAGGAATATTTTGTAGGCTCTCATTGATGGCAAATGTTAGTGCCAAGAAGTGATGTAAATTCTTCATATCATGAACTGCACTTCACTCTCTGTCTAGCCATAAAGCTAACTTGCATGCACTTGGATTATTGTTATTTAATTTTGAAAACTATTGTTGGCTAACCAAAGGCTAATTGTAGTATATGTACCTGTTAAACATGCTGAGGGATCTTTTTGTTTAAGATATTTTAAGAGACCTTATCAATACTTATAATATCTAAATATTATACTTTTTTCCTTGTTGTCAGCTAAGTATTTCACAGAAATTATATACATCTGTGAGAATCGAAAATGGGTAGAAAGTTGTGCTCTACCACAAGGTCCAGGCAAGCCTTTTTCATTTGCCTTATTATTTAATAGTCAATCCTTCCCTGTTCTGCGCTACATAAAGAAATTTGATGCAAAAATACAGAATGACAACAACAAAATGGTTAAAAAAAATCTGGAGCTGAGTAATTGATGCTGTTGCAAAAAAAAGGCAACTCTTACTTTAGTGTCAGCCCAAGGAGAATATCATTGTCTTCTCCTTGGAAGTGACAAAGTCTCACCTGGAAGACTTTTGCCCACTGAGCTCTTAGAAATGAGAGACAATTCAGATAACAGCAAAATCGAAAACCACAGACCTTTGCAGTTTACAATTTCTGTACATTCCCCTCTTTTAATTTCCATTGGCTACCTATGTTTTGTTTGTAAAAGTAGAAACTGAATGAAAACATAAAAAAATACCTACTTGGAGAGGCTGAAAAGACTGTCAGTAGGTCTGAGTGCAATATTCACTGTAAGGGGGCTGAGTACTGCTCGAGCACAACTCCCTTGACTCCATACACTGGATCCATCATGACACTATATCGTAGTAAGAATTTTTTAGGGTTATTTATTTCGGCAAATAGGGACAA
This sequence comes from Limnodromus scolopaceus, assembly GCA_028565335.1. NCBI lineage: Eukaryota > Metazoa > Chordata > Aves > Charadriiformes > Scolopacidae > Limnodromus > Limnodromus scolopaceus. The sequence goes on from JAOXNO010000024.1 coordinate 85,452,555, forward strand.
ATACTTCTCATCAGAAGCTGATGACACCCTTCTTGCAGTTGACAGTGGGGAGTGTGGTACGTATTTGCTACAGGTTAATTGACACTGAACTATGTTAATATGTTTCTCAAGGATAAACTTGCCATCAGTTCTATAGTTCTTCGTAGTTCTATATTTAGTTTCGTTCTACGTTTAGTTTCTATATTAGTTTCTTAGTTCTATATTTCTCCTCCCAAATCCTGCAACTGGTCTTGAGGGTATAACGATTAGGCACGTAGCCTGGTGTTATTCAGGATATTCAGAGATCCATGTAGCTAATTGTTCAGAATTCACTGTGCAGTGTTACTTGTGTTTATCTCAAATTTCTTTATTTTCATAGTTCACAGTATTTGCTTTGCTGATACTTGGGCCTTGGTAACAGGCAGAGAGAACTATTTTCTCATGATCTACTGTGCTGTCTTCCTTGGGCTGTCTTTTCACTTCAGTTTTATAGCTGGTCCCAATGTATTGTCCACTTGGGTTCATTATCCATTCACTTTCATTATTTATGTTCTCATGTGTGAAGAGATTTGGGCAGTGAAAGTGCACCTACCCAAAGAAGGGGAGCAAGGTCTGCAGGAGGGCCCATATAAATTTTAAAAGAGCTCTATTTCCAAACTCATGTTTCTGGGAGCTCCCAGAGTAATTCAGTGGTGGTTCAAAACCAGACTCTTCATAGCGAAAGCCCTCCAGTTTGCCTCCCAGTTTGCTTCCCATAGATGCTCAGACTGCTTCCACTTTCCTCTGATCCTCTGAAGGGAGCGTGTGCTCTCCACAACTCCTGCATCTGACACAGCATCCCCAGCGCCTGTGACCGGTGAGTGCTTTTTACATGTTTTCCAAGATATTTCCTCCGATTGGTGTTTTTTGGTTCAGCTTGTTGTGGTTGCTGTTTGCTTTTAAGTGCTTTTTTTTTTTTTTCTCCTGTGGCCACGCTTATCCTAAGCATAGACTAGTGCATGTGGAGGGGTGGACTGGAAGTGGTGGGATAGGGCTCTTCTGAGTCACAGTAGGGTCAGCCACCGCCTTTGTGAAAATGCTCACTCTCCCAAGGGAACCCATTTACCCTTAGCCAGGTCATAAAAGGTTCCCAAAGATCATCCAGAAAGTTGAATGGGGAAGGCCTTAAAAAGAAAATTTCACTCCTTGATAAGTTGGGGGAAAAAGTAAGGAGATTCTTCTCTTTTGTTGTTTATCTATGAAAAGCATTCACAGCGTGAGAGAGTGGCTGAACCACACACAGAAGTACCTTGCTGAGCAATTTGGGACTGCATTAATGCCAGGATTAGTGGGAGTTTGTATCCCTGTGGTGGCTGCTAGTATTATTCCATAAGCTTGGAGCATTTTGTCCGCTCAAAAAAAATTCTACTGATGTAAGAAACAAAGGGAAGAAATCCTACTTCTAAACTGAACTCACTAAATAGATTTGTAAATCAACGTGTGGGACTGAGAGCAGCAGAGGTGGCAGCAGGTTGAAGTTTGACTAATCAAGTCAGTCAGGTTAATCTGTTCCAAAGCAGCAGGCTCCAAGCCAGAGGAAGATCTACTGGTGATGCAGACTAATTGTGAGGTTAATACAAAACCAATTCAGGGCAAAAAAGATCTATCCGTTAGAATCCTGCACGGTATTTATATGACTTTAACTACTACTTAATTTCTATGTTATCCACCCTTGCAGGTTTGAATAAATTCCTGTTTAAGGTTCCATGTTGAATATAATTTTTAAAAGCCCTACGTATCAGCTTAGTGTGGTTAAGTCCAGTTGTTTGAAAGCAGGGGGAATTACCCTGCTCACTAAAATGGCTTTGCTGTTCCTAGTGTACTGACTTGGCTTGGTTTGAGTTTGGTACCCCTATCCGGTGCTGCCTTCATATCTGTAAAAGTCTAAACCTTTACAGGACAGTAAAGCAAGATGTAATAATAAGAATAGAACTGGGATAGATTCTGTTTGAAGAGCGATGCTCAGAGTGTGGCAATTCCCTGAGAAGTGGATCATGTGCATCTGCCTAAAGCCTATAGCAGATGCACAACCTCACCAACGTCACCCATGCCAGGAAGATTTAAAACTTTGGGTTTGCTACAATTCTCTGGGAAGGCTGTATTTCTTTAAGCATACAAAAATGACCTTTCCTGACTTAAGATAATGGGACATCTGTAGTCCCTATGCAACCTAATAGGAGCCATTTTTAGGAGACTAATAATATATGAAAAAGGGCATCTTGCCTGTAAATTATTTTTTTATTTTTCCTAGAGGAGTGTGAAATGGTAGAATTCAGTATATAATTTCAGAAAAAAACAACAACTTTTAGGAAAAAATTAAAAATGAAAATGAAAGAATGTGGAGCGGTTCTGAAACTTCTGTTCCTATAGAAAAGTGTTTAATTCCTGAAACGCCCTTGGACAAAGTACCCTATACTTTTAAAGTTAAGTACACTTAGTGCAGTGGGAACAGAGGAGGTGTGCCTCTGTGTGTTTTTCTTTGAACCATGCCCTCAGCTGTACTGAAAACACAACGTATGCTTCTGGTAGAGTGACGGTTCCGTTTCATTTTTATGGGTAAATCAGTACCCAAAACCAATGGCAAAAGCTAGTGATCTTGTAGATGAAGAAAACGCCCTGTAATTTGCTATTGGCATTGCAACTCCTGGGATTTTAATCTTTATTCAAAAAATATATGTATTTAAGCACAGGATCTTCATAAAAAATGTTCAGACCACATGTAGACAAACACTGACTAGACAATTTACCGCATCCTATGCAATTCACAACTCTAAAAAGAAATTTAGTCTTCTCTCCCTTTTTGGTTTTTTTGTTTGTTTGTTTGTTTGTTTTGTTTTTCTTTTCGGTATTTTTTTTTTTCAAAAAATATTTTTCTTCTAGTTTTAGCAGCAAAAAGCTTGTTTGGACATGAGTCTAGACATACTGTGATTTGAAGGGAACAGGTACATTCCTCATCATCCTGCCAGAAAAGCTATTGATTCCCTAGTTAGTGTCACTGCTGGAAAGAGCAGGCTGAACAGAAGATCTCAGTGAGTGAATGGATTAGCTGTGCAGGGGAATCTGGCTTGTTGGATGGGAGCATACTACTCAAATTAGACTGAAAAATAGCAAAATCTGCTGAAGGAAGCATTTGGATGTCTCTCTCTGGAGCCATTCTGCCTGAAGGCTGATGTTTTCAGTTTGACTGCCGGGTACGTTCCAGCAGAGAGACACATACATTGTATTTTCCCTGGGAGTCTTCACGTCTTTTATTAAATGACTGCTTAATGTAAAAAAATAAACAGTCTATTGGATCAGGGTCTGGAACCCAGGTTTTCTGATTTCCCAGAGAGTGCCCTAAATGGTTTGGCTGGAAAATAACATTCCTGGCCTACTAAATCTTGAATTCCTTTACGAAGGTGGAACAGCTCCAGTAGAAAGAACTAAAACCACCACATTTTCTTCTACCTCAAATAGTCTGTACATCTGCTGCTGGAGCACTCTCCCAGACAGTGAAGGAGGAGCACTCCTTTTGCTGAACACACCCTGGAACCCAGGGTTCCCATGTCCTTTGTCAGTCTGCTGGTCCTGGAGCTGTTGGTTCAAAAAACCCGCAACCCAAAACTCAAATGGCTGTCCTGTCATACATTAAAAGAAGCATAAGCTCTAAAGTCTCAGGACTGGAAAGGATTTAAGACATCATTGTTCACAGGCTCTGGTGACCTTCTGTTTATGATCTGCCTCTTTTGGGCCCTGGTCCTTCTGCACATTTATATACAAACACTGAGGATGAAGGTGTTGAAGATGAACAAAGCAAGGATGAAGGCTTTGTTACTCAAGGTGATGTTCTCAGTCCTGCCAGTGAAGAGCAAAGATTTGGGTGGAACAGATGTATCCCCCAGATAAAGGCCTGACTAGGTGGCCAGTGTCACAGGCATGGCTTTGGCCACAGGACCCTCTTGCAGAAATGAGGATTGCTGGGGAGAGGTCGGATTCATCTCACAAAGAGGGGGCAGAGCATCTTTGCCAACAGGCTAACCTGGTTAGCAAGGACAGCTTTGAAGGATGCTCATTAAAGGATGGAGACTGTGGTCCACAATTAACTGAAGGAACAGGCAACAAAGAGGAAGTGTATTTGGGACGTGGCAACCTGGAAGGTTCTTCTACTATCCTTGAGAAGGCAGGGCAACTGGGGGCCTGTTGCAAGCATCTGGACATAAGCTGGGGAAACAAACAGGAGGAGCTGGAAATCTGTGCAAAATCACAGATCTCCAACATCTCTGAGAGTATACAGATGTGGTGGGACAGTTCTCATGGTTGCAAAGCTGCAGTGGGTGGGCACAGGATGGTTGTGAGGGACACGCAGGGAAGATGAGTGTGGGGCAGCACTCTGCAAGGAGCAGCTCAAACATGGGGAGCCCTTTAACAGAAGAAGAAAAGGGCCACTTGAGCTGGTGGGTCAGGATCAGAGGGCAGGCAAATAAAAATGATCATTGTGGTGATTCTATGATTCTGTGAAAAGTTTGTGGGAAAGGTGCTGTCTACTGTAGAGAATGATCAAATTCAAGACCAAATAAGGGAACTGATATAAATATACAAATCCATGGAGGGTGCTGAGGGTGCTAACTGTCCTCTTTGAAAGTTCATGATGACTGAGGGAGATTACAAAAGTCAAGTGTCACATTCAGAGGCCTCATCTCACTCTCTGGGATATTGTGGTGCAAATCCTCCCTCAGAACTCATGTTCAGGCATACGAAGGACAAGATAGGGTGAGGGGACAGCGCAAGGTGGTGCGAGGAGACAGCCAGCACAGATTCATTAAGGGAAAGCTGTGACTTGATCTAATTATGTTCTTTGATGAGACAGAGCAGTGGATGTCATTTCCATTAACTTCAGCAACACAGTCAAGACGGTCTCTGTAGTATACCTGTAGTCCAGCCAAGGAGTAATGGACTACACGGTGGGTGGAACCTGGCTGGACTGCTGCACTCAAAGGGTTGTGATGAGTGGTTTGAAGTCCAGCTGGTTGCTGCATACTAGTGACTTTCTTGAGGGATTGTAGCTGAGGCTGATACTGCCTCATCAATGACCTGGGCAGTAGGACTTGAAGATCAAAAAGTTCAGAGGCAACACCAAACTGGGGGCAGTGATTTAAAGGCTGCAGGTCAAAGCTACCTTGATAATCTGGAGATGTGACCAGATGACCTCCAGAAGTCCCTACAGTACTAAAGTACACTATGATTCTTTTCCACACCAGGAACCAGATTCCCAAAAATGAGATGCTGCGAAATGAGGGCAAGATCCATCTCACATAAAAGAGATGAGATTTATTTGCTTCTGAAGATATGCATGTGGCTGAGTGGCAATCTAATACTATATTGAGGGGACCATGCAGGTTGTTAACAGAAAAAAATACAATGAAAAATCTAATATTTCTGTATGTGCTCTGTAACTTATTTGATAAAGAAAAACATCTCAAAATCTATGTATATAGTCAGGGTACAAAAAGAAACCTAATTCCCCATTCCCACAGATATTGTTGGAAGAAACTGCTTAAGAGAAAGGTCAAGCTTGCAACATTTCTGAATATAACTGCCACAAAAAGTATCTTAAATCAACCAGTGGGTTGTTTTTTTTTTTAATCTTTCAACTCTTTATTGAAATAGTCATATTAAATTATTTCCAGAAAGCATGTAATTCAAGAATGATCTGACCAATTTTGAAATATGCTTTATTTTAAATGCTATGAATAGATCATACTTAGATGCTCATAAATTGTGTTACTTTGAAAGGGGAACATAAAACAGCAAAAGATGCTTAATAAAAAGATAATGGTGTCTTGCAAATGAATAGCTGGCTACTTAGTGTCAGGATATTGCAATGTAAAAAGTATTGACTATTCATTGAAATTAATGCTCATGGCCAAATGAGTATTATTAAACTTTAGCAAATAATCTTTGTAGCTTTTGAAGCGGTCTCATTCTGGAAGATCATAAAGTCTCAGTAGTTAAATGAAAATGAGATAGTAGCTATGTAATGGCAACCGCTATTGAATTAACATCTAAAAGAAACTCACTAGATGCTTAATACTAACACTGGGCTGAGAGAAAAGCAGCGGCAAAGAATTTCATTAAAATGGCAATGCTCAATGTTTCATTTGATTTTAATGGAAAATTTATGAAAGGCTGGGTGAGGGAGATGATCACTATCATTCTTTTATTAGTATAATTGAGGGGCCTAATTTTCCTTAGCTCTTTAATTATTCCTTCATCTTCCCCGGCCCCACCCCTTGCTTCCTAAGAGCATGTATTTATTAAAAATATATTTAGGTTTAAGCTGGAGGATAACTTTAAAAAAGCAATGATTCTGTTTTTAAATTAGAACACCATTCATTTTTAAATGAAAGGAAGGAACTAATTCCTCGGTGGTCATGGTCAAATGTTATTCCCCCACTACAAGTACGTGTGCCAATTCTACCAAGAGGGTTATTTGTATCTTGAAGTCATGTCTGTAGTCTAGGATGTGAGGAATTGGCCACTGGCAACCAGTCAGAACCATTAAAGGGAAGAATTTTCTCATCAGTTTTGAACTTGGAAATGATGGGTTTTTAGACATCTCATTCATTCATTTTGCAAGTGATGACTCAAGACCCACCAAAATTTTTTCTTCCCACATTTACTGAATTGTGCATTGTATCCTTTTTTAACGACTGTGCCAGATTCCAGGGAGACGTCTGCGTGAAGTGTTCTAGACACTGCTTTTTCCATGCTTAAAAAAAGGCAAAAATTTAAAATGGCATTTTCGGTCACTGATGTAAAAAAAAAAAAAATGGTACAAGAAAAGCAGATATTTAGCATGAGCAGATTGTAGAAATGCAACGAGCGCTGTAAGATAAAGAGCTGTATTGACTTTAGTTTCCCTCTAAAGCTCAAAGGTGAGTTGCAGTTCACGTTGAGCCCGGCACTGCGGTACGTCAGGACTGGCGAGGGATTGCTGTGAGGAGGACGTGTTTGCCTGAGCTGGGGAATGTGGAAAAGACCTTCTGTTAATGTAATTAAGCAGCTGAAATAAATGCAACTCTGACATTTTGTAGCAGGTAACTAACTGAGGCATAGGTTTTTCTCTCCCCATTAATACTGGCTGACATAGCAGGTGTTCTCGCTCCTTCACATGCTTTGGAAGAGCAGATGTTTAATCCTCCTTACTAAAAAGGCTTTAAATTCCCTCATCTTCCTCCAGAGCTGGACCGTAGTCCTTGTTTCCTCAAAATAAACCAACTATATAGGGTTGTTACGTGCTTTGTGCTTAGCATGCAGCCTTCCGAGAGGGAGAACTGTACTCATTTGCAGCAATGTGTCAGTGCACTGCATAAACGATGGAGTTTTTAATGCCTTGCTTTCTTCTTGGATGTTTGTATTTTTCTTGGACTTTTGGATTTCTCCTGACACTTCTACCTGCAATACTCTGCCTTTTCCAGAGGGCTAACCACACTCTGCTTGTCCAAGGCTCTTTCTTTTAGTGTGTGATAGATTTCAGCTGAAGAACAATGTTGAAAGAGCAAATAATGCCCCAAAATGATCACAGAAAAATTTATGAGTTTTTTAGTGTTGTAGACAGAAAAACCTTTAGGAAAAAAGCATTACTTATATCTGTTGAAAAGTCCTCTGAAGTTGCTGTTTAATGGAGCTCTACACTTCCATACATTTTGTACGTAAAGTGGCAGGCATAACTACGGCAATGAATAAGGAGAATATCGTCTATAATATATCTTTCCCTGGGTAAATTGTAATTATTCATAGAGATGAATTTATAGGTCTCAGATAAGCAGTATCCAGAGTATTTTTTACAGTTTTACCACAGCATAAAGATATATATATATATGCAGTAAAACTGGATTTAGCTGGGTGTTGTTCATACCTTTTAGGTACAAACGAAAATGGGTGCGATTTCATTTATTTGTAAATGTCCTTGCTCCATATGTAGTTGTCAGGAGGCAGCATCAGCTCCCACTGAAAAAGAAAGCGGGAGGGTTGGGTGCATGCGACGGTGCAGACAACGGGACACGTCCTGGTGGGAATAACTTGGAGCATGGAGGCTCTTTAGCTGTAGTTATGAAATCTGCCATTTGAATTTCTGCGTGAAATTCACAGGCTCCAGTCACCCATAAATCAGTCTGTATTTCCATCTTCTTCCAAATAACCTTCAATGAGGTCACCCAAAAGGAGACAAACAACAGTGTTTCACGCAAGTATGTGCCTCTGTTGTTGCAATGGGAATTGCAAGATGAGGCATCTCTGAAAGATAACTTGAACATGGTATTTCTTTTTTATTTTCCAATAAATGATGACTTGGAAGAAGACTTCTCAGCAGAAGCCAGAAGTGAATAGTAACTTATATTATTTTTTTTCCTTTATGCGCTGTATATGTTGGCTATGCATTGGGGAGGATTTGGGATTTTTAAAAGAACATTTGCAATATCATACTGCAAAGTTTGAGAGGCGGCCATTAAGCAAATTGGGAATCTTATCTATGGAGGAAGTATTATGTTCAAGGCTTCAGTGCTTGCTATGATTAGAGTGCTCTTTGTGGGAGATTTGTTAAAATTTCTTCATCCTGGACACCTGCCAAGCTGAAGGCTTTAATGCTCTGAGATTGAGTCACGGAAGCTGGGACTGACTGCTCTCAGAGCTTGTTGACTTGCCAGGAGGTGGGTGTGGGAGGTAGAATGCAAGTAAGAAAGAAGAGGGGCATGAAAAATAATCTCGACATTTTGTGATAATCTTTTGTTTAGAAGAAATAAATCCATGGCTTCAGGCTTTTGATCTGTTTTCCAAACTTGCCAACAAAAATGGGATGTTTTAGAGATGTGATCTTTTTTTTTTTTTGCTTCAGGTTGATGGCAGAAAGAACGTCTAGGTGGTTGGCATAAAAAAGACCAGAAAAACAGGGATTAACATGGTACTGAACATGGACAGTTAAGTATAGTGTCAGTCCATGATAATTATTAAGTGAAATGAGTAAATTTGACACAAAAAATAATATCTTTCAGTTGCTAACCACTAGAAAGCTCAGGTAGATCTTTGCATAACTGATTGAAGCTTGTTGAAAATAGACTAACTTTTCTGGATCGTGTCTTATGGATCCTGATTGTAGAGCCCCTGAGTCTCTTAGAAACATACGCTGAAAATCATTAGATAAACCAAAATTGCACAGACAGTAAGAAATGACAGTATTTGTGAGAACCATTTAACCAAATTAGATCAGTGTAATCAAGTAGTCAGCCTTTCTTAGGGTATATGAGGGGGCTAATGCACGAAGCTCAAATGCTTTCTGAGGGAAAAAGCTGCTGAAAATTCGGATATGGCTGCAGGGTTACACAGAGAGCACTGAATCCTGAAGTCATTCAAGGTTCAGAGGTGGATGTATGCGAGTGTGTAGGATGGGCTTGATTTGTGGCTGTCAATTCTCCTGTGCCTAAGTAAAAAGTGAGAAGGTAGTGACACAGGAAAAAGAATTTATGTGGGTAAATGGGTTCATAAGAGGGTCCCTGTGACCTCTCATGGAGGGATTAATAAATTTGGGGAAGAAATGGGACCATCAACATTGTAAATTTTTACCTCATCCAGAATGCAGACTGTAGATCCAGTCTATTACCACATCTCCTCCATAAATGAAGTTTGATCTATAAATCCCTGGTATATACAGGCATGGGAATTAACAGCAATATGTTTTCCTTTGGTGGAGAGAGGAAAAATCCGGGTATGTCCAGAAAGAGTCAAGGCATGAGCTCACAAACTAGACCCCAGGTCATTATATAGAGATAGCTGTTAAACTCCTTTCTGGTTCTGCTCCAGCCACCTCTCTCCTAGACAGCACCTAAACATGGTTGAGGTGACAATACACCAGAGGGACTGCTCCCAATGGTTGGTACGAGTGAAACTGCAACAACTTTACCTTCTTCTCGTCTGTTCAGTCCTCCACCTCTATCCCCAAAGCTTGTCACCATCAAACACGTCCTCTTGCCAGAGCCAGGGCACGCAAAACGCTGACCACAGCCCTGGCATTTTAATTTAAATGGAGAAAACAGAAAAAATTATAATTGTCTCTTAAGAAGTCATAGCTCTGGACTCTACCTCCCATATTTCACAGTCCCAGCAGAGCTGAGAGCAGCCTGCTGTCGTACAAGATGCCCATCGAGCTGTACTACAAGACTTCACCAACTGCAGGAGCCTCCCCCTATCAACCTCTACCTCTGCCAGTTGCCTCCTGGAGATATCCTTGTGCTTCTTTAGCCCCTGATGAGAAATGGCTCAGCACCAGATGGAAGACTGGGCGAGCTCTTGGACTACTGTGGTGATTACCTCTCCAGCTGCTGAGGGTACAGAAGGGGCTTTGCCACTGATGAAACTCTCTCAGGTCCTGACACAAGTTGCAGCTGCTCTTCATGGCATGAGCATCATCCACAGTCCACTTGCATGGGAATTTAGGCCCTGGAGGATCTGACAGGAAAAATTGGTGCTCTTCTCTGCTGATTTAAGCTTCCAAGGCCTGTCAGTGCTGGCTGACTGCCTTCCCAGGTGTTTTGCACTTGAAGGAGAGAGAAGACTCCAAAGAAGCTCCTCAAAGCTTTACAGATGTCATAATCCTTCTAATACACCTGAATTTGAGTGTTTTCTCCTCTGCCTGCTTGCCTGCTGCTGTAAAAAAAAAACAAAAAACACCACGTATTTGTAATCCAGGCATTATTTTCTGTTAGGCTAGAAGTTTTAAGATAGCCTATCATGAAGCTTAATAGCAATAAAGTAAGTTATGAAAGGGTATTTCAGAGGAGAGAATGGGCATTGGTGTTCACAGATGTTATTGATTTGATTTTATTTATGGATTGTGGGGAATCAAATAGAAATCGAGCAGAAACAACTTGCTAGTTAATTAGGAAATTATACCTACCTAAAACATCTGTTTCTGTACTGTAAACAGCTTGCAGTGAATCTGGAGAAATTTGTTCCTCGGTGAGGCCATGCAGGAATTCAGTCTTTTCCATCAGAGACTGAAGAAATAGGGACATCCAGTTTCTGTCTCTCTTCTGGTGTTGAATCCACCAGCCCTTAGCCCAAGGTAAACTCTCAGCGTTCTCATTTAATTTTCGGAGGCTTTGCAGCTGAAATGCTGCATTGCCCCTTTCCAAGTCACATGTGATTGCAGCTGCTCAGCATATATATGCATGAATTCACTCAATTTCAGTAGGGAATTTTTAGGCTAAAGCCTGCATATTATAGTTTCTTAAAAAAAAAAAAAACAAAGAGAGAGATAAAGGAGGGAAAGGAAAGGGAGAGAGAAGACCTAAAACTTCCCCTGAATGCCATTATAAGATGCAAGTCTATTTGAAGGTTCTATAGACAACAAAGAGGATGTTTATTTCCACTGCACCTTTTACATTGTAATCTAAATAAACATTGCCCTAAAGCAGGAAAGGAAATGATTCTTCCTTTTGATGGTCTCTGAGGTAAATCTTTCAGTATGTTCTCCAACTGTCTTTGTGTCTTATTTTTTCTTTCCGAGGCCAATATTTCTACCTCTCAGGTTTTTCAGGCTTTTTATTTGTCTGTTGCGTGAGCGTATCCCAGCTTGGAGAGCATCCATGAGCACGGGGACAAGGGCATTTGAAAGGGATTTTTTTCCAGTGTAAAGAATGTGGACTCAAATGCTGGATTTCTCAGTTAATCATATAAACGAGATAAAAGCTTTAGTTCCAGGAATACGAATAACAGAAGAGATGTTGATATAGGGATGTACACGTGTGTGCAAATGTATGTAAACAGGTGCATTATATATATGCATCTATACATAATATAAAGGCCTATTCCTTCTTTCATAGGAGCAAAGGGAATTCTCACATGGATTTTATTTTGTACAACTGAGTACAACCCTACAACAGAGGGTTGTACTCAATGGCTTTAAGTCCAGATGGAGAGCAGTGACAAGTGGTGTCCCTCAAGGGTCCATGCTGGG
>JAOXNO010000024.1:85505973-85518047 GCA_028565335.1 Limnodromus scolopaceus
GGGCAGCCACAGCTTCTCTGGGCAACCTGGGCCAGGCTCTCACCACCCTCACAGCAAAGAATTTCTTCCTAAGATCTTACCTAAATCTCCCCTCTTTTAGTTTAAAAGCATTAGCCCTCATCCTATCGCTAAAGAGTTCCTCCCCGTATTGCTCAATGAGGCTACATTGCCTAGATTTTTCAGGATTTCTTAGAGTTATTTGTCAGGAAGAATTATTGGGCTTTTTAGTATTACCCGGGTTAGTATTTGTAATGGAGAGAGAAAAAAGGGAGTTAATTTATGGCAGCAAAGAATCACTTGGGAAGGGGCACTGCTGTTCTACTCGCTGACACTGCTGATCTGCTTCGAAAGAGGTTTTGCCAACTCCGGTCAAAATGTCTGTACCTTTACTGAAATGTGTGGATTTTTAGTGAGACTGAATTATCTCATGGTTGTCACTATATTCCTGTGTCACTGTATTCCTGCAATGAATACAATCTCAGACACCCACCCCCCTGGCCCCTGTTACTAACCGCACTGTTGTGCCAAGGGGAAAACGCTGGAGAAGGCACCAAAAAGGCCATTGCAAGAGGAAGTCCCTGATACACCTCAAAATTTTCTTTGCTGCTTTGCTTATACAAGAGGCACCTAAACCATGGACTGAAGGCATGTTGCCTCCAGTGCATGGCGACACCCTAGGCAAAGGGCATGAGGATGAAAGAAATTTAAGTAATTTGTTAAGAGACCAAACTCATCAATAGGCAGAGTTTTGGGCTTATGTAGGATGGGTAAAGTCACACCAAAGCCCCTTCTCTGCCTGGTGAGGAGCAGGTCTCCAGCACTGAAGTTCAGGGCCCCTGGTGCCAGTCTATTTCCCTGTTCCAGGTGGTTTGTCCTCTCTTTTCTGACCACAAATGCCACCTTGGAGCTTCCTTTTCTTTTGAAATTGGGGCACGTAGCTTCTGACGGGACTTACTTAGCTCATTCTTGGGCAGCTCTGCTGGTGGCCACCACTCATCCTACAAAGACTGCTCATCTCTGTGCCTTGAGAACAACCTCGCACTCTGTCCTGAATCCTTGTTTGGCAAAATCTCCCAGGGAACAGCAGCAGTTTTGACTGAATGAGGTTTCTAGGATCAAGCCACAAATAAATGATGCTTGCCTTGTAGTCATATGGAACTTATCTGATCATTGTGAAAATAAGAGTTAAGACTGAAGCCGAGAAAGAACAAGACACTAAATTATCATTGTAGTATACAGAAAAAACACCAAGTGTTCGGATTTCCATTGCAAAACTGCTCTTTTTATGCTTTTTTTTCCACAATGGGTCAGCCTGAAACTTGGCTCTGAATGGGGAAATGTGTCCATTTGAGCAAATGAGCTTCTAGTCCGCATGCTTGTTTGTTAAACTTGGCCAGCTGGGGAGCATAAAGCTTTAATTAATGTCACTTGTGATATTAAGAGGCAAATAATAGAGCAGCAAGTCAATTTGTGAAAGTGAAGACAAAAAAGTCAATGGGGAGCATTAAAGCAGTTGTGTGGGTTCCTATGGATTTCTGTCAGACTCACAAGAAATGCTCTGAAAAAGCAGAGAAAGGAGAAAGCAATTTTGCCCTCTTTTTTTCTTTTTCTTTTTGGTTTTGTTTGCAGGGTCTCAGGCTAATTGTCCCACGTAAACAGTTCATTTGACAGAGGAGGAAGTTAGGTCTATTAAGTTGCTTAACAACTTCAGCGTTGAATTTATTGCAAGTTTTTTTGGCTTTTAAAACAGATATGCATGTTTCATATGAAATACATTCTGGTTTGGGATTGTTACTTTCCAAACCATCCAAGATTCAGCTGGTTTGTTACACATGTAAAATTCAGCTGGGTTTTGTTGAAATGTTTATGAGTTCTTCTTCTGTTCTCTGAGAAAAGCTGAGCATCCAAGCTAGAACTGGGGTTTCTGGCTTGGCCTGACTCCGTATCCAAAAGCTTTATCTACCTTAGACAATGCAGAACTATGGATCCTGGAACACAAAACTGATGAGACTCTCCCAGCACAAGGTGCTTCCTCATTTCTGACCTTTCTCTCGCTGAGTCAGATGCAGTATTTGCCAAGCAGGGCTTAGTTCAGGTCAAGCACAGCCACCATTAGCTTTGAGAGAAGGGGCAAAGTCCACATTTCCAACGCAGAGGCCGTTGACTTGCATTCCCAAAATTCGCTTGACTGATGACTTGCATTCCCAAAAAACCTATATAATTTTTCTTCATTTCCCCACTTGAAAAATGACCGTAGGCAAAGGCTCTGGGCTCTTTGGCTGCCTGGGAATTTGGGTCTTTGAGGAAATTAATGGGATTACCCAAGTGATGAGGGACTTACCCATGTGAGAAGAGGTTTAGGAGGGCTATCCCTTAACTCCCTTAACTCGGCAATGACGTTCTGCATCTGCGTCGGGAACGACTCAGTTTCCATTACTCCTTATCAGATGCTCTAAGGTATTGGAGTTAAACAGGCTATTCTTGGAGAAAAGGAGTTCCTAAAATGGCAGTGATTTTTACTCTGGCCATATATCACTTGGCTTCGTCGGAGAGCTGGTGTAGTGTCAATCCTGGAACCCTGCTAAGCAGAAGCAGTTGTCCTCTTTTTTGCCCCTGGACATCTGGTCACACTGTGGCTACAGCTGTAGATCTGGCACCCACAGCAGCTTCTCAGGCTGAAATTTATAGTGTTTATTTTAATATTTTAAAGAGAAAAACTTTCTCTTTAAGGGACTCTAAAAATCAAGAGAAAAATGTGGATTTTTTCTCAAGAGTCAGCACAAAAAGAAAGGCAGAAAAATTCTGTATCTGACAGATAATCATGTTTTGTAAAAGCAAAGCAAGAACGAATCAGAACTTTAGCCAGGTATAAGTCTTCCCATAACAAGTGATCTCCTTATGCACTGATGTTAAAAAGCAAAACAGAAGAAAGTCTCCGATTCGGTGTCTGAAAACAGAGTCGTTATTCTCTGTAGTACAAGCTTGGCCATGCATTTTGCTGCCAACATGGGGTTTTTTTTCCAAATCTCTGAAGTCCTAGAGTGCTACTATGTAAAAGCAAATATTAATGTTTTAGATAAATGGATCTATCTATTTAATAAGTTTCTGCTGTGCAAATATTTGTATTACATGGCTTTTTAAGATATTTTAATATTTTTTGGGGTAAATTTTGTTTTCTTCCTAAAGTACTGTAGCAGGAATTGACTGTTCTGGTAGTGTTAGATAAATGCCAACTGGTAGAAAGCCCATATCGTGAGCTAAAACCACCAGACACCCAGTTTTGTTCTGGATGGTCCGTGTGTCTGTGCATCTCAGGGTGACAGTCAGATGTTGAAGGTGGAGGGCCACCAGCCCACTAACAAGGTGGCCATACCTCGAGGGTAGCTCAGAGGCAAGCTGGAAACTTCACTCCGCTCTGAATACGACTCCAGCCCATCTTCCCAGGAACAGAGGGGACAAATCACTGCTTGAGGCTCAGCTGAAGCCAGGCTCCTCGCAGGGAGGCTGGGACTGCGGTTACATTCCCGGAGAGTTTACTCAGATTACCGGTGGATACCCATTATCTCACAGAACTAGTCAACATTATTAATGCTGGAGCCTACGGGAACGCAATCAGGTATTTGACTGAACTGTGGGGACAGAGGAGATTAAACTTCTAACGTCCTCCAAATTCATATCTTGGCTGCAGTTCAGCCTCTGAGTAGACAAAGAAATGAATAACCTAAATGCTAGTCCCGTCCCCCTTCTCTTACACCATTAGATCCCACCACTGTCAGCTGTGCAGGCAGCCTCAGCACAGACGCCGAGATGGAAAACAAGGGGAAAAGGTGCGGAGAACGACTGAAATACAGCAGTTATTGGACTGAATGATCCAATTGCCAAGGTTGCCCAAGTAAGATGAGGCTGCATCATGCCAGGAGGAGTCAAGGTAAAAGAAGAAGGACTTGGACCTGTTGGAATGGGTCCAGCGGAGGGTCACAAAGATGCTCAGAGGGCTGGAGGACTTCTCCTACGAGAACAGGCTGAGAGAGAATTGGGGTTGTTCAGCCTGGAGAAGAGAAAGCTCTTGGGAGACCTTGGAGCAGCCTTTCAGTCCCTAAAGGGACTCCAGGAGAGATGGGGAGAGACTCTTTATAGGACAAGGGGTAATGGTTTTAAACTGAAAGAGGGGAAAATTAGATTAGATCTCGGGAAGAAATTCTTTGCTGTGAGGGTGGTGAGACCCTGGCCCAGGTTGCCCAGAGAAGGTGTGGCTGCCCCATCCCTGGAGGTGTCCAAGACCAGGCTGGATGGGGCTTTGAGCAACCTGGTCTGGTGGGAGGTGTCCCTGCCCAGGGCAGGGGGGTTGGAACTGAATGGTCTTGAAGGTCCCTTCCAACCCAAACCGTTCTGTGATTCTTTCATAAGTAGGGGAGGCTTGGCAAGAACCTCCTCTTAAAGTGGTGCTTTGTGAGGATTTTAGTACAATTCATTTCGTTAACGGATGATGTTGCTTCGATAAGCTGCGTGGGAGAGGAGTAGGGTGCTCAGATAGGGCTACCTGGGCTGTGAGCAAAGCTGGCCACCAGCTTTGAGCTGGGGGTTACCACTGCTGCTCATTCTGCACTTGCCATTCTGTGCAGCCCTTCAGCATCGCCTTGCAACTGAGAAGCCCAAAACAATCCTCATCCCGTCTCCACAGTCATGGGATGGCTGAAGAATTTGTCAGCCTAGGGTCTGTCAGAGTAACAAACCCTAGGGCACATCTCTCTCCAAGCTGACAAGGCCTCTATTTGATTACTTTTTTTAAGGGATTATCCATACCATTAAGCAAAATACACAACAGTGAACCTATTTATGTCTGATTATAGCTTTGCTTAGACCACCTGAAGCATGCAATAATTGCCCTGAAGTGCATTTCCTGATGAGCCATTTACTGCGTTTCTAAAATATGAAATACTTATGAGGGACGAACCAACACTGGAATCCCAGAAAAAATGGGCAGTAGGGTTCATTTTTTTATGCTGGCTACTCTTTAATATATGCAGTTTGCCATTCTAACAGCCAGTCTAAAAGCTAGTTTCACTGAAAAGCGTTTAAGGCATTTTAGCTTTTTTGGTTAAAGACTGAGGACATCGATTTCTGCTTCACAGCTCCCTTTTTTCTTTTCTTTTTTTTCTTGTTAAATAAAAGAAGATATAATGCAGCCACATGGTTCCACAACCTTCATTACGACTGCCTCTGTTTTGGCATACAGTTTGTTTTATGTGTTATCTTTTCCCATCTGTAAAGTATGTTGTTTCCCTTACAGACACAAGGCACATTCATATTAGAGAAAACAGAAGGATGAAGCATGGTTTAGTGAGGCAGGATGTCAAAGCACAGTAAACATAAAAAAAAAAGAAAAGAAAAGAAAAGAAAAGACAAGACTTAGCAGAATAAAAGCAAGAGGTAGGTTGGTTTTATTGTCTTTGGTGACAATAAAGGGTTTTGACATATGGCCTTTATCCATGGGAACAAAAATACTTAGCCTGAAAAATCCCACAGAGGTCTGTGTGACCAATTTCAAGGCAGATGAAAAAAAATTCTTCCAGAAAATAAGCAAAAGAGCTGTTTGCAGTGCAACAAATGCCTACAGTACTAACATGAATTGTGAAATCACTGGCTGTGACTGATCAGAGTTCATTAAAAATAAATCTTGGCCCAGCAGTTTTAATAAACGGAATGAGCAATAAAGGCAGCAATGATTCGCTTTTTCTCATGCAGAAAACTGTCTGATTTTGCATTTTTCACTCCGCCAAAGGATTTCTGCTGAATAAAACTGATGTAAAAACTCAGGTCTGGCCTTCCTGAGGGTGAGGAGAGGACGGGAGACAGCAGCTTTGTCAACCCTTCAGAGCTTTTCAAATGTAATTTTTTTCTAGAATTTATTTTGGCATTTCAGACTTTGTGGGGGAAAAAAAAAAACAACGAAACAAACACCAACCAACAAAGCCGCATTTTCTGTTCTGCCTGCCAGTGAAAGGTTGAGAACGCAGGTATAGAAGAGGGCTCTGTTTGCTCCCGTCAAGGAGCGCTCTGCTTGAGGGCTGAAGGATCTCTCATGTGGAGTTAAGTGTTACCTTGGCTGAAAAACTCACCGTAGAGAAGGAAAACAAACATGGTCGGGATTATTCTTTCCCTCCCTGCCATCCCTCCTTTCTTCCCTGCTACAGAATCAAAGAATGCTATGGGGTTGGAAGGGACCTCTGGAGATCATCCAGTCCAACCCCCTGCCAGAGCAGGGTCATCCAGAGCAGGTCCCACAGGAACGTGTCCAGGCAGGTTTGGAATGTCTCCAGAGATGGAGACTCCACCACTTCTCTGGACAAGGGCCTGTTCCAGGGCTCTGCCTTCCTCAGCGTCAAGAAGTTCCTCCTCATGTTTAGATGGAACTTCTTACCTTTAAGTTTGTGCCCGTTCCCTCCTGTCCTGTCACTGGGCACCACTGAAAAAAGACTATCCTTCTGCATCGCTGTCTCCACATCACCCCAAGTCTGATTTGCACCTTTGAGGACCAGCAATCCCTCTTACAGCTCCTCTGAGCTTGAAGACGTTTCATAGCTCAGGAAAGCCAAGCTCCTGAGAATTATGCTGTTCATGACAGCAGGCATTTATCAGTAAAAACACCACGTGCAGCAAGGTCTCCCCATTAAATGATGCACACAAAGCAAACTGAATATTGGGGTGGCAAAGATGACTGCTCTAAGCCAAGGGAAGGCAAGCTCCTATTAACCTGTACTAGGGATTTCCCACTTTTGGGTAGGGCTAGTGTTGGATTCACTGGGGAGTCAAAGAGACAAAGGTGGTCTAAAGCTCTAGAGAGACAAAACCGGGCCTGAAGCCCAATGGAGTGGGTGGAATGTCATGCACTAGCTTCATAGAATCATAGAATGGTTTGGGTTGGAAGGGATCTCAAAGGTCGTCCAGTTCCAACTACCTGCCCTGGGCAGGGACACCTCCCACCAGACCAGGCTGCTCAAAGCCCCATCCAACTTGGCCTTGAACCCCTCCAGGGATGGGGCAACCACAACTTCAGTGTACTTTGGAACATCTCTGTAAGTGGGGAAGAGCAGGTGGGTACTCTGTGGACCTGCCATAGAGGCCCTGGATTTTTTGGGGCAAAATCCCTCTTTTAAATCAAAACACTTGCCATGCAAGCACAAACTCGGCCTGCATGTAGAAGAAGAAGTGATGCCTGGAGGGTATGGGTCATTTATACCCTAAGGAAAGACACTTAGCAAAATAAATGGTTTTAATAAAGTAACAATGTTTACTTTTCCCTTGCTGCAGCTGAACACAGAGCACCTTCATGAAAGGTCCTCGAGGTTAAATAAACTACACTTAGTCAAATACCTCACAGTTAAAACCCAGGGCTGCTCCTGCGCACGAGGTCGGGTCTTTGCTGTTCTCCTGGGTATCATAACTCGTTCAGCTTATTTCTTTGCACCTCCTATCTCTAATTGAAAAAAAAAAAAAAAAAAAATGGCCGGTAAACGAAGGCTAGAGCCAGACTGACACAGGTCAGCGGACGTGCTAAGGGTTTGTAGGTTCTGATGATCTTTCTTGGCCAAGTTTTCTCACGTAGGAGGTGTTGGGCAAGAGCTGACCCTGCAAAGCCGCCAGCGCATGCCCAGAGGGGTACATCGCACACCTATTTTCGGGACTTCTCTTTTGAAACCCATTTATTTTTTTACCCTTTTCATTCATTTTCTCATAAGTGGCAACACACTGACTAATAAATGAGTGTATGTCTTGTAGATTTGATACCAGCAGCTTGATGCAGTAATTTCTGTCCTTTAAGCTACCCAGAGAAGGGTTGGGGTTTTTTTGCCTGCAGTCCCTTTAGCTGCACAGCCAGCTCCCTAAAATATTCCCCCTCATCTTGACAAAGATCCCCTAATGTTTACCCATATTATAGGCCTTGGATGAAGGACAAGTCCCGGTTTATCAAACCCAAGGAAGACTGTGGGGAGGGGGGAGCAGCACCGCCGTGTTTTTCCACACAACCTGTTCCGGTAACAAGCACTCCCCCGCAATGTTTGCTGACAGATGTTCAAGGCTTGGGAAAAAAAAAAAAAAAAAGAAAAAGAAAAAAAAAATCAGCTTTCAGCTGATGGCTGCACCACCACTTTTGAAATAAGTGTTAGTTCCAGGCTCCTGAGTTCACGAGGGCAAAGAAACAGCAGGAGGAAAACAGACGAACCGGGTAACGAGGGGGAAGAAGAAAATGGCAAAATAAAACCTTGGTGTTGACAGAGCCGACAAACACAGTATCTCCTGGGCAGCAGGGAAGAAAAAAATAAAATAGAGCTGGGTTTGTAAGAGCTGGAGCAGTGACCTTCAAACGGCTGTGTGTGGCTCTCAAGTTAAGCCACCACGGAGGTCCAAACTTCCCACCAGGTTTTCTTGGATAGAACTTCTGCTTAGTTATCGCATCCGCGCCCTGACAGTGCTTGGGAGGAGCTGGGGATGGATATCCCTTCTCAAGAGGAGAGGGCATCTGTGAGGCACAGACCATGCCGGGGGAGGACAGGGACCTGTGGTTTTGTGGAGCCTGTACATCTCTTTGAGCACAAAGAGAAGTGTCCAAGGAGTCTGGATGACACCAGCAAGATGTACCCCATTAGGTGACCAGGTTTACCAGTGCTGACTGTGGCCTGGGGCATAATCCTGTCCTGGATGACAGAAATTCAGTGTGCAAAGTGTGCCTGTGATGGACAAACTTGCTGGGATGGACAAAATCACCAAGCTCTTTGAGTCCTGCTGATGCCAGTGGGAACTGGGCGAGCAACCAGTGTGAACATGAGGTGCTGCATGAACCAGGCATGTCAGTGGTCCTCAGTTGCTCCTGAATTCCTGGTCCTTAGCTAGGACTGGTTTCTCATCTGGCATAGCCTGGATTTTCTCTGAGGCTACTGAAGCTTATCCAGCTATACCCCAGAAACTGGACCATGCTGAAGAGAATTAATCTAGAGCAATGAGAATTCTTGTCGTTGCCAGTTTATTTGTTCTGAGGGTTTTTTTTAATTAGCATGACAGACTTATTTGTGTAGGAATTGGAAATCCGGGGAGTGTATCCATTTCACCAAACTCTTTGTTGGAAGGGGTTTCTCTGCTCGTGGGCAGGCTGTAACACCATGAGGACAATCCCTTTCTGTCTTCGCTTCCTTCTTCCCCTCTCCCAAGCAGGCAGAAGTGACTGGAAAGACTATTCATGGTCTTTCTCAAAATTTCCCCTGCCTTGCCTTTCCTTGCCTTGCCTTCTTTCCCCTCTTTTTGCCAGCTGAGATATCTATTGAACGGCAAAACCGCTTATTTAATCTGAGGTTCAAAGTAAACTAGCTGTGCTATCACCTTGTACATATCCCTATCTTCTCCCACAGCGTGGGAGTACTTGTTTACTCACTGCAAATGTTGCAGTGATTTGCATGCCTACTTTTTTTTAAAAAATAAATAAATTGAATCAAAGCATTAATAATTTACCACCACGTAGCACTCATTTTTGTGAAGTTTCATCCATACCCCAAAACGTTGTGTGAAGAGCAGATTGCTGAGTACATTCACTTCAATATAAGACCGAGAAGCAATGTCAATTTTCAGCTCTAATAAGCCTTGACATTACCTGTTTAAAGGTGCAGGTATGTAGTTTCTACGCCGTTATCCTGGGAGATGGATTAATTCAATAAAAGTTAGCAACATTATTTTTTTTTTTTTTTTTTTTTTTTTTTTTCACTAATAACATTCCCTAAAAGACAGGCAAAGTTTAGATGTTTTCCTTTTCTGCCGATGAATCACCCGGCCATTTGGATGCGCTGAACTAATGGGAATTCCAGTAGCCGGAGCCCTGTATCCTGGAGAGAAAGGGAGAGGTGCGTAACGTGAGGGAGGGTGCATCACCCCTCTCTCCACAGAGACATCCAGTTTTGACATATTAAGGCAATACTAGACAGGAGAGAAAAAACTCTAGGCCGGGAACTATTCATCCTGTTGCCTCTGTGGCTCCGGAGGTAATTGTGATGAATGGCGCTAGAAAGATTTTTGAGTTTTACGGAAGCGCTTTGGCCCAATATATTTATTTTTTTAATTGAATCCTTAACACTTCAGCAAAGGCAACAATGTTTTCCCAGGGAGTACTGGGGGAAGAATGTCTCGAAATGGAAAAAATAAGTACAGTTTCCATGATTTATGCCATTTACTCTGCAAACATAATATGTAGAGCAGAACTTTGGCAGGTGTTAATCAGTATATTTTTCTTCGCACCAGTAGAGCTGCTTCAGCTTATACCAGCTGAGAATCTGGCTCGGTGTATTAAATAAAATAAAAAAAAAAAAAGTGGGTCTGGCTTCCTGGTCTTTTGTAGTAGACACACAAAACTGTTCGTTATTGAGCTGTGGCCTTGAAAAGCAATCTCACTTCTCAGTATTGGCAGCAGGCTGGAGAAATGGGGACATGGTGTGCTGAGCTCCTGGGTAGAAGAAATGTTTTCTTTCAAACCATAACGACCTTTTTGGCCATCTGAAGGAATATGTTCAAGCTTCCTTGGCAAGCAAAGGTGGGACACTAGCCAGTTACTACATGAAGGCTTTGAAGATGGAGGGAGTAATAAAAGAGGAGGGGGGGAAATTAAAGAGGAAAATCTTTTTTGTTCTCAGATGGGTGGCTGAGGAGTAACTCTTCGTCCCTCTGCTTTGGAAGCAGGAACACAAATTGACCTGATACATCAAAATCAATACATTTTTTTGACTGTTCCGTACCACAGATGTTGCGTGTGGTTTTTACAGGACCACAGTGCTTTCAAATAGGTGCAGTTGGCTGCCGAGAGTGGCTTCAGGTGGTATTTCTGATCTCTAAATGGCTGTGGACCCACCTCTTTGGAAGATGGTGTACACTGTACTAGATCGATCGGTTGAAACCCTGCCTGATAGTCCTGACTCAAACAATGTGGAGAAGAGACAGGACATAATTTGGGGGAAGAAATCAGAGATTCACAGGGGGAAACAGGAACACTGTTTTGGCAGAAACGCTACAGATGCACATGTGTATTAGTAATAGAAACTGTCATTTGCAAACAGCTGCTGTTCAGAAAAAAAAAAAAAACAAATGAAAAAGTAGGTAGAAGCTGGAGGGAAATGGAGGAGCTATAGAAATACATAGGCACTATTTATTTTTTCTGATCCTTAAACACACTCCATTTAATCAAGATGATTTCTCAGGATACACACAGAGAAGTGCCGGTTCTTAGGCACTGAAACATGAAAGCAGACTCTCACAATGTGAAGCTCCTGCGAGACCTTAAGGTCACCAAAAAAAAAAAAAGTGAGCTTTACATAACAAATTTTTGGGGAAAGGATATGAAAGCTTAATGGGTTTGAATGTCAAAGTCTGGTGTCCACTGACTGAATACTGAGATGTTGCAATTGTTTGTTTTGGAAGGAATAAGCTTTTGAGTATACAGAGCACACTATTTTAAAGATTAGAACTCTCCTTAATAAGCAATATTCTCTTACCCCAGAATTTTATTCTATCAGCGTGATCTTTAAATGATGTTTTCTATTATGAGAGTTTGACCTAAACTCCTAAATAACTCTATTATGTCCAGCGACCTCATTCTTACCAGGTTTTACAGGTCAGTGGTGAATTAAGCAGCCAGCTTCCTGCTAATTAATCCTATTCAGTTAAAGAACTGTTAGACTGCATTATCTTATCTCTGTTAAAAGGAAGTTTTTACAGGATTGGCACCAGATTACTCTTATGGATGACAACCCTCCATCCAACTTTGACATACAGTACATGAGCAGAAAGGCAGCAGAGCAGAAAAAGAGGTCGGGGCACAAATGCCATCTTGTTCTTCAGCATTGCCTCACGACTTGAACTACCAGAGTTATTCCAGCACCGAGGTGTCTTTGAAATAACACAGCCCCCAGGTCTTCCTGCCCGACAAGGCAGTGTATTTTGGGATCATAGAATCACAGAATAGTTTGGGTTGGAAGGGACTTTAAAGATCATCCAGTTCCAACCCCCTGCCCTGGGCAGGGACACCTCCCACCAGACCA
>JAOXNO010000024.1:85564443-85582418 GCA_028565335.1 Limnodromus scolopaceus
CTGCCCAGAGAGGTGGTGGAGTCTCCTTCTCTGGAGACATTCCAAACCCACCTGGACACGTTCCTGTGGGACCTGCTGTGGGTGACCCTGCTCTGGCAAGGGGCTGGACTGGATGATCTCCAAAGGTCCCTTCCAACCCAAACCATTCTATGATTCTATGAACTTGCGTCGAGTGGCCTGGGATTTCGTTCACCAACCCATAGATTCAGGAAACTCTTGGGTGATGGTAATGTAATTATTCAAATATTGATTTCATTTGACATAGACATACTAGTAACATAAGTAGCTCAAATGTCTTCACTAATTAGGAGTCCATTCAGTGTGTGGTCAGCAAAATAATGGAATAATTGTAGTTTGATACACACTCCAGTTAAAACTCAGGGAGAATGAGGATCTAGGTGGAACTGCAAACACTGCGAGGACCCTAGAAGCAGGACTGGTGTATACAGCCAAACTCAAATGGAAACAGCTTTATCCTTCAGACTGGGAACTAGAGCACCATATTGTGTTTGCCTGAGTATCGTTTAATACATTAACTAAATAAAAAACCCAGAATACTACGGAAATAATTCTATTTTACTCATTATGAAAACCATTAGAAGAGCAGTAACGGTACAGTGACAAGCAAGTGTTACAGCTTAAGAGTCAAGACAACATAATTCTTAGCTCTGATTCAGAGCTTGAGTAAAAGTAAGTCTCAGCAGATAAGTCAGCAAAGGGAGATGTTTTAAAAGAATTTCATGGAACACAAACCGTACACTAAGGGAAATACCAGAAGAGGAAAGACCACAACAAATGAGAAAATCTGTATGTCTGTGGGTATGTCAACTAGGAAAAACATTGTTGGTCTTTTAGGTATAGTACATAGCATTTTGTTACAGTGGAAGGGTTGTGTGAGATTGAAAGGACAGGACAGAACAGAATGGATTTTCATTCTTTGTCCCAGCCTGTCGACGTCAACTCAGATTCAGGCATAGCCCCCTAGCTGTTGTTAAAAGTTCCAGTTTTTCATAGTGAAAAACATGAGATGGTCTTTTCCAGCAGTAGCTCCTTCCTTGAAGAGCGAGATGCTTTGTCAGAGCACAACTGTTTTTTGTTTCTCTTGGCCTCTATGGACCCTGATGGGATGGTGCCATCAGTGAGTCAGAAAGCTCACAAAGATATAGTTTAGAGTTAATGTACATGCTGTTTAATGTATGCAATACTGTGATGATTACACTTTTTTTTAAGAAGTTCTCACACTTTCTGCAGTCGCCACGGGTGTGATTAAGATAATTAAATGGCTTGACTGGGAGTTTGTACGTCTGTGCTGCGATGTCTTGCAACACCCTGAAAAAAGGTCTCCATCTTCTGCAGGGCACAGCCCGCCTCCTCAACCCGCAGCAGAGAGCTGTCTGAAGGAGATGATTGCCCAAGGGTAGGAGAGGGGCCGTGCCAAGGAGGGAGAAGCTGGCCAGAGAGCTCTCGCATGGTGCTCTGGGGCTGGCACCAGTCCCACGGCAGTAGACAGCGCTGGGAATGAAAGCCGGAGCGCAGGATCCTGAGAACGTAGCCCATGAATCCCACCCAGGGGACCCAGAGCAGACCCTCCGCAGCCAAACCCAACAGACCCTGGGACTGCAGATTGTCTTGACAACAGATAGATATTCGTGTTTGCCCTCAGTCTGAAGTCTGGTCACAGTCCTCGTCAAATCCCCAAAAATGCTGCCTCCTGCCAGCAAGCATTACTACTGTTTTATCTGGATCGAACCAAGGGTATCAGACTTTCCTCCAGACACTGGGGGCCACTCTGGAGTTACACTGGAATTACACCAACGTTACTGAGATCAGAGTCTGGCAGTGGGTGAACAAAACCAGAAATAGCTGCATATCATGAAAAGGAGATAAAGGAATTTGTCATGAACTGTGATGTGACAGGAAAAATGAGAAGGTTCATGAGAGTAGACAGACTTAAAATGTATTTTGCCTTTTATTTAAAGACTTCTATGACTGGTACAGTTTAATGCATAAAATATATACTTATTTGTGTTCATTATTTGAGCTGTTATATATAATGAAAAAGGGGAGCCCAAGCTTTCCAGATTAAAAACATATACAAACCAAGGGTTCACACTAGACATTTTTTTGAAGAATGTTGCAACACCGATGTCTTTTTTCTGCTTTCCCAAAGGTCTACAGAGTAAAAGGATGGCATGGTCCACCTGACAAAAAATGCATGTATCAGAGTAGAACCCATGGATTGAGTAGCTCGGGGCCTGTACTTGAGTACGTCAAGCCAGGACAAGAAATAAACCATCTATATTTCTGCAAGGTAAATGCAAATGAAACTGCACATTGGCAAGGATTTTTCAGTTTAGCTCTAGGCCTTTTAGAATATGAAATCTTCCTCCAAGTAGAAATTAGAAAAGAAGGTAGAAATAGGGTTTAAAGTTTAAGAAAGAAAACTTGCACATAGAAGGATAAGAGCGAGCTCCCAAGTGCAGAGAGACAGTTTTTGAAATTAATCCAAAAATAAGAACAGATTAGATTGTATTACTCTGCCAAAGGGACAAGTTCATTTGCTGTTGGACAAAGGACTCGATTCATTAAAAATTACTTGGGTGGATACTGATATTTTTGATATTTCATCCTTTACACTGGAGTCATGATAGTGATTTTCTACCTGATTTAAAAATGAAAAAGGCGCTTTTGTGGCTGCATGGAAGATATATGAGAAGGCTAAATTAAACCATAAAGCCAATAACCTTTTTCATTGCATTAGAGTGCTTCAGCCAGATACCCAGAGGATGTTCAGTGACAGAGCTTGAGTGGGAATGGGTCTGGGCCAAAAATGGCTTTTTCTTCTATGCTCTCGTGATTGCAAATCACTGTCCTTTCATTCATAAACAAAAGCAAGAAGATAGTGAGAATGAGAGTTGTATGCCTGCTCTGAAAAAAAAAAAACCTCTCCTGTCCAGAAAAGCCCTCATGATAGAGCAGATCAGCTGGGAAGCTGTAGGAACAGGAGGCAGTATGAAGTATATCCTGACTGAACCTCCTCTGCAGGCTTCACCTCCTTATGAATGACCTGGAGGAGATGGTTACTTGATGAATCATATGATGCGCAGAGATAGATTTTATTATGCTGGTTTTAACAAATTACGGTGTAACAGCCACCCTTCTGCCTTGTTCTTTGAGTTTCTCAGGGCACAGAATAGTTTTTGTGCCAGATCCCCAACAGGAATGCCACCATAGGTCCCAGTTGCAGGTATGCAAAACCAGCACTCGGTTGTGACCTTGCTTTGGACACAGACATTTCAAAGGTCTATAGTTTTCCCATGTTCTCTAGATGTTTAATTTTATTGGGGATATGAAATCTAAGGAGATATATTAATAGACAGGAGACCTTGCCAAACCACAGGTGATCCGTTCCCCCTCCTGAAAGATATTCTCAGAACATGCCTACAGAAAAAGGCTTCTCAAAAAAAGCAGGAGGCAGAAGTAGTGCCATTGATTTTGCCACATGCCCTTCCCAGGAGTGGAATTCAGATTTGAGCATCTAAACAACCATAACAAAAATAACAGAAAATAAGATCATAGTGGAGGTAATCATAACCAAAGCAGCCTACAGCGTCTGTCGCTGTGTCTCCTTTTCTCCTTTGTAAATCCTGAGAACCAGCAATACCACTTTTTTAGGATGCGTAATGACATTAAGATGTTTCTGCACTCTTCTCTGACAACCATTTCTTCCTTATTTTTATGTCATGGTAATTTATGAATGTAAACCTGATCCCTTGCAGAAGCATTCCTTCAGCAGGGCTTTTTCTAGTACTAGCCCTTTAAATTTGGTGGTAACACCTGGAGGCACCCTCAAAGCAGCTAATTATAGTTTGCTCCCTTCACCTCTTCCAGTTGGCTGCCCTGGTTGCTCTTGCTGTCCTCTCCATCTGCTTCCTGGGTCTCTGGGGAGGAAGCTTGTTCTTGTAAGTCTTTCTGCAATAGCATCCCATATGTGTGCTTTTGTCTGAAACGTGGTGTCCGTTCAGAGAGCTTAATATCTATATAACTGGGCATGCAAAAACATGGGTATTAATAGCCTTTACTCAGCCTGTGGTGCCTCAAGGCAGATTAACTACTGAGTTACTACATGTAATTCACCTGTAGGCAAAGAAGTATAAATAGCCTATGAAATGTGAAGACATGAGCTTGTCGAGGAGGAGTTGTAAGTAAAGGTTTGTGTAGGCATAGAGGGAAGCTCTAATCTTCCCCGGGGTTTGTGGGGGACAGTGGTCGAAGATGAACGTAGAAGGCAAAGAGGGTCTGTAAGGTTTTTTGTGGTGTATGCTCTTGCAGGCTATGGGAAAATATAGCCTGTAGCTGCAGCTGAACAATTTGAGGAGGGCAGTAAAAGGTAAGAAATAATTATATGAAAAAAAAAATTGTAAGGAGTTGAAATTCTCAAAAAACTTCAAAATTGTGAAATTCAGCCAAAGTGAACATTTCAAGAAGAAAAAAAACGAAAAACCTTTTCCAAATGTATTGAACAGATCACCGATTGGAAAACTACCAATATGGTGAAAAAAAAAACCCTCCGATGGGCAAGAAGCTAAAAAATGAGAAAAAAATCTGTCATATTTTCCAGTTAGTATTCTTAAATTTCTCTAATAAGCAGTATGTGTTTGCTAATCCAGATTGTCTATGAAGTAATACCTTTTGGTTGCTAGAATGAATGCCTGATGAGACTTTGGCAGCAGGATCTGGGGCTGAATCCGTATCCCTGTTCAGTGATGCTTGGACAGTTTTTTGTAGTTCAGTGATTAAAATGGAATATCCACCTGGTAAAAGACCTGTAATATCACAGCTGAAACTTCAAGTTCTAATATGCTGAGTGGAGTTGACTTCTTGGTTCCTCTGGGATTAGTCTTTCAATCTGCAGAGATTAATCACCGCTTCACAGGATCAAGCCCTAAGTGGTCTTGTGGTAGGGAAAACTACTGAAAAAACTGAAAATGTTGTCCCCGTTTGATGAAAAATAAATACCATCCCGCTCAGCACAGCAATGGCTTTGGAGTCAGCAGCAGTCGGAAGGGATGAATTACCTTTATAGCCCTCTGGGTGCATTGAGCATCCTTGGAAGTCCTGGGGATTAATTTAGAGCAGGTACTGGCGTTTTCCCTTTCTGAGCCCTACCCATGATACCAAAAACCAAGCCATCGGTGCCATTAATTTTACGTCTGGAAAATATTATTCTGTCTGCTCATGCTATCTGCAAGGATGTTTTGTGCCTAAGTAGACGAAGGAGCTGGACTGAAGTATTCAGACGAAAAATGGATTGCATTAAGTAAAATGTGCCCAAAATTTTTGTGTTCTATCCATTAATTGCTAAGTAATAATAACATCTGTAGTAAGGATGTATTATTTTTCCCAGTTTCCAATGGCAGAGCTCAATTATTTTTTTTTCCTAATCCTCGGTGCTAACTTCTGCAATTCAAATTCTTAGATACTGTCCTGAAAAATGAATTCTCAGGTCTGATGGAT
This sequence comes from Limnodromus scolopaceus, assembly GCA_028565335.1. Classification (NCBI taxonomy): domain Eukaryota; kingdom Metazoa; phylum Chordata; class Aves; order Charadriiformes; family Scolopacidae; genus Limnodromus; species Limnodromus scolopaceus. The sequence goes on from JAOXNO010000024.1 coordinate 85,569,961, forward strand.
CTATGTTTCCTGGTATGACAATTGCAGTCAAGAGCGGTTTTATCGTATGTGCCAACAGAAAGATGAAAGATATCTAAATGAAAGCTTTGTCCTCTTATCTTCACAGTCTGTTGGGGTGAAGAGCACTCACTGAGTCTGGTTAGAGTCTCCAGTCTATGAGATCGATGGCTTTGGTTGTCACATTTTTTTCCTTTCCTTTTTATTTTGTTCATTTTATGTTGCCTTGTTTCTGTTGAACAAGGCTGCTGCTTTGGGACACAAGGTTTCCATCTCCTGTATGGTAGGAGGTGCTGCTTCAAGTGGCTTTGACAATTCAGAGGTGCTGGAGAGATAAAGATCAGCAAGTTTGTAAATTTTCTGTGTAGTTCCCTAAGAGAGTTTACTGAAAATATTAGGTGAATTCTGTGGAGTGCAGGCTGCAGAACAGCAATGCACAGCCCAGAGATGCTTTATTTAATGAGGGAACACTCAGATTTTGGAAGATTTGTCCCAGTGAAGAATTCACGGCAGGCAGCTCAGTTTCTGGGTGAGCTGGTGTGATGGACTTGTCTCATCCAGGAGATCAGAGCAGACGATCAGAATCGTCTCTCTTGGCTGAGGGATATGTCAAGGCATAACTAAATGGGATGGCCGAAGAGCAGAAAGGAAATGAGCCTGTTGGGACATCTCAGTCTAAAATAATGATCAGCTATTAAATTGCCGCTTCATGCATATTTTGAAGCAGGGATAAGTTTAAGATACCTGGAAACTGTGCAGTGATCCAACTGGCTGTCGCTTCAAGCCTTTTACGTAGCTGGCATCATGTGGAGCTGGGATTATTCTAGGTAAAATGAGATTATAAGTACATATTGAACACTGCTTCATAATATTTTCTTCTTTGACGCCCCTTATCCCTCATCTATGTTCTCAATCTGTAATTTTCACTCATGGTGGTGTCTCCCAGCTCACTGGCTTTCTCTAAATTAATTGTGGTGTTGGTTGTGCTAAAGTCAAAGATCTTCACTACTCTGCACTCTGTGTATGATCTAATGCTGTTTAGCTGTTTAAATTTTGCACTGCGATTTGAAGTTATCAGGCTGCATAATTACTTTCTCTGGCTTCCTTCAGCCTTCCAAAAAATAACATATATTTGCCAAGCCAGTGAGATGCGGTGAGGACTTAGTGAGACAGGAGACTGACTGAGTCAGTCTTACCCACTTAAAAGCAACGAGAAAAATTGTTATGTAAAAAGTGGGTTCTTTCAAACCAGACCTCTGTCTCTCTGCTCAGAGACAATAGGTGCTGAAAGAAATTTTCATTTCCATTTTACATCAGAATAATCTCACCAAAGCAGCTACAGAGTACTGCTTTTCCTTTCATTCCTTCCCTACCCCATGTTAAATCTATAATAGTTAAACAGTTCTGCGTATGGTGTACGTTCCCGTCTCTCACCAGTTTGGTATGTGCGAGCTGGTGAGAAGGCTGGGGAATTCTCTTTGCTTTGTCCTTTGAGATGCTGTTTTATGTATAATATTTTTCCTTCTCTTGATACTTATACCTCGGGGAAGAGCCTTCCTCATATCCCTGCGCATTTTAATTCCTTGATATTTCTTAAGAAATATCTATTGCTATTGGAAATCAAAGGTGGAAAAAAAAGAACGAACATCTAGAGATGTGAGTAAGGATTTAGGTCAATGCAATTGACTTTCCTTTCCCTACCTTCCTTATCAAATCCTTATGGAAGCTCAGGGAGAGAAGGTCTGTCTTAAAATGAATTATTATTAGATAAGGAAGCTGGACCCACATGATACAACTCTGAGATCCTCTGGTGCTCCTGCCCTTGATTTCTGTAATGCTTCAGTCAAAATTATGAAGTTATTTGGAAATGAGTGATTACTAACACTTCACTGGCTAAAAGGCAGCAAACCAAGTGTGGATAGAGGCTATATTGGTTTTCACATGTGCCAGTGAACTTCATTCCTGAGTTTGACGTGTCTATTATTCCAGACCTGAGACACTTCTTACAGCAAAAGCTATGATTCTATAAGCTTTAATAATCTTTAAATCAAGATTATTTTTTGGTTTTTTTTTTTTTTATTTCACACAAGACCTGAGAATAAAGCGGGGGTGGGGGAAGGCTTCTAGAAACTCAATTGCCAAGTTGGTGATTATTCTATTTCTCCTTGAAAAGGATGCCAAATTCTTGCACCACACAGCCTTTCTGTACTGCTTATTCTACACTGTTGCTCGCAGCTTGTATATGTTCTGGCAGGGACCCAAGTGACTTCAGTAAGAGCAGGCCCAAGAGGGAGAGGGTGGAGTGGAAGGTTACAAGTTCAACAAGAAGCAATTCAAATCAAATTGAATCATAGCGTCCTAAAATAGTTATCTAACATAACCGTGTTGTCTTAAATGAATCGCCCTGAGTGATAATCCATTAATTCCCAGGCTGATTTCGTATTTCCTGCCTTGATGGGACCTTTGAAGTCTTAAAATCTGATACGTAAAGCACATGAGAAGTTTTCAGATGAATAGTGTTATTGAGAGAGTTTGGTAAAAAATGAGGGGAAGGACTATGCTCAAGCCATAGAAAAAGGACCCTGCCGTAGGTGCTGGAATAGAGAACAAAATATACTGTTTTTCTCCCTCGAGTACTACTGGCACCATTCCCCTGTCTACCAGCTATCCATCACAGAGGCCAGCTCGTTGTCTGTCCATGTCTTTCACGAAAGGCAAGGTTCATACGGGATTCTTGCATTTACCATCTGCTGCCTTCTTCCATCCTCTATGGGTAGATTGAGTCCCTTTGCAAAAATAACCTAAATTGACTGTTAAACATAAGAGAAATTAAGTGCTCACCACACAAGAGAGATAGAAGGAAAATATGGATGTGTAAGTCTCATATATGCATTGAATAACATTAGGCATCATGTCTGTTTCTGAAAATATGTAAATCACAGAATTGCCTGGGTTGGAAGGGACCTTTAAGATCATCTAGTCCAACCATAATCAACTTCTTTTTTTTTTTTTTTTAAATAATAAGTGTTATGACTTTTCTATTTTATCCTTTGTAAAAAGATAAGCAACTCTGGGAAGACAGCATTTTCAATGGCTGGCCCTGCCAAGCTCTTGCTGATCAAGGTGTTTGTCATGGGTCACCGGGTCCTACCGTAGCAACACCTTTTGCCGTGGGCTGTGTCTGCTCCTCACTGGAGCTGAGCACGTTCCCTCTGGGGCAAATTGCTTCACGTGTCTTTTGTTCATTTACATGGCAACTTTCTTCCGAGGAGGCTGCAAGGAAAACTGGAAAGAATATCTCTGTGTAATGCTTTCTTGTTTTGAATGCTGGGACCACATTCAGACGACATGTAATAGGTACCTAAATTAGACCTTCTGATACTTAAGTGAGACCCTGACATCTTTACATCTGTCAAGAAAGTCAAGTACTAGCATACATTCAACAGGAGACCTGAGCTGCTTGTTGCTCTCTTGAACTTTGAGGCTATGGGGGGCAAGCTGAATGTGCCTCATGAACCCACAGTGGCATTCCTACAGGGGCTGCTGGTTGTCACTCTTGGCCCTCATGCATTGACCGTCTAAAAAAAGCTGATTTTTATTATTATTTTTTTTAATATTATTTTCTGACACCTCCTGGCTTTTGTCAGGCTAAAATTGTAAAGTTAATTTCATGCTTATTCCTGAAAGCAATACAGCGAGTGAAAGGTGGACAAGCTTTGGGGTCAATTTGATTTAGGGGGGGGGATCAGGCTATATATCTGTATGGCTCCTAGCACTGTGACGTTGTGGTCTGTCAAGCACTGTCAGTGTGACTGCAGTTCTAATGTTCGTGGTCAATGAGAGGGGAGCGAGTGGTGTTTGTGGCCATATCCTGTTGGTATGACCTGGGGCAGGTTTTAGCAGAGGGTAGAGAGCTCCCAAAAATCTTTCAGGATCAATTACAGGATTGATTACAGCTGGGGTGGTGGGAGGACGAGAGAGAAGAATAAGAGCGTTGATGAGCCTCATGTGTGTTTCTTTCAGGTCAGCAGATGCAAAACATGTGCTATTAAGCTGTGAAAGGTCTGGTATTAACACCGTGTCAGAGACAGGCAGAAAGGGAGAGTGAAAAATTAATTACTATTTGGAGAAAAACTGGGACCCTGTCCAATTTGACTCACTACAGGCTGAGACCAGGAGTTCTTCTCTTCCAAGCCCCATCCTTCCCAGCCTCCCCTGAAGTGTTATGTGGGAGCCAAACTTTAGTACTAGAGGTAAGAAATCTACCTCTGATGGTGCCAGGAGTGAGCAGATGTCGGTGCCTGATGCTTCTGTGGTCTGAGGCTGGAGCTTCTAATGGAAATGTTCACTCTGAAGCTTACCATGGGAAAAGGATGATCCTTGTTCAATGTAGACTATGCTGTTAAGAAGGAATTAAACTTAGAAATCCGTGAAGGTGCTCTGTACTCAGTCATCTTTTTCTGATTTTATTTTTTTTAAATCTTTTCTAGAGTTTCTTTCAGTCTCTTTGCATTTTTGCACACGTGAATCAAAATAACATTTAGAGAGTGTTTTCTTATCAAAGGTGTAAGCTGGTGTCTCAAACTGCACCATCAGCCTGAGTTCTGCTTGCAGCTCATGGTACAAAGAGGGTCTTTGAGTTGGGGCAGACAGGTAATACATACCATTTCTCATGCTCTTGTAACTGGCTTTTCATCAAAATGTAATTAAGAGCCTGCTATTACTAAGGCAGTAAAGCTGCTTTCACTCTGAAGCAAAAAAGAAGACACACAATGGGACAGTCAACCTTTCCCATCACAGAACTTTAAACTTTATGAAAACCTTAGGCAAACTCTACTGAAGTTAGTTTGAAGTGCTGTAGGGTCTGACAGATGGGGATATCTGTTACTAGTTTACTTATTATTACTGAAGTATGTTTAAAATTTTAAACACTATATATGGGAAAGGTGTTAATCAACAGGAATTTTCACAAAGACCACAGATTTTAGCTTCCTGTTCCAATAGAGCACGCCTTAATCATAAATTACAGGGACAAAAAAAACAGCTATTTTTTTTAATTCTTAAAAACAATTATATTTTGAATTCTTTAAAAAAAAAAAAGTTGTATATATGAGAGATTCTCAAAAAAAACCCCACGTGCCAAAAATGGATTCTGATATGGTATCTGAAGGCTCTTGTTTGGACTTGGACTTTCTTTGACTTGGAATCATCTACTATTTCATATTTATTACTAATCCTAACTTTTTCTTAGAATCTGGACATGCAGTTACTTCTTGTTTCCTTGACTTAACCTATTATTCTACAGAGTAATTTTTTGTCAAGAAACCTGCTCTGAGATTACTTACATTATGCAATTTAATTCTCAATTTGATTAATATGCTAGCATTGTGATTGATGATGCTAACCCCAAACAGATCTTTTTTTACTTCTTTTTCATTTAGAGTTTCCAGTGTTATTGGTTCTGTTGTTTTGGCTCTTGGTGAGGAAAAATAAGTGAATCTCTTACTCTCAAGTAAGCCTTTAGGGAATCCCATAGTATATTTGGCAAGATTTTAGGGGATTTGTTTTTATCCATGGATTTCTTGATCTCCTCACTTATAAACTCACCAAATTTGAAGTCTTAAATCCTTGGAAAGGAGTTTTGCCAGAAAATGTCACTATTAATAAAGAGTGAAATGGGTACAGGAACAGATTTATGAATTCTGCCAGTACCAGCAGCTATTATCTGTGCTGCCAGGAGTGAGGAAATTAAGAACATACCAGTCCTAGAGAATTACTCTTGAAATGAGAAAAATATATACTTGCTTTCAGCCAGATTCCAGTGATGCCAAACACCTGATTGGGTGAAACCAATATTTTCAGATTTTCATATCTAGCATTGGGCTTGGATTTTTTTTTTTTTTTTTATCAGAGGTTAAGTGTCCTGTGTCTTCTGGTGGCTTCACACTGCAAACAAAAGTACTTATATGTCTCCATGAGGTTATATGTTGCCCTATTAAGGATGGGATGTAATAGTAAATGTTACCATTTAATGATGTTCTTCTGAACTGTCATTCCAACTGGCTGCATATCTACAATCTCATTTTGGTAGATGCTAGCAGGAGCTGGAGTTCAAAACATTTTCACTAGTCAAAGCTTGCATCTAGAGTGACACTTGTTCCTTTTCAAACAGCAAAAATTTCCTCCTCATGTCTAGTTTGATCTAGCAGTGGAGGAAAAACATTTCTTTTCAGCGGTTGCAATGTCTATAACTTTAACAGTATTGGCTAAACAAAAAAAAACCCCTACTTTGGAGTAAAACCCACGGTGGCTGTGCTCAGCAGAGGTTTTTGGAAAAGGTTCAGGCCACCTCCTTGAGGTGCTGGAGGCAGATGGATGGGGAATGTAGTGCTCGAGTCTGGAGGGACCACTCGGGACTGATGTGATCCTGCTTGGTCCTCACTATCTCCGGTGACTGTACATCACAGCCCTGCATTCACAGAGGTGTCTCAGGCATTTTGCTTCTCTAGATGTCCCTAGAAATCTCTTGGTTAGGCACCTTAACCAAAAGGGACAGTATTTGAAAACTTTGGTTTCCTGGATTATGCATGCTTTTTTAGGATTATGTGCGCATTTTCCATAAAATGAATTGTTAGGGTTAAAAAGACAAAAGAAAATAAAACGCAAAACCCTTCAAAATGTAAGGAAGTAGAATTCAGATTTGTCCTTTTCCAGTGTGCACTGTAACCTCTATGTGTTAGAGGCTACAGCTGGTATTGCATTTTAGCCTTCTGGTGGGGTGAACCTCAGCTTCATGGCTGAGCTCTGGCTAATCATTTAAAAAAAGGAGCAGGAAACTCACCAACCAAGAATAGCATAGTCATTAGGAAGGTGTCTGTTGGGAGACAGGTGATTTGGGCCTGAGCCTCCTCAGGTTGGCAGAATTTGAAGCCAGTGTTTCCATTTCATGCCTGGACAAGTGTTCTACCCACCATGATGCAAAAAAATGCAGCGGATGCCATCACTGACTCTCTTGGTCATAGATCTGTATCAACTGTGATGTGTGGGGATAACCCAGGTCCCAGGTGGGTGGAAATTCATATGGACCTGATTTGGGCTCCATGGAGTTCAGATGCTGTCAGAATATCTGCCATTTTCCTACTGGAAGTAGGGATCCTTTAGGATTTTTGTACAGACTATGTTTTAAGTACTGCAATGAGCACCTATTTTAGTGGGTCCAAATCTTGTCCCTTGGGAAGTGTTGAACTTTCAAAAAAGTGATCAGAGAAGACCCCTTCTGAATATGATGACAACTTTGGGGTGACCCCTCTGGCAGTCGTCATTGCTCCCACTAAAATGCAGGTGCTGTCTAAGGCATATGTAATTCTGTCTGTATTTTTTAGTGGTGAAAGTTTGCTTTGCTAAGGTTTGAGTATATATATATATTTATTTATTTATTTATCTACACCAGGACCTTTTGTGCTTGGTGGGTGTGGTGTGTTTTGTTTTGTTTCAAGAAAAAGTTTCTTTCCACTGGAAATTGGGACAATTGTCCATGTTCTCCAAGGCAAATATTCGAGGAGTTTGCAGGCTCTTCTGGCGTCCCCTGAGCTTGAAGCTGCTGGTGGTGAGAAACGTTGTTTGTTTATTCCTTAGGAAGTCTGCAGTTTTCTCTTTGTTTGTTTTTTTGTTTGCTGAGACAATAAAAAGTCTGCGTGAGAGCGCTAGGCCAGCGAATCTGCGCAGACAAAAATCCATGAGCCAGGACATAGAAGCTGACTTGCGTATTCCCTGGAATCTGCGCCGGTTTGTCAGCAACGTGCACGGGTCACTTGGTTGCTGGCTGAGCCGTGGCAGCGTTTAGATACGGAGTATGAAAGCAGAAGCCCGGGGATGTGATTCAAGCAGTGAATGGACGGGTAAGAAAAACTAAATTAGTTGCTGAGTGTACTGCATGCACGGTTCTGCAGTCCAGGATACAATGTGCTTTTATGGTATTTGTGCCACCCACATAAACCCTTGTACAGTCACCAAAAACATACAGACAGGTTAAAAATAGCATCTGGAAATTTACGGCAAGAGGAGTTTTTTTTTTTTTATTTAAAAGGGTCTTCTTGTTTGATTAGAAAAATCGACATTCTTAAAGTCTCTTCGGTTGCTTCGACTTGCTGCTCTCTCCTTTCAACCTTTCCAGGAGCTACAACCAATGTATGTTGCCCTTCTAAAAATGAAATGCATCATTGTCCTGGCTATGCACATTCATTGAGGAAAAGGAACAGATTTTTAGAAGCGGTAATTGAAATAAAAAAAAGTGTGGCTGAATAGTTTTCCTTTACTATAACTAAAGCACTTGCCAAAGAGAAATGACTGTTGTGGTGGCAGGAGCATCGCTCTGTGACCTACGGGAAATACAGCAAAGCGGTGACGTCTTTGTGAATTTCCTTGAGAAAAGCTTTCAAGCACAGGTTAATTCGGTGCCTTTTCCGATTCATGCCTGAATTATTTCATGCAATGGAATTGTTTTGTATGCGGCTTGACAAACCCAACTACTTTTTAGCCATTTTTGTGAGAGGCTAACAACGTGACCTGACATCTGTCAACGTCAGAACGATACACCAATGCAGGAAACTTAAAAATTGCCTACAAGTCATACGTGTTTTGTTACAGAAGGATTAACTTGCAGAGAGATCAAACACAGAACCCTTTATAGTCTAGTTTTATTGTGGGCTCTTTTTTTTTTCCTTTTTTTTTCGTAAGTATTTAATCCAAACTTTCTCATTTGATATTATTTTCCTCCCCCCATTTCTCTGTCTCTCACAATAAACAGAGTGGTCTTTCTTCATAGCGTGAAACTGGAGGATGGGAAGAGTGGGTTCTTCTGCCGAGATAATCGAGTAATGGGGCATCCTCCTTTCTTCATACAGAATCACAGAATCATTTTTTTTTTTATTTATCCTCCTTTCAAGAGAAGAATTCTCGTGCAGACAGACTGTCAGATTGGCCTGCCTGCCTTTGTGTTGAGGGCGTGCTCTCCAGGTAGTCTGTGCTACAGAAGTATGAACTTGCACTCAGACTCTCCTGAGGCAAGAACAGAGTGATTTCAATGATGGAGGATGGGAGGATAAACTGTGACAGCCATAATCTCCCTATAGGGTTGCTCGCCCTAAGCCAGCGCAGTCATAAGCAGAAGGTGTTCCTCTGCCTTAACTGGGTCTAGAAGTCAAGTACGGCAGACGAGCATTCACCATTTGTTTCACTGTGTCTTTGCATCTTTCCTGTTTTGCTTATTTTCTTAGTGTTGGATAACACAGATGTTTTTGCATTCTGCAAACAGCATTATAGGCTTTAGGACTTCCACGTAGTTCCATGCAGTGATTTATGAGGGTAATGGTGAGAGCAACAATTGGGAGACATATCCTTTTTTAAATTTATTTATTTTTATTATTCTAGACTTAAGCACCAATAATGTGGAGCTGGGAGCAGCAGGGAGAACTCAAAGGGGAGAATTCTGAACTATGGACCACAAAGCTGTGGGCTGTAAGAGCCTATGCAGCTGAATTAATGCTGTCAGTAGGGAGATCCTCCACAGACTTTGGGGGGTGTTGCAGCTTACTGATGTGGTTTCTTTTTGCCCTTTGAGAATTTAGCATCCACTTTCCTTAGCAACAGAGTTTAGGCGGCTGGGTGAATCTAGGCTGTTTTGTGGCCCTGTATGTTTCTGAGGTCATGCCATAAAGCACGTGTGGAAAAAAAATAAAAAATTAAAAATTCAAGTGGGGCAGATATGAAAACCAGGGGGTTGTTTTCCTGAAGCCCTTGAGCACTTAAGAATGAGCAAGAGAAAGTAGAGCTGGAAAACTCTGCAGACTTCCCCCTTTCCACTGATACTAGGAAAGGTTTGCCCTTGTGACATTATCCTGTCACTACTTCAGAATCACGTTGGTGCCAATTTGCTGTTCAGCTTAGCTGAACAGGATTTTTTTTTTTAATTTTCTTTTCTTCTTTTTTTTTTTTCTAATGTGGGTTTAGGGCATTTACCATAAAGCATTTGTAGCTTCCTTCCTTGAAGCTTATTTTAGCCGATGACTCAGGCCCTATAAACACTGGTACTTGTAGATCCCCTGCACAGTCTGTCTGCTGCACCAACCTGTATTTAAATTGTCTTAATGAATATCTTGCTGTTGTCGTGGGAAGCCAATTGCCCCGTCTGGTTCACAGTGCAGAAAGTAAAACAAGCCAACACTGATGCAAATTTTTGCTAAGCTCCTCTGGCAGTAGACTGTGTTTTAGGAACAACACTGCAGCTACTTTCCTTGAAAGAAGAACAATCCTTGGTTGGCCTGAGAGATGCTCCATCCTTGTGGTGGGAAACAGGTCTCCTGAGGAGACACGAGAAAGAACATGAGGAGGAACTTTTTGAGGGTGGCAGAGCCCTGTAAGAGGCTGCCCAGAGAGGTGGTGGAGTCTCCGTCTCTGGAGACATTCCAAACCCACCTGGACATGTTCCTGTGGGACCTGCTCTGGGTGGACCTGCTCTGACAGGGGGTTAGACTGGATGATCTCCAGAGGTCCCTTCCAACCCCATATCATTCTGCAATTCTGAGGGGATAGTTGCCCATCAGTGAGTAAGGAAATATGTGCAAGTATAAAGATCTAGGAGACTTGGTGTTATGTGTTTCTTTCTGTTTATTCCTCTTCTCTAGGGGATTTCTGTCCTCTACAGATCAAAAATCTGGGAGCCGCAGGAAGAACTGTTGGCTCCAAAGTGTTGTAGTGATGGCACAGGTTTATCACAGATTGATGAAGGATTTATAGTGGGTTGCTGTTCTCTCTCCTCTGGCACTTTCTGAGCCAGTGACCTGAAGGAAAACCTTCAGCTGGCTGATGAGAGAAGGGGTAATGCTTTGCTAGCCCAGGTTTCATGCTCATGAAGGAGGAACTATCAGAGACCGTCTACCAGCCAGAGCCTTAAGCCCTGTCACCGAGAGTTCCCGAAGTGCTACCATCATACAAGGCACTAATGGATTTTCTCAGGAGAGATTGGGGTGTGAAGAAAGGAATCACTTTATTCTTGAAGAGTTAATGGAGCTGGGCCTTATGTGCCAGCTGCCTCCTCTAGGGACGTGGCAAGCAGCACCTCTCATTGCAGTTTGCTTTGCAGACGTGCTCAAGGAACAGAGAGCTGACGGCAGCAGCAGGAGGAAGTGGGAACTGTGGCTGTGTGTGTGACCTCTGAGAAAAATAGGTGTAGTAGCCACAGGGCTGGTGCCCCAGTCACAGTAGTCACGCTGTTTGGTAGAGTTTAGAGATGGCATTTTGCCCCTGATCGTCTACCATAGTGACTTCGTTAGTGTGACGTCTTGCTGCCTGCTGATGCTGTGCTATTGCCTGAGCATTTTACCTCCTAGGGCTATTACCTGCTGCACGTGACTATTCTCCTTAACGTCCGGGCTTTTGAATTATTACTGTATTTTAAAGCTGGATGCACAGCATGCACGAGATCCCTTTCTGTGCGTGTGTTTCCTTGCCTTTTGGTTTGGTAGTCGCCCTGTTGCCAAGGGGATGTCTTAACATTATGCTGCTGTTGCCAGTGCGTGATTCTGTGATTGATTCGTTGGGAAACTTGCAAGCTCAACTGGCCCTATCGTTTGCACAACCAACAGTCACGGGCTAAAAATAAACTGCTTCCCTGATAGATTGAGGTCACCCTTTCCAGCGGTTGCCTCTTTCCACCTGGATCCAAAGTGCTCGGAGAGAAGTTCCAAGTGAAAATGAACATTAATTGAGCAAGAGAGTTTCCATTTCAGCCCAGCAGATAGAGTTATGAAAACAGACGTGCAGGGCTCATTGGCAAAATAAAAGGCCTTGACATAATTTGTGATGAGAGGGCGAAATTGCTCTGCAGTGAGCTGGGCTGGCCTGAGGTCAGTGGGTGCTGCCAGTGGATCCGAAGGAGTTTGCTGCTTCTTTTACCTCTCAGGCTGGTTAACCCCGTGGTTTTCTGGCTGTGCTAAGTCTGCAGGGCGAGCTACTGGCTGTCTGCAACTGTTCTCTAGCAGAGACCCTGAATCATAGAATTGTCTAGTTTTGAAGGGACCTTTAAGATCACCTGGTTCAACCATCAGCCTAACTCTGATTAAAAAAAAAAACAAAACACCAAAACACAAAAAAAACCCCACATCACTAAACCATGTCTCTAAGCACTATATCAACTTGTCTTTTGAATACCTCCAGGTGTGGTGCCGTGTAATGATGAATTAGTTTAGTCCAATTAATAAATTTAAACAATAAGAAGTTTTCTTTTCTTCCTTTCTTTTTCTTCTTTTTTTTTCTGCATGGACCCCTGTTGGGGTTGGGGGGAAGTAATGGCTTCAAACTGAAAGAGGGGAGATTTAGATGAGATCTCAGGAAGAAATTTTTTGCTGTGAGGGTGGTGAGAGCCTGGCCCAGGTTGCCCAGAGAAGCTGTGGCTGCCCCATCCC
>JAOXNO010000024.1:85589586-85602892 GCA_028565335.1 Limnodromus scolopaceus
AACCTGGTCTGGTGGGAGGTGTCCCTGCCCAGGGCAGGGGGTTGGAACTGGATGATCTTTAAGGTCCCTTCCAACCAGAACCACTCTATGATTCTATTCTATGATTTAGCCTGGAGAGAAATGACAGAAGGCCATATGGATGTAAGCACCATGGAACCACTGCTCAGGGTCTCACTCACCACAGGAGCTAGGAAGCACTGAGTGACCTTGACAGGTGAGACAATACCTCAGTATTGAGTGCCCAGAGCTCTTTACTCTGGGACATTATAGACATTGTTTTATGTCATGAATTTATTAAGGAAATTCCCGGAAGAAAACCCAACTTGGCAGTTAAATTCAAGGCCACCACTATTATCTCAGGAAGGTTTTTGTGCCAGAAAACACTTGAGACTGAAAGACAGTTCCAGTGGAGTGTGACGTGCTTTCTGCCCCCTCGCTGTCTTTCTTGAACATCTGCAGTTTTTCCTCTTTAGTTATAGGGCCCCTGGGCTTGACCCGGTGTATGTGTAAGTAAAGATGAAGAACAAAGGTTATTTATTTGCTTAAAGATTAGCATTTTTGTAGCTTTCATTGTATTTTGTGATATAGCAGGACAACAAAGTCTTTGCCAATATCCTTACTCTTACAACCAAAAGCATGTGTATTTCTTTCTTCTTTGACAACCAGAATGTACTTCACCAGATCCAGATGTCTCAGAGAGGAAAAGGGAAGCAGCTGAGAGGGGAAAGAAAAGGCTCTTTTAAAAAATGGTCTTTTTATTTTCATAAAATGTTGATTTTCTTTAAAAAAAAAAAATAAAAAATTAGAGTGAAGCGATTGTTTTCACATGTATTTTACAGTTGTTTCCCAGAATATTCTTTTAAAATATTCTGATGACCGTTCATGCCTTTCAGGTCCAAGAAATGTAATTTTGTTCTGGTTTTAAGGATTTGGCAAAATGGAGAGAGAAGGGTGAGAAGGTAATGTTATCAACCTGATGTCCCGACTCCTAAATTTCTTTCCTATTTCAGTAGTCTGAAGTGCTGTTGATGGCACAGGGAAGTCAAGGAGATCATGGAATAGAAGGAAATGCTTTGTGAAGCAACAAAACACTTTATAAAGATGAACCTCTTTGTTCTTCTGGAGGCAGCTCATAGGAATATTCTGTATTAGAACTGTGACCCATTGGCTGAAGTGATAGCCAGCTTTTTGAAAGTGCAAACATCCCACATAATGCTCATCAAAACAGTTGATTTTAGGCTATTTTTTCTTTTTTTTTTCTTTTTTTTTTTTTTTCTTCTCCTGTGCATTGTCACATGGAAGGGGAATAACAGATGACTGTGAATGAAGTGGTGGCTTGAAACTCTATGTGAACTGGAAAAAACTGGGAATACATGTAATTTAGGTATATAACACCGATTGTCCACACACAAATGAGCAGTAAACAGATAGCCTGCCCTAATAATAACTCATAGGAATGATTAGCTCTTCAGATGGCATGTGTTTTTCTTTTTATTCCTCTGAGGTAAGCCAGGAAGCCTTTATGTCCGCTACAAGTATTTAAATGAAACAAGGAGAAAAATGTTCTATTTTTTCTAGAACTGTTGGGCACTTCTTTTGCAGTCAGGTATGTCTAAAAATGAAAACTTTAGTGTTTTAATTGCTGCAAAATTAGTAGTTCTGTAGGAAATTATGGCTGCTTATTGGTACACTTTCCATAAAAATGAGAGCTACTAAAAATATGGCAACAGCAGCTTAAGTTCCAACCAGGATCTGTCAAATTAGTGGCTCTTCAAGATCCACAGTCTGATTTTAATCTTCTGGAATGTCCTTGCTATGAGAGAGAAGATAAAAGGCAGAGGGCCAGGATCTCTGGTCAACATCAGCAAGCAGTGAACGGCCGGTGTAATAACTACTCTGTGTGATCCCACAGTAAGTACATAGAGAATCAAGTTCAGACTTGGAGTGAGTCGATGTTAACTCCCACCCAAACGTAGCCCAGCCAATAAACCATTAAGGTTCTTCTCCGGGGCCTGTGCAATCTCAGAGTAGTTTTCTGGTGGGAAGTTTGCAGCCGTCAAATTAACGTCCTACAATACGTTCCTTTTGACGTGGCCAGAGGAGGAAGTTAAAAGTGATCTGTCCTGTTAGAAATGTCTTACAAATGAGCTTAGCGTGCAGCGGGGAAACAAGATTCTGAGAGTCCCAGAGATGACAGAGATGCCCCTCACCACAAAAAAAGACATTGAGGTATTGGAGTGTGTCCAAAGAAGGGCAATGAAGCTGGTGAGGGATCTGGAGAACAAGTCCTATGAGGAGCAGCTGAGGGAGCTGGGGGTGTTCAGCCTGGAGAAAAGGAGGCTGAGGGGAGACCTTCTCGCTCTCTCCAACTCCCTGAAAGGAGGGTGTAGCCAGGAGGGTCGGTCTCTTCTCCCAAGTCATGGGCGATGGGACAAGAGGAAATGTCCTCAAGTTGCACCAGGGGAGGTTCAGATTGGATATTAGGAAAAATTTTTGCACCAAAAGGGTTATTAAGCATTAGAATGGGCTGCTCAGGGAAGTGGTTGAGTCACCATCCCTGGAGGTATTTAAAAGCTGGATAGACATAGTGCTTAGAGACATGGTTTAGTGATGGATTTTGTCAATGTTAGGTTGACGGTAGGACTACGTGGTCTGGAAGGTCCCTTCCAACCTGGGAAATTTTACGATTCTATGACTTAAGTGACATATGCAATGTTGGGAAGGGCTCTCTGCTTGTTTCATCTTCTTTGGGCTGGGGAGCAGCAATTATGTCCTCCACATGCTTACAAAAGAATGGTCAGTCCTGCGGTGCACATCAACCTGCAAAAACGTCTCAATTTCATGTACTCCTTATATTGTAAAACATTGGAGCTGTTCTGCTGGTCTTTTACAACCACAAACCAGGATGTTTAAATCACTTAAATCTGTTCAAATTAATTACTAATAAGCTATCATATTTCCATGTGACACAAGGGGGAAAAGGTAATCATCAGAAAACACCTTTTTAACATAAAGTGCACTAAAGTAAAATGCATGGGATATATTTCATAAGATAAATACAAGGGATATATGACTTAGAGTTTGTCTGGATTAAGAATCCAGAAGTACGTTTCCATGTTAAAACTAGATAGTGGTAATTAAAAGGCGTAGTTGCTTGCTTGTCAGGTCACAAGTTCAAAAGTGTGTCTCCCATCTACAAAAGTCTAAACTGGTCCCATTTCTTAGTCTCCTTTGCTTTGTGCATTCCCTTGCTCTCCTATCCAGTTCCCCCTGCTGGGCCATCTGGCTTCTGGATTTCCAGGGCTTATTGATTAGATATATTCTGATAATTTCCAGTCATCACAGCAAATCATGAATGTGCACCTCAATGACAGAGATTTGTTTAAACAGATTTTCAGCTGAGTATAAGATGTGTATCCAGATGCTCAGATGATGAGTGTCTTGGGAGCACTTATCTACAGCTTAAAATTTCACCACATTAGTCTTACCCATGTGTTACCTCATGCACGCTACAAATGCACAGCTCATTAATGTTGATGTGTTTTGCTCTAGAGCTCAATAATTTAATATCCACTTCAGTTCTGAACAACCAAGCCAAACTTTGTATCTTGCATCCAATTCAGGAACCTGAAGTAGAAGTTTGAGTGTTTTTTTTCTGTCAAGTGCTCATTAGCCAGTTGCTGTCAGATTCAAATTATTTAACAGGTGAAGAAAATAGACCCCCAAACTCTGGCAAAGTCCCCATTATAAACCAGAGGATGATAAAAATGGCAAATTTTTTTCCAAAGACTTCTGATACTCGGTAAGGAACATCTTTGTTACCACCAATGATTTAAATAGCCTTTTTTTTTTTTTTTTTTGTAAATCAATATGTTTTTGAAGTGTCCCTCTTTTGTAAGAAAACACTTTCTTTCTATTGCTTTCCTTAAAGCGTGTTATGAAGATGACATCCTTAAAGAGTGTTGTCAGGCTGTTGTCAGCTAAAGACTAGAATCAAGGGAAAAACCTGAACGCAAACCAGATAGAAAAAGGACTTTTTCTTTTTTTGGTGTGTGTTCTGTTTTTTAAAGCTAGGAAAAATATTGTCCTTAGACTTCTAGCCAGCCTCAGGTGATCTGCAATGGTGGTTATCTAGCAGTTCTAAGACTTATCCCCATCAGGACTGACAGCTTCAACTTCAGTGTGCAGAGAATCATCCCAGTGACTCTAAGTTGTCAAAATAACCTTTCTTGTGGCTAATGTACGTCAGTGCTAACCTCACTTATTCTTTGGCTTTACGTCTACAATATATGCCAGCTGAATCTGGGGAATCAACCAGTGTTATAACATCAATGTTAAAGAATTAAAAAACAAAAATAGCATGACTTAATAAGTTTTCTTTCCTTCAAATTCTTAGAAAAGAAAAGAATCGGGATTTTTTGGGGTAAGATCTTCCAGACCTAGGCTAAGCACCGAAAACCTTTTTTTTTTTTTCACCCCCCAAACTTTATAAATGGAACAACGAAGGAGAAATTTCCGTATTATCCTTACATGATCAATTATCTTTGTTAGCATTTTTCATAAATTCCCACAGCATTGATGCCCTTTGAATGTGACAGGCAGTACAGTCACCACAGGATATGATTGCATTTGAGAACTGGTTTTTGTATTGTATATGATCTCTTTATGAAAGTCAGGAGAAGTCTGCCCAGTTTTTTGGAAACTTTAAACGTACTTCCGTGGTGATGCAGTACAAACATACTAAAAAAAAATAAGTAAATTTCACAAAAGAAAATGCTTTGTCGGAAATCATAGTAAGGAAAGTTCTTGCTTATTTCTAAATGAGACAGGAATGTAATCCCTAACTGGTTAAAGAGCAGTGGAGGTACCAAAGCCTGGTTTCCTATGGGTTTGTGCCCTGTTTTTCAAACTGTTGGGTTTCCATCGCCTCCTGTTTGGTTTACAAAAGTCAATGCATCTTGCTGCTCCCGTGCAATTAAGTGCCTGTTGGTGACAATCCATAGGCACCCAGAA
The DNA here is from genome assembly GCA_028565335.1 of Limnodromus scolopaceus. NCBI lineage: Eukaryota > Metazoa > Chordata > Aves > Charadriiformes > Scolopacidae > Limnodromus > Limnodromus scolopaceus. The sequence goes on from JAOXNO010000024.1 coordinate 85,594,600, forward strand.
GCATCTCACTTACTTCACAAAACAAGTATTTCCTTATCCTTAGTCCAGGCAGTAATTTGAATGTCTTTATCCAGTTTGAACTTTATTTCATTTTCAATTTTTTTTTTTTAATTTGATGACATTGGACTTACTGTTAACATTAATGAACACAGAGTGCAATTGCTGAAGGTGTTTCCGTAAGAAATCAGACACTCCCCATCCTGCCCCCCAAAACGTGTGATCTAAATGAAATGCTGACACATCTGCAACATAGACCAGTGTTTCTCTGTTTTAATGTAACTTTATACATTATAAATTAGAAGATGATATTTTCGATTTTGAGAACTGCATTTTAATATTCAGGTAACCTCTTTAACATTGTTTATCAGGTATTTTTAGAAGTGTGAAATGTTCTAATAACTTTTTAACCGTGTTCTTTTGTGTGATAGATTTACTATGTTACTTAATTCTCAGAACTGATATACTGTTGAAAGTGGAATGTTAAAAGACCTGAAAGAATGAAAGGATTTGTAAAATGTCAATTTTATAACTCTTAGTCTTTTGGAGGAAAGTAAGCCTAGTGCTTTACTCATTTCTTGGAGTTGTAGAAGTTCACCATGAACGAATGTAATATGTGCCAGGAATCTTTCTCTCAAAGAAAGGATAAAAGGACGTGCCAATATGGATCATTATTTTTCAAGCCGTCAAAAACCTTTCTTTTTTTTTTTTTTTCTTGTATAGTGTAAAGAAGCAAAAAAGATCACAAGCCCAATTTTAAGGGAGAAAGAAGAAAGACTTTGTGAGATACCTTAACATCATCCAAAGGGATACTGACTTTCTAGGACAGCACAAGTTTCCAGGGATGTCTCTGAAGTTGTCTTTGTCAGTAGACTTGAACGTGATGAAAAATGTCTTTTATGCTTGTCTTCTCATCTGAAAAGAAAGTACCACAATGAGAGAGGGAAGTGTTGGCATTAGGAGTGTGCACAGCTGTCAGTTGAGTGGGGAGGCAAGAGTCTCTGCTCAACACAAGAAATATTAAAAGTAAAGCTTTTCACATTGTTTTATAGCCAAGGCAATGCGTTGTTGTAACATATGTGTTATGCTGCACTAATGCAGCTGCAAAGTGAGATAGATTTAAACTCAAAAGAAATAATGCTTGAGCAGAAGAGTGTTTTCATCTTGCTACAAGAAAGGAATTTTTTAGAGTGTTCAGCCACTGGAACAACCTCCCCAGGGATGTGGATGTGGTAGAGTCACCATTGCTGGAGGTTTCCAAGACGTGTTGGGCAGGGTGCTTGAAAAACTCATCTAGGCTCCCTTTCCCATGAAAGGTTGGACCCATTGATCTTTTGAGGTCCTTTTCTCAAAAGAGAGAACCTGGGCTGTTCTACAGTTCTACGATTCTCCAGCACATTATTTCTCTGCTAAATGCAGAGGTAAAAGCAGGCATTGTTTGGTGGTACTGATGACTGCATTCTCCTTTCATGACAAAAGTTTGGAAAGTATTTTTGGGGAAAAAAGAAAAAAAGGTAGCTGAATGTTATTTGGTGTAGTTGGTAGAATCTATTTCTTCTGTATCTTTGTCAAAGCCTGATTAGAACCTACGGACTGGGTCGTATGACGATGCAGACAAAGCAAAGTATAACACTGAGTAGATTGGTCATGTTCTTCTCAAATAATAATACATAAATCAGCCTATCATGTAAATTACTTATGAGCTTAGAGGAGAAATAGAGTTATTCTGACTTGTCCAACTGCCAATTGAGGAAAAGTAATTAATCACATGCATGGTTTTATCCTCTGGCAAATGGAGGTAAAAGGCTTAATTTCAGTTTAAGCAAATTTATTTTATTTCACATTTGTGATAGGTTGTGTCTGTGCTTGGTTCATTACCATCTGTCAACTGATGCATGATAATTCGTTAAGAGATGGTAATAAATATGTTCACATGACTAAAAGCAGTCACCGTTGCCTAATATACTGTTTTTTATCACTTTGGCCTCTGACTGTGAATGCTCTAGTTTGCTATGGCTGTGTAATATTGTGCTGTGTAGATTAACAAAACTCTCACAGTAAAGTGATTGTCTGAAGAGGTTATAAACTCTCCATTCTTGGTGGTCTTTAAAAAACAGGTTAGATAAACATCTGTCAGGGATGATGTGAGACAAGCTGATCCTGCCTGTGAACAGGGAACGGACTAGGTCACCCCTTGAGATCTCTTCTAGTCCAAGGAGTCCATGATTTCAGTTTAACTAACTCAATGAAATGCCACCCAGGGATTTGTGATAATTTAATTAAGTTGGCTTTTAAACAAGTTAACAGATGTTTACACTTATAGATGCAATCATTTAATGCCTAGAGTGTGCAGTCTATTCCAGTGCTTCCCTGACCTTTTAAATAGAAAACTTTTCCCTAAATCTAACTCCAACGTGTATAAATCCATGCTACCTTTATGTATCATTTATGCTACCTTTATCCTGTCCACCACAAACACCTTTTTAGTAGGGTTGTTGGTTTTTTTTACTTAATCGTGTGCTGCCTTTCCCTCTTTGTTTATGCTTTTGGTTCTTTTCTCCATAGGGTTAGCTGCCTACATGTTGGAGTTAGAGTTGTTTTACCTCTCCAAATATTTTTCTCTTTTTTTGTACCTCCAGAAAATTTCCAGTTAAACTATGTCTGTCTGTCTGTTTTGTTTTTTTTTTTTTTTGAACTGTGGCTTCCCAAACTGCATCACTTGTTAGGCTGAGTCTTTATCAGTACAGATACAGCAGAATGATATAACCAAGAGCGCTGCCTGTGGAAATACATACCAGTAATTTTAAACTTGGCTTTAGGATGCGTCTAAAGGATCTGGATGGAGATTGCATGCAGAAAACAAGAAGTTTGAAATCACATTGTTCAATTCATCCCCTGCAAGTTTGCCATAAAAAAAAATAAAATTGTTTTGTCCTGCTTTTTATTTTTCGGTGCGATCAAGGCCTTTGTGAGGGCTTGAATATGTTAATATGTTTCTCAAGTTTTTGTTTTCTTAATTAGAAGGAATATTCTGCAAATTGTAAGGGGAATTTCTTTAACGTCTTCTGTTATGGCCTAAATTACAGGTTAAGGCGATGTTTCTCACCACTCGAGAATTATTTGGATTCAGAGGCAGGGTCACTGAATCTGCAGAGGGGAAAGATTGTTTGAATTTCTCTCCAGCCATATGTTCTTTTATATGGCCTTTAAAATATCCATAATAATCATATAGGGCAAGTTCCACCAGGTGATTGCTCATCGCATGGAGGGAAGTGTATGAACAGGTAACGCAACTCTCTGTAGTCAACTCTCTAACCCCTTTAAGACTTTGGGCATTTAGATTTATTCCTGCTCTCAACTGAGGTGTGGAAGCAGACCTGCTGTTAGTTGATTGTATTTGTGTGCAAACACTGACACTTGTTATGATTTCCAGTAGCCATCTACAGGGTCCATTCTTCCCACCCTCTTTTGCTAATTGCTCATCTTATCTTCTGGATATTTTCTTTGCTTGCTTCACGTTCAATCTCAGATGATTCAGTGATATGACTTTCTCATGTACTCGGTGTTAAACCAACAGCTAGAAAAGATTTTTCTCTCAAATTGACAAGAATTATTGCTTGGGAGCTTTTGTTTTTTTGAGCACTTTCCAGTGCTTGGAGTCACTGGGGCCTCCGGTCCAGCTGGTGGCAAGCTTCCAGCCAGCCCATCGCCTTTTTCTTGTAGGAGCAGCTTCTCAAATCTTCAGTCTGAGTGCTGCAGCTGCAATGGATGGATTCTCTTGATCTCTAGGCATTTTCACAGGAATAATTACCTGCTATTGCAGGAATCTTTCCCCTTTCCAGTGACATAATTGCTTTTCTTGAGGTTTTGTGTTTTGTGTATTAAAGGCTTTAAGCTTATTATAGGGTGGATGGTGTGTGTTTTTGGTGAAGTGAAGCTGTGGGATGGTCCAAAATTCTGTTATATGGTTACGTTCTGTGCTGGAGGACTAGATTTGATAACCCAGATCAGATTAGTAGGAGTCATGATCTCATTATTGTTATTTGAAGGTGCTGCAGCACCTTCCCTACTGGCACTGCAACAGCAGCAAACGGTCCCAGTCACAAACTAAAGAATTACAAAACATAGCACTGAAAAGGTCATATAATCCTGATTAAACAGAATCAACTGTTCCTAAATTCCTCTGTGTTGTATGGCGCTAGGCAATAGAGTGTATTCCAAACACTCAAAATTTGAATAAGTGTAGTGTTAATCTAATTTTAGTACTCTCTTCTTTTGGGATCTGTTCCTGAAATACTTCGGTGTCTTTTTTCTTTTCTGCCTTCCTCTTTTGTGAGCAAATAAAGTGAAGACTTCTGCGATAGGGCTTCTACTCATGAGATTTCCTCTTTCGTCAACCTTTAAACCCACACCTTATCTAATTTCAGAAATTTGCTTAAAATCACTGACTACTGTGCTTTGAGTCAGTGGAGCCTATCTGCCTTTTCAGTAATTTTGAAAGATCTGTCAACTGGAGAGAAAGCCTTGTGTGACTGGATTTATAATTCGGTTGTCCCAGTTTTGGTAGGAAGAAATCAAAGTCAAGATGTCATGGTAAGGTTTCCAGCTTTTTGTATTCCTAATACACTTGAGTTCTAACCGAAGGATGAAGAGAACAATCCCAACTGTTGGATTTTGGTGTTTGTTTGTATAGTGTGTTTTTTTAAATTTGTCAACATTTTTTGCCTATCCCTTCAACAAACAGAATTTTTCATGCTTCTCTGTACAGGGATATTCAAGTCACACACAAAGTCGGTCCCTGCCTACTTGAGCTTTCAAAGGACCGCATCAGTAGGCGTAGCAAGCAAAGGTAAAGCAAGATGGATGCTTGGGATCCTTAGATTTATAGCTATACTATTTTTTCATGGAAGCAATGGCTAAAGTGGAAGGAGAAATCATTCAATCCTTGGTCCCAGTAAAGATCACCTATAGCGAGCCTAAACAATTTAAGCTAATGGAAAACATTAATCTATCCTCACGTCCTACCTCACTTCAACTAACCAAACTTAGGTTAAAATAAAAAAAGTGTGCGGTGGGAGGGGACAAATTCAATTAAAAGATTTCTTTTAAATTTAAATTAAAGAAAAAAATAGAAACTACTGATACAAACAATGATGTCTTAAAGTATGTATTTCCAGATCTCTTGCAGTGGTTCTGTGGAAAGAAGTAGAAACCACGGAAGTGGTTAGTCATCTTGATCGTAAAGCTTTTTTTAAAGCAGTTCCAGTTGTTTATCGTCATTGATTTAATGAAAAGAAACTCAAAAAGCTTCACTGATGCCTGAGGTGGAATGAAACTTTAAAATGAATACCAATTTTAAGGACTGGGTTTGCCATTCACTGAGGGAGACAGACAGACAGAGACTCTGAGAAGTGGCAACTGGAGAAAGAAACTAAAACACAAAAACATACTACTTTCTATGTGAGAAGACACAAGGGAACTTCCTTATTTTGGTCACCACTTCTTCCCTCTTTCTCACCAACACACACACACATGCAGAGTATACACACCCCCACAGACGGCTCCTGAGCCTCTAATCCTCTGCTGAAAATTTTTCTTGCTGCTTTAATAAGCTGAATTCTCTTTGGAATGAAAGAGATTAAATAAAAATTCCAGCACAACAGAGCAGGCAAGTCTAAGGCAGGATTGAATGGCCAGGGTAAGACCATGATAAATAAATAAATAGAAATGCAGAAACAGTGTCAGATGAAAACTTTCATCAAAATATAGTCCTTGCATGTCCCTGTTTCAAGCTGTCCATTAAATCGAGTTCTACTTGGGCTCACAGAATTGTAGGGGTTGGAAGGAACCTCTGGAGATCATCCAGTCCAACCCCCTGCGAGAGCAGGGTCACCCAGAGCAGGTTGCACAGGAACGTGTCCAGGGGGGTTTGGAATGTCTCCAGAGAAGGAGGCTCCACCACTTCTCTGGGCAGCCTCTGCCAGGGCTCTGCCACCCTTACAGGAAAGAATTTTTTCCTCATGTTCAAATGGAATTTCCTGTGTTCCTTTAGATGTCAAAAGATGCTTCAGGAAATCTTTCAACTGCTGTTTTCTACCAGAAAAAAGAACAGGTTAAACATATTAACAATAATAAAAAAGTGATACATAAAGCTTTTAACCTATGGCAATCCAATCAAGAGTGCAATTTGACCTTTAGTTATCTGCAGTTTGAAGATGGAATTGGAAACAGAGCCGAACCCACGGAAGCCTCTGGCTTCCAGGGTGTACTTGGAAGTGTTCAAGGCCAGGCTGGATGGGGCTTTGAGCAACCTGGTCAAGTGGGAGGTGTCCCTGCCCAGGGCAGGTGGTTGGAACTCGATGATCCCTTCCAACCTGAACCGTTCTACGATTCCGTGCTTCCTCACTGTAGAGGAAAAAAACCAGCCTGCTCCAATGCAACTTCCATAAACATTGCAGGATTTCTGGTTTGTTGATGGCAAGCAGATGATGATCTTATTGAAACAAAACAGCATGTCTTCTTTGTTTTCGATTCACATATGTCACTTAAGATGGTTCTTAGCTGAAAATGAGAAGCATTTTATGGCTGAGGAACCCTGGCCCTGAACTCAATGGGTAGCACGTCCCTTTCTGAAACATCAGTACTGGGTGTTTGATTTGTGATCAGCCATCTGACGATCCTCTGCTTTCTTCTGGGATGATGGATTTTGGATGTTTGACTCTTCCTGTGTGATCTTCTTAATGTTTTTTTCCTGGGATTTAGAATATATTAATAAATTTCTTATCCACTGGCAGGCTAATGAAAACACTATTCTTGAATTACTGAATAAAAAATTAGCAACTCCTTGCTCACAGTTTTTTTTACTGGAAGGCTTTCTGGCATAAAAATGTTTTAATCCTCTCAGTAGGAAGTCCTTTCTTTCTTTAATGATAAAAATGTATAGTCACACTATGATCTCTTCAATAATGATTTCTAAAAGTAGTATTTGATAAGTACTGTGATGTTGGAATGAATTCAGGTACAGGAATTTGTTTCTAAGTTTAATTTTAAGGTAAATTATGTTACCATATGTAATATATGATAGTAATAAGGTATCAAAAATAACAGTAGTAATCACTGAAATTTTCACTGTGTATGTATGTATTTAAAAGCTTATGAATGAATGTGTGCATGCATATGCCTTTGAAAAATATTAGTGTTAATATAGATATTTTATAATAAATTTCTATATATGTGTGTGTATATATAGGTATGGGGATTTTTTTTCCATGTGGAGAATGTCAATTATTAAGGTTTCCTCAGTCAGGCTCATTCAGATGGCTCTTTTCTCTTCCTGTTTTCTTTTTTCCGACCCTCCCTGGCCAATATGTTTCAAAGGGGAAGATCATTTAAGAGTTGTTTAGATGTGGTGTTGGGGGATATGGCGTAGGGGAGAACTTTGTAGAGTAGGGTTGATTGTTAGACTCTATGATCTCAAGGGTCTTTTCTAACCTGAACGATCCTATGATTCTGTGGTCACGGATCCCCCTTCTCATTGTCCTTGTTTGCCAACAAAATGATCCTCTGAACACAGGGAGGCCGGCTGTATCTTGGACCCACCGTGATGTAGAGGAACATTATTATTGATACAGAAACTACAAGGTGTAAACACAGTGCTGTAAATGAAAGCAAATCATTTAATTCTGTTTCATCCTGGTTTGAGAAGTCTTAACTTTGTGGCCTGTTTGTGCGTAGTTGTCTGTATGAGAAAGCCCAAGGAGCTACCGCTGCTTTGTTTGCTCTGCCCTGGATGGTTCTCCTCTGTGCATGGATGTGGATAACAGCTAGTTCTGCTTTTTTTGTTGTTTCCCTTTCTCTCTTGTCTGTGTTTACAGTAAAGTGCCTGTATTGCAATCATGATGAAGATGCTGAGTGGTCTAAATGATGAGGTGAAGGAGGGACTCGCTTCCTTTGGTGCAATCTGTTTTTATTTTCTTGGAGAGGTTCTTCAGATGAAGTTGAGCAGGACCCTTATGGAGCTTTTCTTTCTGTTGCAGTTGAGAAAGGTAGAAGCAGCTTTCACAATGCATGTGGAAGCCTCCCACATAAATCAGCGAGCCCTTGGGGTCACAGAGGGATGGCTCTGCCGTCTCCCCACTGATGCACTAAAAAACTGGTTGCAGGCTGGGTGGGAGCAGGAGGGCGTGGGAAAGGATTCAGAGAATCATAGAATGGTTAGAGTTGGAAGGGACCTTAAAGATCATCCAGTTCCCACCCCCTGCCCTGGGCAGGGACACCTCCCACCAGACCAGGTTGC
>JAOXNO010000024.1:85605655-85617621 GCA_028565335.1 Limnodromus scolopaceus
GGCTGAACAACCCCAGCTCTCTCAGCCTGTCTTCATAGCAGAGGTGCTCCATCCCTCTGATCATCTTCGTGGCCCTCCTCTGGACCCATTCCAACAGGTCCATGTCCTTTCTATGTTGGGGACTCCAGAGCTGGACACAGTACTCCAGGTGGGGTCACACGAACGCAGAGTAGAGGGGATTCCTCACCTACAGTTGTTCTACAGATACCAGTGAATTTAATGGACTAATGCAAAGCTCCCCACTGTTTCACAGCCCAGGCTGTGTCCCCTGAGAGGGCTCACCTTGCAGTCGTGCTTCTCTTTCATCTGTGAGGACACCAACTTTCCCTTCCTTCAAACAGTTACACTAATGCATCTTTCTGCGGTGGCCCGTGTACATTGAGACAAACATTAGGAAACCTGATCTGTCTTTTAATGCAATTTAGCAGTTGGGAACGAGGGGATCCGGCATCATGTAACCAAGCAGTTCTTTGTGGACCACAGGCAAGTGCTCCACAGACCACAGAGCTGGAACTTCTTAACTAATGTATTTCCCAAACGTTGTGCAGCCAGCACGATCTGCTCCGGCCGCCGCAGGGTCTGAATGTCTTCTCCTCGTTACTCTAACTCATCGCAGTTAGTTATTACAGGCGGCCTAAGCAGAAATAGCTATAGTTAAGGTTGCCTGGCAATTTCCCTTATTAAACACTATTTTCAATAGCTTATAACTTCTCCAAAGTTTAATTTGTTTGTGGTTTTCTACACTAAAAGTTTGACTTTTTTTTTTTTTTAGGGTGACAGAAAGATGGAAAAGATGAAGGAATGAGAGAGGGTAATAGAAAAAAAAATTTAAAAAAAGCTGAAACTTCTGGAACTATTTATCCTTTTTTTTCTTATAAAAATATGTGTATTTTTACCTGTCCCATATGGGACCAAGGACAGGAGAGGGTGTTTGTGGTATAGAAGGTGGTTCCTGTGGTTGTTCCTTTATAGATGTAGCCATGGTTGTGCCTTTCAAAACCTGTTTGCAGATGGTCAGGCTTCTGACAGCTGACAGTCAATTTCTCTGCTGATGATATTGTGTGTGCTGTGTGTGCTTCTACCCCTTGTCAGCACCCATGTCCCACCAGCAGAGCCAGGCTGGACACGTTGATCCTGGAGGTGGTATGGGACCCATTGGTCCTCACCACGGCCAGGAGCTGCTGCGAAGTTGGGTGTGGGACCCAAAACTCTTGATTGAAGGACATGTGGATAGAAAAGATGAGAAGGAGACTGGGCTTTTGGGGAGAAAGGAGCCGTCTGCAAATGAAAAGATGGGTGTCAGTGTTGCAGGGATCAAGGAGGCAGCAGGGCAGGAGGAGACAGAGGAACTTGGAAATAAGATGGGTGAAAGCCTTAACGCTGAATGCTGCCATCATACAATTTCTGGAGGAATCACGTGTGTGCATGCAGTTCTGAACTGTGGGAGCACGAATCATTTTTTCCAAGGGTGCCCAGTGGTCAGAGGGTGAATCGGGGCTGTGTCATAAAGGCAGCTGCTCCCTGCAGCATCCCTTCCTCTTTTGTGGCCCGGGGGAATGCTGAAGGAGAGAAGATGGCTGTTGTGACTTGATGGTGAGCTGTAATCCACACTTCTATTTGGCTAATTATTCATCTGTTACATGGGATTTTTCCTGGTGTTTGACTAATAACTGTTTATTGTGAAATACATATTATATGGATGAACTCCATGGAAATAAACCCCTATGCGACCTATGCTGTCTTCAGAACAGATTTTCTCTAATACCATGTAAATAAGCCACGGGACTGCATATTTAAACATTTAAACATTTTGATCTATTTTCATTAAGTGCTTTTTCATTGAGAACAGTCCATCCTGTGCATTAAATAGACAGAGCATCTCTGGGGGGAAATAAGTGTATGATACTTGAATGAAACATTGTCTTGGCATGTAGGAGAGGGAAGAAAAATGTAAGGTTTCCTGTGCAAAATTATTTGGACAGTTTTTAAATTTTGAAAGCTTAACTGTGCTACCTCAGTACTGTATTCAATTAAAATTGTTTGTATTTGTTATTTAAGCTAATCTGGAAATGGTTTCTCTGAGTCGTTTCACATATGTGTGTGCTCAAACATATATGTGTTTAAGTAAAGTGTATTTATTAGGTATGCATAGAAATATGTGAAGTGACATATCTTGGGCCAGAACTCTCTTATTCCTTATCTGCCTCATGAGACTTTCAAAATGATGGTTTCCTGTTTATTTGTCATTATAAAATCCAAATGCTATTAGTGTTCTCAGTGTTCCTGGTGCGTATCTGGAGTTTTAAGCATATCCTTTGTTTTCATGAAATGAGAAGACATTATTTATACCACTTTGATGTAATTTTAACAAAGAGAATGTAGAATGTTTTTACAAAAACAATTCTCCTAACATCTGAATGGTTATTACTGGGGACGTTCACTGAAGATTTTGAAAACACAGTATTTAAGCTGTTCTTGTATTCCTGGTATTTTTCAAATCCAATATTTTAAAGTAAATTCATGTGTCACCTGTTATTTTCAAGTCCCATAGTTTAAAGTAAATTTATGTGTCACTTTGGTGTTACTACTGATTCTGCAAGGTGACAGGACATGCAGTGAGCTACACTGAACAACGGAGAACAAAATGTGTTGCTTTGGTGTGATAAATCTTAAAAACGATGTTATCTTTCTACCACCCAGTGCTCTTTCCCGGCTGATTCTGAGACCAGCTGTCAGATCTGCTGAGTCAGTTTTCTCTGACATTCGCTGAAGATTTGGGACAGTAATAATGATGAAATTAGATGTGGGCATTTCAGTTCTGCTCTCTCTGGATCTTCAGGAAAGTGCAGGTTTGGACAGCTTGACCTTGTTGTAATTCACACAGAGCTTGTGCTGGAAATTCCAGTTTTCTGCCATTGGAACAAGCACAGCTCCTCGTCCTGCAGGAGCCTCTGGCCATTCCCAGACATTGTTTATGGCAAGGGTTCAGGAGGATGCGAGCCAACTCTTTTAGTTATTTGTACCATTTATCTCCCTATCCCCGGCCCGATCTCCACTTTTTCCACTGTTACGAGAAAAAAAGACTTTACAGCCATCTCTACAGCACAGTCTCTCTACTGATGTCCCTGTCTTCTCAATACGATGTGATAAGTCAGCCCTAAGAGGGCTTTCCAATATGTGGTGGGTGACCACTTTTGCATATGTTTCCCCTCCACCCCTTTAGTTTCCCCTCTGTGTGTGTACCGCCCCCACACCGTGATGGATGCTCAGCTGAAGCACATACATTGGTGTGCAGTTTGGCTGGCTCTCCCTTCTCTGGAGCTTTCTTACCATTAAAATGGTTGGGTTTGATTGGGGCTTTGACGCTTGACCAGTTGTTTTTACTTACAAAGTTGCTGCCTGTCTTCTTCAAAAGCTTCCCGTGTAGGTTAAGGTTTGTCTTCAAAAAGCTTTATTACTCTTGTGCAGCTGAAGATGGGCCACCTTAACTGCATTTTGCTGGGGTATGTTTGATCCCATAATAAAACTTCATTTTCGGGGGGGGGGGAAAGGTTTAACTGGTCGTTTAATGGTAAGATCTGTAGGGACTTGGGAGTGTAATTTTGTTTTGGTTTTTGTTTTTTGTTGTTGTTGTTGTTGGTTTCTTTTTTTCCCTACGAAACTATTGGTTGTTTTGACACGTATCCTTTCCCCTCACCTTCATATTTCACACCACAGATTTGTTAAGCAGAGATGTTACAGGGAAGCTGGGTGTTGCTGTAGACTGGGTGCTCTTCCTGTATTTGTTTCAAGGGGAAGTCAGGTCTCTGCTAGTCCATTTGAACACTTCTTTTGACATTAACCACGCTGTGCTCCTTGATGAAAGGAAGAGCTTCGTGGATCCAGCTGGAAACCCTCTTTTCTTCTCTGGTGAATGCCAAGTCCTCAGCTGCACATCATGTTCTTGTGTGTGAGCTGTAAGATAAGAAGGAACTTGGAGAAATCGAATCTATTGAATTTATTGTGGTACCTGGACACAAATTATTGCTTCAGGTGATGATGAAATCTATCACTTACAGATTGTGGACTCTCGTCTTTGGCGGACACTGCTGCCTCTGTGGTGGTTGTCCAAATTGGATACAGGCATAAGGCATCTTGATTCCTTCTTGGGAATCAGGCCACAATCTGTACTAATGCTTTTCCTGTGGGCCAGTTGCCCACAGATGGATAATGGATGAATTCTTTGTACGGTTTTGTTACTGCTGTGATAAAATTCTTTAATTGTGGTAAATCGTTCTGTAAGAACAACTTTTTGAAAGATTTTCAGAAACCCTCTTCTATGGAGTGTTTTAAATTTATGAATAGATCAAAGACAGAAAACAACACACTAAAAACATTGGAAAAAAACCTCATTCCAACTCCTGTACTAAAACAATTGAAATAGAGTGATAAGGAATGCCAGACTAACAAAGACATAGTAATTAAAAGTAATTAAAAATGAAGCCCCGAAGATGTATAAAACCAAAACAACAAAACCCCCCTCAATAAAAAAGAAAAAGCCCATTGTGCATTTCTACGAAATTGAAATCTGGAGAGTGTGCTGGTCAAACACCGCGAGTCCTTTTATGCTGCGTACCAGAGGTTTGCATTGAGACAAGCAAATAAAAATAGGCTTTTGGTCACAGCACAGCAGACAAGTTTTGAGCCTGATCCTCTTGTTTTGGATCCCAGTACTAGAAGTATTTGCATTCAAATAGCTCTGTATCCTGTGCAAGCGGACTATTTTTAAAACATGTGCAGTAGACGGCTTTAAGTATGAAGACTGAACAAAATTAACTGACGGCTTATTTTTCTTAAGCCCGATGCACTTTATTAAAGTACATTTTGTCCATTTAATCAGCCAACTGTTAACATTACATTTCTGCTTTTATTTTTTCATTCCACTCTTTAGAAACATCATATATTTTAGAATCGTAGAATGATTAGAGTTGGAAGAGACGTTAAAGATCACTTTCTCATATCTTTAACTACACTGTGTACGTCAATGAGGTCAGGTCAGACTCTTCTGGAAGAAAAGGGAGGTTCTGATGCTTCGTGTACAGTCCTACAGCAAAGCCTATCCATGAGAAGTCACTGGGTATTTTATACAAGATAATTTACTGATAGCAGGAATGCTTATATTGCATTTTGCCAGCAGGCAGTTCCTTAGCTATTTAAAACTCTGCAAAACAAATCCCAAGCCCACAGTTTTGTCTGAGTCTGAAGATGTTTAATTAGAAATTAAATAGGCATCAGTGCTTTTTCTCGCTTGAGAATTTGGAGAAATCAAAGAATGCTGGTGGCAAGCCTGAGCAATATTGGGAAAACTAAGCTGGATATGTAAACATTTGGTGAATCCTTACATTTAGAAGGCTTTCTTAAAAGACAAATATATTCTTAGGCCAAGAAAGAACAAAAATCCTTTCAAAAGTAGTAAATACATATTTGTTTTCCTTTTGTGCAAAGAAACTTAAGGTTGGTTTGTGCAAATAGAGAAAATATTCTGCATATTCTAGTTAACTTTTATTAATTTCACAAATATGTAAATATGGAATAGTTTGCCTAAAAGAGAAGGTGTTGGGTCCTAATCCAGCCTACATGTTCAAGCTGCATATCTGAATTTATGGGATGTTTTCATGTTGTTTTGGTTCTTATGTCAAAGGGACTCAGTGCAGAAAATACTGAAGTTTCCTTCAAAACTGTTGGACTCTGAATTAGTCTGTAACCAATAGCGTTCAGAAAATAGTCCCTTCACATTCATCCCTTTTTAAATAAGGAGAACTACTTCCCCTTGTCACCTTGTTTCATTTGAATCCATGCTTCAAACAAGCAAGAAGAGATGACAGAAAAGATCAATTACAGAAAGAGTTCACAGGTACTTGTAGAAGTAAAGAACTGAAGAAAGAAAGGGCAAAATCAACTGAGTAAATAGGATTTGGCATTTTGCAGAAGATGCTGTCATATACCAAGCTAAAAATCTCTTTTTACACCCAATTCAAAACCAAGGTAGAATTTCACAAAGCGTGCGTGTATTCTGCATGAATTAGCTATTTTTCTCTGTATATTTTCACAGACAATGTTTGTCAATTATCTGTGAAATCAGATTAGTAGAAAGTTTCTAATCAGACACTAGAAAGCTTTAAATATTACCCAGGCTTGTGATGGAGTACTCACTCTGTCTTATTACAAACTTCAGCAAACATTGGCTTATAAATAGACTTTATGAAAATAATCAAAGTGTGAACTCACCGCAGCGTGGGTGGGATGTGCTGCAGTGTTATCAAAGATCTGAGTCACTCAAACCTTTAAGAGGGAAATGACTGAGGCTCTATGTGCAAAGGGGAATAAATTAGCAAGATAGAAATATTTGAGAGGCAAAAAGAAACAAAACAAAACACATGGTTGTGTGTTGCTGTGGTGGTATATTTGAAGTGGCTGATGAATGACGAAGGTGTTACGGCTATTTGTGAAGAAAGAGAGGATGACAATGACCTAGAAGAATGTATGGGAACAAATTCCTTACTGAGCTCTGATCTCAGACCCTGAGGACACAAACACCTTGGCCATGGTGTTACCTGTAATGCTACATGAAATTTGAAATCAGGAATGTGTAACTGTGGAGAGGTGTTTTCAGAAACACACTTGGAATCATCTCACAATTTCTTGAAAAGTATAACTACAAGCCAATTTCGTAAGTGAAGGATCAGAGCCAGGCTGGGGAAAAGGACAGGAGGGCATAAAAGGAGATTTCTTACACAGGATCTTGTTGCTGCCCAGTCCCTGGTTGCAATGACTGGGTTTTGAGCTAAAATACATCAGTTTTAGCAAGCTCTGGGGCTCCTTATTGGGGAGCCAGGACTTCAGGAGGGGAGAGAGAAGAAGGATCATAGGCTTTTCTTAGTTGCAGCTTCTCCTAAATGTAAGCTGAGGTGTGAGCTGTAAAACAGTGACACAAGAGAACATAGTGACAGTTTCCTGTAGTGAAGGGGAATTCCAGCCCATTACTGTTCTGCAAAGGAAAGTATAAATTATGGGGTATTTGGGAACCACATATTGGAATGGACGAAAATGATATATAAAAACATAGTTACATCTTAATACAGGAAAGTCTAGCTCAGATATCTTATAGACGCTCTTGGACAATGGAGAGTGACGTTTCGTAGAAGGATAGGAAATTCAGCTCTTTATTTTACACTTAATTGAAAAATTCAGGTAATTTCTGCAGCTACCTGAGTATTAATGAAAGAAGAAGGTTCTTCTGTCTTCTGCAAGGTGCTCATTTTCCTATTCTATTGAATAGAGGAATAATGCTGTTTGTGTCCCCTAATTGTTACAACTGGTCTTCTTTCAGCTCCCTACGCACCGGGTGTCTCATTGTGCGCTGGGTGCCAAAGGTAGCTGAGATACTTGCACAGGGATGGCAGGTAAGAGAGAGAGACCTACAGGAGACCTGGGCAGGTCTTTATTGGCAGCTGAAGGTCAGATAGGATCATTTAGCCACTGGACACCTGTGCTTTGTTGATTGGAGTCCAGTAGCACATTTCACTTACTCAAACTTTGCTCTAGTACAGCCATGACTATGTTAAATCTGCTGGAAGTGTTGTCATCTGCGTCCCACTCATGGTGTTGAATGTTGTTGTTTCTTTCTAATTTATTTAGTGTTTAAGTCACAAGAAGCAAAGAAACATTTTGCAGTGGAGTGCTGCCAATTTTCACCACCTGGATCTGTGGGTTTAGTATGAGCTAAAGCAAAGTAAATAATACGCTGGGAAAATGAACATGGAGAATGCACTTACTGACTGTTTTCACAGAATTTCATTATACAATTATCTATCAATCCTTGCGCCATTAGGGAATTGATTCTAAATTTATGCCATCTTGCTAGTAAGTCTTCTAGTAAAGCTATGATAGTATTTTTTTGTTCCTGGACTGAGCCCTCTGAGGCAAAAGTGTGAGTTTAGTTTGAGGGCAATCAGATGCTAATTTTTAGGACACTTCTTGTTTATCTATGGTAATTTACTGCAAGGGAAATTTCAGTGGTACAAGGCAAGGAGGGAAACAAAGCAGTTTGGCTCAAATTTCCCTCATGCTCTTTGAATGAGGACTGTGCTGCTTATGTAAATCAGATCTTTGGTCTAAAAGAAGCGTGGAGGGCTTTAAAAGGTTCTAAATGGGTGGGCGTCTTGCTGTCCCCTGCATCATTCCCACAGCCCTGTGTGGGACTGAACGGGTCCCAACCTGGCCCCTTCCACTGTTCTCTAATCTAGCTATAGTCCTCTGTTTCTTTGTGAATGTGAGGGGACAGAGATGTGCTTCTCTCCAAGCCTTCCCCCTTTATCCCTGCCTGGCAGCTCTGCCAAGCAAGAACGGGGCCATTTGAGACTTGCGGTTCAAAAGCAAACCTGGCATTGGGGTGACAGTGGGCACTTTCAGGAAAACAAGGAGTTCTTTGAAAAGCAGAGTTAGCGAAACCCTATTTCTTACACCTTTATACATTGTGATTTAACCTCAATGTCTTCAGCTCTTGCTTCTCTTGCCCTTTTTTAATACTCCCTCCACCCCTCTCCCCAGGAATCAAGTTCCAGCAAGACTCTTCGCTTCTCTGTGTCCTTTAATTTTGTCCCCTGTTTGGCATCCTATCCAAAAACCTACATAAACACTGGGTTGTGCAGCTGAGCACAGACTGGTATAAGGAAAAGGTATTTTGGGACATCTACCCCTTTGTCAGTATTTCTTTAACAGACAATTTCTGGGGAGTTTGAATCGCTCTCCTTTGAGATCTCATTAGCAGCTTGAAAATCTGAGATCACCTGAAAAGAGCAGGAAAAACCTGAAACATTACACTTCTTTGTATATTTATCATTCTGATTAGGATAGATATTTGCTGAGACTGATTCACCAATCACTAATACTTTTTGCCTTGGGAAATGTCTTAAGTCCTATCAAAGAATTAAGGCAGTAGAATGTTATTGCTCTACAGAAACCTGCTTCATTATCTCATTGCTAACAAAATTACTTCTTTTTCTGTTTATCCTTTGAAAACTCTGTGTGTGATCTGTTGTTCAAATAGGGGTTAATTTAAATTTTAAGAGTTTTCTGTGCTTTAATGTGGGTAAGTATCTACTTGACCACTGGAATATATTGATACTGAATCTTAATCCTTATTACATAAACAACTTTGTGATTTTTTTTATTGCTTCTCTAATGCAACTAAGCATTATTTTGTCTATAGCTGCACATTGAGGACATAAGCCTTTTTTTTTTATGTATTACTTTAAATTCTTCAGTACTTTGGTTACAAAGTTAGTGCCTTGCCACGTGAAAAATGATTTGCTTTTAATTTATTATAGGGGAAAGGTCCTCTATATTACACTTCAGCTTTCTGTTATGTAAGTTGGATATTCTGAAAGAAATATCATAAGATTTACACTTGATATTCTGATATAGATTTACTGGCTGTATTATATTTAACATTCTCAGGGTAATTTTGGTACCACCATAAAATTTAAGATTCATAGAGTAAAAGGGAAAAAGGAACTATTCTATCATCTTCCCTGGTCTGTGGGTTCCTTATATTTAATCCAGTTACTAATATATTGAGCCAAGTGTCATGAACTTGATTAAATAATGTTATCCCAAAAAGCTTTCATCCAGCTGGTTTTGTTACACCTTTCATGGGAAATTAGAGAAGTTAGTCCCATGAATCTTCCCTTTCTGAAGGTGCATGTGTACTCTAATTACAGAACTCTCTACATCATCTTTGAAATAAACTAAGCATTACAACTCTGACTTCAAGGCATTTTCTCCCCTTCCCAGTCATCTTTGTGGATCTTTATTGCATTCTGCAATATTTAAAAAAAACCCCACTATAGTACGTGTAGCAGAAACATATAGTATGTGTACAACGTGTATTTTAAAAATGTGGGATTACTGAACCAGGCAGGAGGAAGCTAAAGTGCAGTCCGACAGCTGCCTACATATACTTGCAGGCAGTTACAAAGATGATGGATCCAAGCTCTTTTCATTGATGGTAGATGGTATAAAGAGGCTCAAACCTTCATTTTGGGAAGTTTTGTGGCCATGACACTAGGAAACAGTCTTTTATATGGAGGGTTATGCAGCGCTGGAACCGGTTCTGTCCTTGGAGGGGATGGACTGGACAGAAAAAACAGAAGCTGACCTGACAGTGTGTAAGAGATTGCTGGGCTTTGGACGGGAAGCTGGAGTAGATGATGTCCAGACACGTCCTCCAGTATGGGTTCAATGACTCTGTGATATAGAGTTGTGTTTCTCTGGATCAAAGTCCCAAATGTTTTACATGACCATCCAGAGCTTCCCATCACTTAATATTTCATCAGTATTTTTATCCCACCAGTAGATTTTATCAACAGTATGTAGTCTGTACTATCAAATTTTTGCTGATAACATTGAATGATAAGCTTCCTGGAGAAATGCCACTATGTTTCCTTCCCTAATCAATGAAGACTTTTTTTCTGATACATAATTTAGTTATTTGTTAATCTATATCACTGATGAGGTGTTTCTGTTTAGTAATACTGTTAAGGCAAATGACTCATATTTTACTGAAAGCTAAAAGTAAAAAAGCTTGGCCTTTACCATCAAACAAGTAATTTTTCCCTCAAAAATTGAAATCAGGATTTTTTTTGTGTGGAAATTTTTCCATAAAAATATAATGACTGGTACTGATTATCTTTCAAACCTGCTAGTTGCTTTGCTTTAGTTTGTTGTTAAAATGATCCTATGTCATCTATTCCATCACTGTTCCTGGGATTGATGCCAGGTGACCTTGAGCTTTGTGATGCCCCTTTTACAGACGAATTAGAGTTTTCCATTTTTCTGGAATTTTCCCCTCTGTTCCAGGGCTTGCTACATATGAATATCAGTAATTTCTTCTCAGTCCTTTAATGAATCTTTTTGATCACTTTTTTTTTCTATATGTATTTTGTAATTACATTATTTTTCTTCCCTTACAAACATGAGCTTGAGGAGTAATTTATCCTCTTGTGTAGTTTGATCAGTACTCTTGTAGCAATAGCCTACTTTTATCAATAGCTTTTTCTTAGCACATTGATCTGTATTTATCTACATTCCTTCAGGTCTGAATTATGTTTTTGTTATTCATGAGTTTTGGTGTGCATGTACATATGTGCGTATATATAAATATTTGTCTGCCAGTTCCATCTTTCTGAAATAAATTAGCCAAAGACATTTAAAGTTGAGATTTTTGGAAAAGTCTCGAAAGTTTAGAAAAGATCAAGTGGTGTTTCTCTGATGAGATGAAATACACAGCCTTAGTTAAATTATTTATATTATTGCCATTAACACAGGATCTCAGTACCATCTATACTTAGTGTTCCCTACTTGAACCTCTCAGTGACCCTCTTTGCATTGTTGGAAAAACTGTAAACTTCTCTTAGTTTTTCAAAGTGGTAAAATTAATCTCTTTCACTATCCAGGCAAACAGAGTTGGTCTGGAGGAAGGACACTCTTGCCTACACTCTCATCCTTCCTCTCTCTGCCCAGGAACCAGACTGCATGAGAGAAATGCACTGTCCCAGCTGCTCTTCTTGCTCTGCAGCTCTTGTCAGCCTCTTCCCTTAGCCCCAAGGGTGGAGCTGGTATTTACATAAAAACAAACCACTTTTTTCTTATTTTTTTTAATCCTTGGTGCAACCATAGATGTTTTCTAAGGTGAGGCTTACTTTCCACCTGATAAATGTGATAAAAAAGGGAAAGTGATTCTGCCACTTTGCTCTAGTGAGACCTCACCTGGAGTACTGTGTGCAGGTCTGGAGCCCTCAACTTAAGAAGGACATGGACCTGATGGAGTGGGTCCAGAGGAGAGGCACAAAAATGATCGGGGGGTTGGAGCACCTCTGCTATGAGGACAGGCTGAGGGAGCTGGGGTTGTTCAGCCTGGAGAAGAG
>JAOXNO010000024.1:85621284-85641218 GCA_028565335.1 Limnodromus scolopaceus
GGGAGTTGGACTAGATGATCTCTATGGTCCCTTCCAACTCTAAAAATTCAGTGAAATTCAGTGAAATTCAGTGAATACAATAGGTGGAATAAATTTTTAGAAAAGTGGATATGATACAGACCATGATTTTAGACATATTTGACCCTGAGACAATTTTAACTTCTCCATGACCGTTTATTGATATTATTCTACCCCTCATCCCCACCGAGGCTCATATATGGGCAATACCGATTGGGTTTATTAATGTAATTAAGATTTTTCTGCCTCTTTGAAATAAAATATAGAACTTCAGATACTTCGTTTGGCGTAATACTTAACTATCTTATATCATAGAATCATAGAATGGTTTAGGTTGGAAGGGACCTTTAAGATCATCTAGTCCAATGAGAAAACCATACATTGCATTTGATTTCATCTTGAAAGTGAAAGTACTGATGGCAAATAATATAAGGCATTCTGTTTTGTTTAATACAGTTCTAGCACTCCTGGGGGAAAAATTAACTGAAATACAGATTTAGAGTGAGGGGGAAATGCAGAAAACAGCCCTCCCAAAATAGATGAAGCAGCAGTAGGTGTGACTTTGCAGTGTAGTCCAGCTCCTAACGAGCCAAGATGATATTGGCTGGCCAATGCTGTATTACTCAATCAGGAAACGATGGCCTGATGTGCTGACTTCAGCTTTTTCAGTCCTGGAGACAAGGAACTCCATCACTGAGTAACAAATAAAGTAAGTGGTGTGGAGGGGGTGTGGTGAGGAGTGGTTTAAAAAAAGCTTGAAGACAGAGAAATATATAAAGATTGGCAAGTTTGACTACAGGGAACAAAGTATGAGAATTTGGAATCCTGAAAAGGCCAACAGGGTTGGTGTAACCTTGCCCTTAACATACCTAGGAGCATCAGGCAGGGATTAAGAGGGGGTGATTTAGCTGAATCATTAGGAGAAAAACTTGCGTTGCTTTGTTCTGCCGTGTAAAATGCTGAAATGATTTGCCAAGTCAGGTGTACAAGCCTTCATTCATTCAGACACACAGTGGAAAATGCACTTTGAGAAAAAAAATCTGTGACATCTTCCCGGCCTATATTTCTGGCTATTGTGCTTCCCTGTGCTTATCTTTTATACGACAAGCCATAAGAGTTACCACTATTATTAATAATTCTGTCTGTGAGTATCTAGGTCCCTGTTTCTGTCAGGCTCATAATGTTGCTCCTAAATCAGAAGATAGAATTAGCTACAGGACAGTTAGGACTTTTTAGGAGTGAAGGAAGAGAGCCTGGGCATGGAAATTCTTCTCTCCATGATGCAGACCTTCTAGGATGTCCCATGCAATGGCTCTTCTCTCTCTACCTCAAACTCTTGTTGGAAAGGGTGTGGTTTTCAGTTCCCGGAGCATTGATGGGAGGTGCTGGAATAAACTTTGATGTAGTTTTGGAACGGATAATATCACAGAATTTGTAAGAGTTGTTCCGACACTGAAATGGTTCTCTTCACCTCCTTTGGATTGAATTCTTCTGCCACATCCCCTGATAAAAAAACAAAGTGTAGGAATCGGCTAACATATAAGAACAATCTTGTTGTATAGAAGGGTATAAAGCAAGCATACAAAAGCAAAGGAAATTAGACTTTCATAAACTGCAGCAAGCAAAGCTGAGGAGGGGTATGTTGCAGACGTGTTAAATCATGAATGATGTGAAAAAACATGAGCAGGGAGTGATCAGTCATCATTCTTCAGTATGGGAGAATGAGCAGGCCTCAATGAAACTGTCCTGCAGCAGGTTTAAAGCAAACCAAAGGAAATCTTTATGAAGCGTATTAAACTGCAGGAATCCTTGTGGGACGTTTTGGAGGCCAATAACATGGACAGAGCTGGAAAGGATCTGGACAGATTAATGAAGATTAAGTCCGTTTGTGGCTATTCCACGCAGCCCTTTAGATGCAAGCTTCATGTCAGACGCTCCCACTGATGGCTAAAAACAGGGGATTACAACATAGGAAAGAACCCTTTCATGTGCGCCCTGTTCTTACTCTGCTCTGCAAACATCTGCTGCCGGCAGCTCTTGGAGAAAGGATGCTGAATATATGGACCTTCAGTCTGGGACGCAGCAGAACTCTTTGTAGGAAACAGCTGATAGCTTTCTGGAACCCAGAGGGATGGATCACATCTTCACTTGGCTCTTTTCCAAGCAAATGGCTAATGTGAGACTTGGAGTGAACTTTACAACTGACAAATGCAAGGCCATTTGGTGATAACGCCATCATAGCTGTACCTCCTGAACCAACTGCAGCGTACCAGGTGATCTTTCACCTCTGTAAGGATAACATTAATCTAATTGCAAAATGTTAGTATTATTTATGCATTAATATCAGCTGCATAGCATGTCTTTCATATATAGCATCAACAAAAAGTTGAAATTCCCATGGGTTTAGAAATCCCTCACTGAAGTTCCGAAAGAATGATGGATTAAGATTTTTCAGGTGCTATTATACAGAAAAATAGAATTAAGTTTTATATTACAGTCAGTAAAAGGCTCTGTTTCTGTGTTGTTTTCTCCATTCCCACAAAGCAAATATAAAAGCCATATTTCCACAGTTTGTGGAATTTAAATTCTTTTCTACTTATTGGAGGAAGGAAAAGAAAAGAAGAAGAAAATTAAAAGAGAAGAAAATAGAAAAGAAGAAAAGAAAAAGAGAAGAAGAAAATAGAATAGAAGAAAAGAGAAGAGAGAAAAAGAGAAGAGAGAAAAAGAGAAGAGAGAAAAAGAGAAGAGAGAAAAAGAGAAGAGAGAAAAAGAGAGGAAAATAAAGGAAAAGAGAGGAAAGGAAAATAAAAAAAAAGAGGAAAGGAAAAGAAAGAAAAAGGAAAGGAAAGGAATAGGGGAGAGGGTATCTGGGCCCGGCTAAGGGGAACTTGACGGGTGGACGTTGTGTCTGTGCACAGCACCTACTCATGCCCAGAAGACCCTCCAGGACATATTTGTTGAATTCAGACAGCCCAGAAAATGATGAGTCCTGCACTGTGCTCTGAAGAGGACAACTCTAAAGTCAAAAGCTCTTTTACAGTGAGAAAGGCAGCCAAGGTTGAAGACTTCCCACTGCAAATGCTTTTCTCCAGCCCTTGTCAGGTCCACCCTGGGAACTAGCTGCTGAACAGCTTCTGTCATCTGCAGCTGCAACTCGCAGGTGGAGAGAGAGGTGACCTCTCCACAGGAGATCACACACCACTGGGACCATAGGATGCGTCTGGGAACAAAAAGTCCTCTTTCTGAAGCGTGACAGTGTCCTGGCAGTGGTCGCTGTATGCAATGGCATGGTACCAAGCCAGAGCACGTATCATAACGCACAAGTGATTTACAGCCAGATGTGCAAGGCAGGGGAAAAGATCCTGCACCCGGTGATTAGAGAAATGCTCGTGGCACACATTATATGAATATCACTTTGTGTTTTGAAACACATTGTCTTTGGCGGTGTTTGTGCCACCCTTTCTTTGTTTTAGAGCCTTTGCTAAAAACAAATCTACTGGCAAGAATTTTTACAGATCTAGCAAAGGTCAAGCAGCTATTGCAAGCTTAGAAAGCAAAAGTTGTGTTTATGATGGTTGAGAGCTCATGTTGAAAAGGGCACAAGCTTACACCTTCAGGTACATGATTCATACAGTACCATGTAACTTCCTTTTCCAGTGGAAAAAGGTCACATTTCAGATAGCAAATATTTTCAGAAGCAATAGAAAAATTACTTTGAAAGTAATTTTTGAATATGAACATGAAATTTTTGAGTCTTTTTTAGGGAGAATAACTATTTATAGGGAATGATTGTTTTCAGGGAAAATAACTATTTTGCGACAAGTGTTTCACAGGACTCAATTTTGAGCAAGAAATGGATATTTCAGTTAATGCCATTGTGAACTCAGCTCTCTGAGACAATCAGTAAGATAAAGAGTTGAAACATTTTCTGTTATTGCTGTCCTGGAGCACGTGAAGCTGAGCTCTTTAAATCATTCCCTTGGAGATCTCGGAAAAGAAGGTTGTAAAGTAGAAAAAATTGCCTACATATTGTAATCAGGACCCAGCCATCTGACTTCTCTCCATGTCGAATTTAAAGACTCCAGGAGTATTAAGTTTTTGAAGCGGTGAATATTTGATAGTCCTATGTTTGCACAGAAGTGGTACCAGTGACAGGCAAATTCAGGAAGGAAATTGCTGTTTGTTGTAAGAATGATGCTTCAAATACACAAGGAGAACAGAACTTGTCTTCTCTAAAAAAAACCAACCCAGTTCTGCCTCCTCTACTCAGAGTAGCTGGCATCTGATTATATAGTAAAGCCCCTGAGCTAATCAGCTCTTATTATTTGTTCTTTATGGCCCTGTATAGCAAGAAAAAAAAATCCCAAACAAAACCCCCTGAAGAATCATCATACGCTTACTCGCTTTTTAAAAATTCCTTGTTAATTTGAAAGACCGTGAAGGAAGGTTACTCCTTACAGATGGCCTGGAATGACTGAGCTTAAAATTGATAAACTTTGCCCTACAGCATGAGGCAGTGAAAAAAGTTCAGGTACCAGCCAAAAGTAGTGGAAACAATATTCAGGTGCAGAGAAAGTCCATTAAGTCCTGCACTTTACATAATTTCCAGAGACTATATGGTAAACCTAGGAAAATCAGCCTTTTAGCCGCCAGTGGTTTCACCTGAGTGGTGGTGTTTGTGTGAGGGACAGAAGTAGCTCATTCCCAAATGAAAAGCAGAGCTTAAAAAAAAGCAGTCATGAAGGAACTGCACTCAACTACACACTGGTTTGGCACCCGGTGTTCTGTATCTTGGCCTGTAGTCTGCTTTGTGGTCTCAGGGCTAGAAAATATATTCTGTTCCAGCAATTAAACTTCCATTTTATGTTTCTCAGGATCGAAATTTCTGGCTCAGAGATTGCCAACAACAGAAAGCTAAAATGTTAATCCAAGGGTGGGGCACAGAATTGAATGAATTGTACGTGTTCTCTCAGAGGTTCTTTTTGCTCCGTACTATATCCAGAACAGAAATGATAACATCTTTAACTAGGTTAAATTTACGCTTTGATTTATTCCTTGGCAGCGTGTGACTGCAAGGTGCCAAGCCTCACATTTGGTCCTCAAATGGCTCTCATTTCTTTGCCTCTTGGGCAGGCTCAGCATCTCCTTGGGCTTGGTTGTTACGAATTTGGAAGAAAAGATAATTTCCAGCCCCGTCAGATACAGAGTTCATCCAAGCTCAGAAGAGAAATATTGTGACCAATGGACCAGCTTGACAACTTTATGAAGGTTAGATCAAACATGTGTTTCCTACTGTCCCATTGTTTTCCATCCCATGGTTATAAAATTGTTAAACCACGTTATCTGTTCAGGTTCTTGTAAACCCTGTCATTCAATGAATCATTATTAACCAGCCAAACAAAAAAAATGTTTTCACTTTTCATTGTCTTGTTTAATGTCAAACATGTGCAGCTTGTTTTCCTTATGTCTCATTTTCCTTTGCCATGTTCACATCCTTTTCTTGTCTTCTTTAAAAGGGGGACGACTGTGCTGTGGAAGTCATTGATCACTAGATTTCTCCAGTCCTTAGGTCTCAGCATCAGGGGTCTCATGGTCCAACTCGTGGACCCAACTTAGCAAGCAGAGGACTTGGTGGCTCAGAGCATGGAGCTGGGCAGTGCTCTTGGACTTTGCAGAAAGACTGAACCTGTCAAATTAGGTTGCGCAGAAAACACTATGATGATCTGTTTGAACAAGTTTCCTAGAAATGCCAAGGGGAAGTTTGAGCTCTTGGCACATACCTTTTGGGGCATTGCCCGGGTTCCAGTTGCTTTGAAATAAATGACTGATGATCCGGTAACATGGGGTCTGCTGTGAATTACATAGATCAGCAATCCAAACATCGTGTCAGACCTGAAGAAAGGGCTCATTCACGTACCTTTCTTACAAAATGCGGAAAGAAAAAGGAGGAGCTGCCTTACCCTGTAACACAATGTGGTTGTTTTCAAGCTGCAGGCTTCCTGAAGAAGGAATCAAGCAGTGTGTGATGGCAGTCTTGTGTTTCCTCATCCACATTTGCAAAGGCTTTAAAAGTAGCCTGTAGATAACCAGGGGCCCAGAATACAGTGGGTGAACACCTTGGTTCAGTGGTAAAAACAGTCTTCTGACACACGGCCTCAAACATAGCTGAGCGGTCTTCAATGTAAGTTCCTACATTCTCACCTAAAAAATCCTCCGGAATTATACTTTTCTTAGATCTTTTTGTTGCAGTTTGGTTTGCCTTGGTTTTTTTTTTTATTTTTTTTTTCCACAGAGCCAGAAAACTAACAGAGAGTATAATACATTGGCTAATGAATTCATTCAGAAGAAAAGTAGGGGATGATCCACCTGTTTTCAGACCCTGTGTGGTTTGCCTCGCTTTTGTATATATACATATAAGGATGGGAAAACAGTAGAGAATGCAAGCTATTATTTTTATTATTTTTTGGATTGTGAGTTTTTCTGTGCAAAATTAGTTATTTTTATTCTTTATGATACATTGTGGTAGCTACAAAAATAATGTTTTGTGGCTCACAAGAAGTAAAGAACTGATGCACGTACTGAGTCAACCTCCTTATTGCTGGACTTGGCTAAAAAGCTGCTCACAAGTCTAAACAGATGTTTAGAACAATGAAGAGTTTATGGAGTGTATGTTTGTCTTTAGAAAGAGAATGTTTAAGAGTTCGTTCAGGCTCAGGATGCGGTCTTTCCTGGAGGACTTTGACTGCCTAGCTAGATTAGAGCAAAACTTAATGATCAGAGAAAGAAATTTTCCAATTATCATAAAAGAGATTCCTTTCCATTGGAAAGCAAAGACTAGAGCATGTGGAAACTACATTGCTCGCTATGTCTTTTTTTTGAAGAACCAGACTGATAACAAAAATTCTTTTAGCTTAAGTTTTTGGGTTTTTTTCTACTAGGCTTTCAGATATGATATCTGTTTACTGATTACAGTTCTTGACAGATTTGTAGAAGACAAATCTTATAAATGTTCTTTACTTAGGATAAATTAATGTTTTGCTTCTGCATTTGGAAATATTTTAAATAGTATTAACACTTACAGAAGTGATCAAATATTTACCTCCAGGTGGTCTGCTTGTGTGCAGTTCTACATTTCAGGTGGAAATAAAACCACCTTTCTATCCAAATTTATTATTAAAATTTATCCTGAAAGAAGATATTTGTTTGTAAATAACCTTATATATATTTTAATATAATATATGCATCTGTCAGTATTTTTTTTTCTTTCCCCCATATTTCCCCTTTCTATATGACCTTTCTGTGCTTCTGATGTTGTATTTACCCGGTGAATATTTTATTTCCCTTTCAAAGCATTTAACATTTTAACAAAAATATTCTGTGTGTAGATAAACTTTCTTTTGAATTACAGTGACATTAGATAAGGAGTCCTTCTGGCATGACAGCCAGAGCGAGCTTTAATAAAAATTGTAGAATCAGCAGATCCATCAAACCCCCTCCCCAGAACAATCATCTGTCAGAGACAGCGGCAACATCTATCGCCTGCAACAGTCTGATATAAGAAAATACAGTTTCCAGGATAAAGAGATTCCATAATAAAAATGCTATTATCTTGGCAAATAAATACCTAGGCTTCCTTGCAGTGTGCCAGCAGTTGGGCTCTGTGCTTTGTCTTCTGTGAAGAGGAAGCATTAACATGTGACAGTATTATAACTTCTTGAAGTGATCTCTTCATTATGTTGGAGAAAAAAGTAGATGGGGCAATACAAAGAATGTTTTATCCGCAGAGAATGCCGCTCAGTCCGTGCTGACTATCATGTGCTATCTGTACCCATGCTCCAAGCTGGGAAGATGCAAGCTGGCTTTTAATTCCGAACTGCACAGCCACTTCAGTGCCTCTGCTCACTGGCTCATCTGGGATGCAGGATTTGTTAGCAAGCAGAAAAATTATTAGCCCGAAGGGATCACACATATGAGCTGGCTCCTGTTTAATTGCCTAAAATTATGGCTAGAGTGAGAGTGTGACTTTTTGACATCTTCGATTGTTGGGATTCTTAAACCCTTGGGAAGGACACTGTTGAAGTGGGTGGAATGAGTAGACAGATGACTCATTGCAACAGGCGAAGGGACCTGGAAATCATTGCTGCCTTCATAGCATCTTGGAGAGCAGTATAATTTCAGTGTCACCTTCTCGAGGCGAATGAGTTGCATCAGTAGCTGCCTCTTAGTCTGGCACAGCAAAAAGATGGATGTTTTAGATGCATGTGGCAGGACAGGACTTGGTGTAGACTAACCTCAGACTGCTTCTGGATGAGGTTATGGTCGTAAGAGAGAGAGGATCAAACATCAAGCCACCAAGCTGGTGAGGGGTCTAGAGAACAAGTCATATGAGATGCTGAGGGAACTAGGCATGCTTAGTTTGGAGAAGAGAAGGCTGAGGGGAGACCTCATTGCCAGCTACAACTATCTGAAAGGAGGTTGTAGAGTGGTGGGTGTTGGCCTCTGCTCCGAAGGGAATAATGACAGGACCAGAGGAAATGGTCTAAAGTTGCAAGCAGGGGAGGTTTAGATTAGATATTAGGAAGAATGACTTTACTGAGAGAGTGGTCAGGCACTGGAACAGCCTGCCCAGGGAGGTGGTGGAGTCGCCATCCCTGGAGGTATTTAAGAAATGTGTAGACGTGGCTCTTCAGTGCATGCTCTAGTGCCTGAGATTGTTGGGGTGGGTTTTGTGTGTGTGTGTGTGTATGGTTGGACTCGATGATCTCAAAGGTCTCTTTCAACCATGAAGATTCTGTGATTCTGTGATCAAGTGGAGCAGCTGCATCCTTGCGCAGGGAATGCACGTTGCATTTATATACATGACGTGTAGGTGACTCTGTGTTACTTTGCCCACAGGAATCCTCACCCATGAGATGAATATTCCTAAGGCCTCTGTCTTCAGTGATTTCAAGACATAGAGAAAAGAAATCCCTCAGCAGAGGCTAAATTCTTATCATCCCGAGGCTGGTAGTAATCCAAAGCATTCTTGGGCAAGGTGCTTAATGGGAGTAACAAAAAAGCAGCTGAATATAAGCCAGTAATCTGGGCTCTGGCATCTGTGAAAGGAAAATAATAATAGTATATTTCCTTCTCCGAAGTCTTGGCGACTGGCAGCCAGAATACACTATGTAGGACAGCAATTTAATACTGTGTCATTTTTTCCCCAGATATGTTTTTGGGCAGAATTAACTCATGAAATAGCTATGAAACTTAACAGTGTCATACTGTCCATTTGAAGCAAATTCAGCTGTGAAGCCTGTAGTTTTTACACAGGTTAACAGGATGATGGGAAAACCTAGGCTTTTATTTGACTTGCAGATATATATGAAATATAGAGATTCTTGCTTTTTTTGTGAGATTTTCAGTTAGTTGTTTGAACTAGACACTTTTTTTTTTTTCCTTCTTGTAACAAAAGAATGAGGAACCAGAATATATGTGGTAGAAGACAGCTCATTTGTCTGTGCTACTGATTTATCTCCTCTGAGGTGGCTCTTGACCAGCCCACCAACATATTCTCAGAACCTCAGTCCCATTGCTCAACTGCAGACTGCAAACAAACTCAAACTATGGGGAAGATACAACTTAAATAAACATTCCTCTTTAGAGCTTCACCCCTGTGATATATATTATATGTGCCTGGCCCACTGGGAATGAAAGAGAGCCCAATTTATGATGGGAACACTGCTTTTAATTCAATAGCTTGGCACATTAATAAAGAATGATTAAATGTCAGTATTTGGAGAAACTCGTGTTATTCTAGAAAGGTAACATTCTGCTTGACAGAGTCTTGAACTCTGGTGAAGAGTAGCCTTTTAAATCTTCAAATCTGACTGCCATTTGCCTGGTGAGCTGTCTTATCTGATGGAACCAAGGCCAACTAAGGGTCTCCTTATTTGACCTTAATCTTCCTGTTAACCACCTATGGCTTTAACTCAGGATGCCAAGAATTTCCTTGGCATCCTTCCATAAAGAGCTGGGCCAGATTCTGTTTCTAGTTACAGCAGCATAAACTCGGCATCTGATCTGTCCTCAACTCCTTCAGCCGCATTGTCTCAATCTGAGACTTGCTTCTGCCTCCTATAGATTTGACATCTCTTCTTTCCTTGGATGGAATGACTTACAAGTAACCCATTTTATTTATTTTTTTTAATTTTTTTTATACCCCTGATGAAATAGCCATCCTTCGTGCCATGTCTTGTGTGTTTCTTTGGAAATTTTGCAGTGATCAATGTTTTCATGCTGATTTTATACAGTGGCCATCCGGTCTAACAGATCTCAGTTTGTTGTGTTTGTATAATGAATACTTCTTACATTCACAAATATATTTTATCAGCAGTACATTTTTTACCTCTCTACGATTGTCATTGGTTGGATGAATGGAGAAAAAATATTCAAATAAATATTTTATTGGCATTTCCATCAGATGTCACTTTGTCTTTAGCCTCCATGAGCATTTGACACACTAAATAAATGGACTTTAATCATCTGATTTGTTTTTCCATTTGCGTATGTGAATATTTGTTTTGGAAGAGCCAGCCAGGTGAAGGAAAATATGCTACACAATTTATTAGTATCTAAGTCAGTCTTAAGAACTAGATTGCTAAATATTGAACGCGCAAAGAACTGCTTGTTACCAATTAAAAATTAAGCATTTGCAAATTAAAAAAAAATCAAATAATAATATTAAAAAATCTAGAATGAAGTAGATCAATTTATGGACTAATCTCCTTAAGGCTATTCTGTAGACAGAATAAAAGAGGCAAATCCATAGTTCATTACAATGTACTTGTTCACCTCTCCCCCAAAATGATGAAGTTATTGTTGCTTTGTTTAGACTCAAGAATTTCTGTAATTTGGTGCTCTGAACTTTCTTTTACAGGCTGTGTCAGCTAATCCACAAAGACTCGCATCGTGAGCCTGCTGAGTTAGTGAGTGAAGGAGGTTAGAAGCTAAGATCATTGGGTACCCAGGTACATCATCCGAGTAAATTCAGCTTGTGGAGGATGGAGGAGAGGTAGGAAGGAGCTCACGTTTTCAAGGCAAAGACCACTATCTTTTCACTTAGCAAGTTCAGGCTGACCTCCTGCCTCTGGGGGATCACTCTGGGGCACCATTGCTGAAGGTACAAATTAATAATAGAATCGTGATGCATTCATGCATCAATCCAGAGGCAAATCCATTGCTTTTAATTGCCACACTTGCTTCTACAGACTTGCAAATTAGTCTTATATCAAAAAGAATATCCTCTCCGCTGTCCCGTGGGGTGCTGGCTTATGAGATTTAAATTTGCGTGTAAATTGATTCAACCTGCACTTCAAATTCTGTTCTGTTGTCAGTCGTGATCAGATCCTGAGGGCATATTCCAACACCTCTGTGCTGCAATTCTGGCTCTTCCCTTTTGTTTGGAAAATATGTTTTCATTATAGGAGAGTTATCGTACTTACACAAACTATTTGAGACAGAATTTGTGGTGGGAAGATCAAAACGTACAGTTCCTGTTTCACAGCAGATTTCTATGGACAGGAACGCCTCTTACTGCCTTGCTTCACTGTAATACCAGAATGCCTGATCATCCTAATCCTCACTGCTGTCTTTCCAACATAAATGGTTTTGAAAGAATCTCCAGGTTCAAATGAAGCTGCCTTAATTTTTTATCCCTCAAAAAACTCAGGAAGATTACAATAGTCAGCAGCTGGTCTGTTTTTTCTTAGCAGTGTGTTTGTTGGCTTCAAATTTTTTTCTCTTCTGCAAAACCTTTTTCTTTGTATATAATAATTTATCAGCAATTCATTCAATCTCTAGAATTACATCTCTAGCAACTCAGACAGAATTGTATTCTTACAGCTGTTGACGCCATGAAAGCTTGAGTTTTGTCAGTCTATAAGCAAGAATAAGTTTTGAAAAACTGTGGGATTTTCTTTTTCACTGCTGCCTAGGAATCTCTTCCCACCCTCTTGCAAGCAGGAAATGCAGAAAGTAGGATTAGAGTTCATTTTAAGGAGCTGGAGAGATAAATGTGTTTTTATTGATCCCTTGGTGCTCTGAGTCACAATGTTTAAACAGGCTGCTGCCAAAAAGTTAAATAAAAAACCCCTCTTTTCCTTTCGATGTTTTCTAGCTTTATTACAAACCAGTCCAAGTGGGGCACATGTAACTAGAAATTGTAGTACCTTATGAAACACTAATAATTAACATGCTGGGCCGTATTAATACATGTCAGGCTACAGATGAGGAGAAAACAAACTGATTTATATCAAAGGTAGGTTCTTCCCAGTGCTGAAGAATTTCATTTCAAAACTGCAGTTGTAAACTAAATCATTTTAGAAAGTACAACCTGCAGTATATTCATTCTCTCTATAATAGAAAAATAGCATCTCCCCTCCCTAAAGTAGTACAATACATTACAATCTGCCACATTATAAATTTGAAATATCGTGTTAGATTAGAAGGGTAATGGCCTCTTTAAGAGGGGTGACAGTAAAATCATCTGAGGCAGTCAAAGCTAGACTGTTCACAGCAATGATGACCTGATAGTAATGAATAGTCCTTGATTTGTAGGCAGATGGTCTGTGTGACCTACTTAATCCATATAAATCTTACATTTCTTTTTTATGAGGTTTTTCAACAGGCTTGGCTTGGTACCAGTGAGTTGGTGTGAGATTAGTTGTTCTTTGGACTGGTCTTTCCATGTTTTATTTTTCAGCTGTAGCATAATTGTTTGGGTAAATAAGCCAAGAATTTCCAAGTGAGGTGCTTAAAACCGATTTCTAGGTATGTTCTGAAGTATCGGTATAAGAGTCTCAAGCTTCTAAGTGGACCCAGGATTCATGTAGCAGTCTGGAGTCGCTGAAGACTGAAAGAGGTCATCAACTTTAAAAACTGCATTCATTCTAAATAGGAGAGACACTTTCAAAGGACCCTAAATCAATGAGCCTTAGATCCCTCAGTCACATGAACACTTTTGAAAATGTTGTCCTGGTTGCCTTTTGGACATGTGACAAAAGAATGACAAAGAGTGAATTTTCTAATTGATTATTTAGAAACCATACAGGAAAGTTACTCAAGATTAGGGGTTTTTCCCAAAATATTTATAATTATTTTTGAATTTATTTAGAAATATATTTGTAGTAAATTAAAAAAGGTGTGGGTGCAAGACTGTGGAAAAATTGGTCCAGGAAGACCCAACACATTGAAAGGAAAACGACAGTATGGGATAGAAAGTATATCTACTTTTTATCTTCTACATTATGAAAGTAAGTTAGCACTTCAACGAGAGTTCGCTTTAAAAAATCACTTGATATGCTGAAATGTATTTAGAATACTGACTTTCTACCGGCTAAATTGCAGGAGAGGGGTTTTATTTTGCAAAGCACGTCATAGACTGAAGGCAGCATTTTCACTGCGTGGTTTCCTCCCTAAAGCGCTCTGGGAGAGACTTACATTGGGGTTCCAGGTGGTGTCCGTTTTGCAATCTGGGTTATTGCAGTTTCCCCAAATTAGATGCTTTCAGACAATTATTGACACTTACACTCTTCTTTTTTCTAATTTGAAAGTGATTAAGATTTTTTTTCACTTAGATCTCTTCACTTAAAGCAGGGCAGGCTAAAGTGAGACCACATCTCAGCAAGGCTCTTGTACTTCTGTATGCTTTTGGGCGCACGCAAAATGTGCTCATCCCCGAAACTGCCACCAAACTAAACGTTGGGTAACAGAATCTTTCCACGCTTCATCATATTCTGCTTGCCCAGGACTTTGTATAGGATTTCCCACAGCTAATGGTTTCTGTTGTGGCTGCTTGCTGTGCCCACCAGTTTTCAACTACCAGAGAAGAAACGCAGAACCAGCAGTTTTTTCAGAAATTCCTGGAGCCTGTTGTAATTCTACGTTGTTGTTAGATCTTGTGCTGGAAAACACTCCCAAGAGCTATCCTGGCTGGGTTTAAAGGCTCTCTGCAGCTTCAGATTCTTGATGTGCTAAAGTGGGCTTGGCTCTCAGACAATATGTGCAACTGGTGCTTCTCTGCCACCTCACTGAGGAGAAAGGGAAGTTCCACAAGTGTGCAGTGCTCATTAAACTCCCTACCACATTCAACTAAATATTTTGTCAAATAGTTCAAAGTATCCACTGAATTTCCTTGGTAGATAGCCCTACAAATTTTTACGTGTATGTGTGTTTGACCAAATGTTTCTGCTACTAACTAGTTGAAATTTTAATTGTTTAAATATACAAGGAGTTGGTCCTGATCAACTAACTCTTCATAGGTTCAGATTAAGAAGATCACAGTGTTCTTAGATAGAAATATTTGTGCAAAGAAGCAACCAGCAATACTTCCAAGTGTAGAAACACCTAGAATTTAAAGTAGTAGTTCAGGTGTATGTATGTTTCCCATATTGGGAACGGTAAGTTCTGCCTGCTAAAGTCAGCTGCAGAATTTGGATGGGGTTTCCTAAATTCCTCATATACTTTTCTTTCCCTTCCTTCCTCCTCATCCCTCTTCTGCATCCCCAAATGTGGGAGATAGTGTAAGATATTATGTTACCTTGGTTTTTCACAGTGTCCTGCACTATGGTGAAAGGAAAATTTAAGGTTCCCCTTTTAGACCATAATTTCGATATTGTCCCCAATTGATTTAAACCTGGGTCATAGTAAAAAATGCAGCCTAATAAAATACTTTATGATTTATGTCACTTTTCTGTTGACAGCTCTCTTCGTCTCACAGGCAAGTGTTGAAGTGCTAATTTTAAGCCTGTAAGTAATTTAAATTGCTCCTAGATGCTTTCACTAATGTTGGTTGCCCTTATAAAAATTTTTCCGAGTCCTTGCATGTTATAAGCCATATCTGATTGCAAGAGGGAAAGCAGGAACTCGGGAGGACCATTAGAAACAAGAAAATAAGAGGTCAAAATTTGCAAAAGAAAGAAACGAAGAAGAAAGTTAAAGGATTGAAATACAGAGTTATTTGCCTCTGCTTCAGTGTTGCTGGCTGATGGGACTTACCTATTTTTGTCACTCTTGTGTTGACTCTTGTGTTGACTCTTCCATCCATGATTTCATTGAAATGGTGAAATTATACAGTTAGCCATAGGATATGATCAGCAAATGTAATTTTATTTTTCCGTGGAACTGCAAGGATTTATAAATTTTCCAATGTGTCCTCAGTGTCATGTTGATTTTACAGAACGGACACTGAGCAATGAGGAAACATGGGGAAATCTGATGTGCCTGGAAAAAAAAAATCAGTGAATTAACACCGTGGTCATTTTAGCAAATCACTGGTGGTAAATGGGGGGAATTTATCATGTTTCTAAGTGCAAAAGCTTAGAATTGACACTTTAGAGAGAGAGAGGTTGAGATGGTTTTGCCCTCACAGGCCTTTCTGAACAGCAGGGAAGGTGAAAGGCAGCCACAAGGATTTTGTCCTGAGCGGGCCATGGGCTGGGTTGAGGGGGAGCAGCCTGCCTGCCCTGCTGCTGTACACCCCATCACAGGGATGTTCTTAAAGTGTTTTGATTCAGGAAACACCTGATCTGGTTTTCTAAGTTAAGAAGTAACATCTTGCAGAAAAAAAGAAAAAAAAATATATATAGTTATCACTAATTAAAAGTAATGATAAAAAGTAGTGTTTTCACTGCTAGAAATAGTGCAGCCTTGCATCAAATAAAAGGTCTATCTTTTCAAGACATGTTCTTGCATAAATTTAGCACTTCAGCAGGCAGTATGCCCCCTGGAAGAAGTTTATGTTACAAATTACTGTTCTTTATGCTTGTTTATATTCACAAACAATTGGAAGCTTATCATGCATACAAATGCATTAATCACAACATGTCACGGAGTAGATTCAGCAATTTTCTTCCTATCAGTTGCTCATGGACTGTTGATTTTGAGTCCTCCCTATTCTCAATTATTTATTTTTGATGTTTGATCACTCACTTGATTCATAGGGCATGGAATAATCAACCCTCTGATTAGATGACTGAAGTATATTTAGAAATATTTTAGACAACAATGAAAAGCAAATATTTGGTGACAAACAATGATTCAGATTATCAACTGTAGAAACTGGTGTAACTCTGTTGGATAAGATGGCAGATAATATTTCAAGTTGCAGTTATTCCTTTATGATCAGGCGGTACCAAAACCTTCCCCCCTCAAAAAGAAAAAAAGGAAAGAGGAATGTCCCCTTACTAAACAAGTTTCCTATTAAAAAAAAAATAGAAAACTATAAAATATGAAGGCAAAGCATTTATGATTTTGTGATTATGATTTTTATTGGTGTTCAGGATCAGACATTCTCTGTCTTATGGCTTCCCAGTGTTGTGAAAAAAATGATGGTGATGTGAATTATGTTCTGAGAGTTGGTGGAACAGATTGAGCACATTCAGGTGTCACGTAACTTGAGATGGTAACTGTTTGGCACCTGCATTTTGCCATCAAAGGATACTTGTGCATCTTGCAGTGAAACAAATTTTCCTTGCCGTGGGAGTCTGAAGGGTCTAATTTCCATTTATCTGACTAACTTTTATGAGTATGTTACATTTGCATTATTCTTAAAGCAAGGTCAAAGGCAGATTAGGAGTAAAGCACTTGCTAGCATGAATTATTGTCAGGGTTTGCACTGCAAAATGATTCCGCAGATCAAGTGGAAGCCGAGCTGTTCTCTGCCTGAAGAACATCCTTTCAAATGGCAACACACACTGTGATTTTTAACATCCGTGCTTTCAAGGGCATTTGAATCTCATGTTTCAAAGGGCATTCACAGGTTCTCGGATCTGACTATTCACAATGAAATAATAAAAATCATGACTCTGAATAACGTGACGTGCATTGAAAAAGACAAAAAAAGACCACTGTGGGGGGACATAGAGCAGATGGGTCAAAAAACCTTCTCCAATTAAGAAAAAATTATTTTATGTGTACAAGGTTGGAGGAAATGCCATGAAAATTTTACTATCTCATTTGATGTGCATAAATTGCATTAACATTTGAAGGTACGTGACTGAATTTAAATCTGTGGATCTATAGAGGTCACAGGCAGCATTTTCATAGTGGTGCTAATCCAGCAGACTTGGCATTGTGCGTAGCAATTGCAATGCAACAGGATGAACCGGGAAATACGGTCCTGTAACTTCTTTCTAATTGAAGAGATATCACTAGAATGGTTTCCAAGACGAATTAAAGAAATTCCAAACAAAATATTTGTACTAGGACATTATGAAATATGAAACAATAATTATATTGATAGGCAAACGTTTCCTGTCTAATAAAATGGGCTTGTGAGGCATTTAATTCCTTCTCTGAAAATTACCTTGGTTTGTGTTCAGTACAGGGCACTGTGAAGTCTGCAGCGAGATCTGAAACGGGGCTTAAACTGGGAGGCAAGGCAGCTGAAATGAAAAACAGAAATAACCATTCTTTTCAGCTCTGAGGGAACAGAGAAGCCCCAAACAGATGATCTGTTGAAAAGTCTTCACGGGCCAGATGCTTCAGCAATAAGAGTGCAGGTTCACAGAAAATTTTCCATCCAGCCATCTGAAAACTGCAGCTTATTCTGGGAGCAAATCCATCAGAAAAAACTGAAGTTGCAGAGGGTTAGGATGCCTGAGCTTTCCAGGAAAAATTCCTAAGAAAATACAAGCAAGGTCACGTGAACCAAGCTACTCAAGGAAATTCTAAGTTTGTTTTCCTTAGTGTAACTAATGATTCAATTTCTCACACCCAGGAATACACACAAATGTTAGTGGGAATTTTAACTTACCGCAGCCCCAAAGAGAAGCCTCAAGACATGTTGAGGGTTCAATGTTTGGCTGTTGATAGTGATCAGGGCACCCACTGCAGCCAACCCTTTGCTCGCAGAAACGTCCCTGCAGTTGGTTCAGAAATGTCTTGACGAGCACGGTCAAAAGGAACATCAGCTGCTTTTCAGAACAGCAAAACTGACGAAAAACGGTTTCGATCAAACCCATGCTGGGAATGAGTTCAGTTACAGTGCTCCACATTTTATTAAAATATGGCTTTCATCCACTCTTGGACAAACATGTTCGAGCAGTGTATGGTTTTACATGTACATAAAGACAAAACTGATGACTTCCAGCTTAGAGATGTTGCAGAAGCTCAAGATGAAAATCATCATTTGGAGCTTTCTCTGATTTATAGCTCATCTTTTTTACTTTTTTTCTTGAAAAGAAAGAGGTGTGTTAATGTGTACTTTTGTACCGTGAGTGAATTTGTCCACTGTAAGTGAGGTAAGTGAGCTAATGTTCCAAACTCAGCATGCCTATTCCTCTATTTCTGCCGTAGCTAATTCAATATTTCATGGTTTTTAGGGGCTGGGGATTCCCATATTTTCCCAAGTCCGTAGCTGTCTGCATCCTCCCTTTCTTAAATCAAAATAAGGAAAGGTACAGTTCTGGACCACTGATATAAGAGAGAGTTTCAGATTGAGTTTCAGCATTGACTTTTAGAGGAGTCAGGTGAAATTTGGAGGACAGACTGATGAAGCCATGTCAAGTCTTGGATCAAGACCTGAGGTTGAGGTGAAGCTGAAGTTAGGACACTAAATATCTTTTATCTTGTAAACTTTATTTGTAAACTACGTTTTTTTCTCTCTAATTTTTTTTACTGAAGATTCAGAAATTTGAGAACAATTCTGCTTTTTGGTTTATAGAGACCCAAAATGCAAGGAGTGGATGAAAAGGAGTTGCCAGCTGCATCTCCACAGGGTGCTGCTCTGGGAAACTGTGATTGGGATTAATTCTCCTCTTCTCCAGCACAGCAGCACCACGATGACTTCAGAGGGACCATGAAGCCGAGGAATCTGTGGAGTACGCTGCAGACTGCCTGGGATCCTGAACGGTTGCAGGTGGCTTCTTATGTATGAAAGGCAACGATGTAAAACAGTGTTACAACTGAACTCCTGTTAATCTGACCTCTTCTACTAGTAGTGAAATTTTCTTTTA
Source organism: Limnodromus scolopaceus (assembly GCA_028565335.1). Taxonomy (NCBI): domain Eukaryota; kingdom Metazoa; phylum Chordata; class Aves; order Charadriiformes; family Scolopacidae; genus Limnodromus; species Limnodromus scolopaceus. The sequence continues at coordinate 85,640,298 of JAOXNO010000024.1, forward strand.
TTTGCTGTTCTATCAGGACATGACTTTTTAAGACACGCTGAAAGAGGCCCTGATGTGGATATATTGGAATTACAAAGAGCATGTGTTTTCCATTTTAAAGAATGTCAGTCTAAGCATTTAATTGAGAAGTAGGTACATCTGGTGTTTTAACTAAATATATTGTAGTTGTTGTCAGCCTTTCCAAGCAAAAATTTTAATTTCCATATAGCCACAAATTCCACAAATTACAAGCACAAACCATGTCCACAGAGCCTCATAGTTGCTTTAATCCCAAATTCAAGCCCATGCCATTATTTTTTTTTTCCTTGGGTCTGTGTGTCAATAAGAAAGGAAGAAAGAAGCAACAGCACCAGAAGCATACTAAATGTTCTAACTTTTTGTTTTTTACAATAATGGGTTTTGAATGTTTGAGATCAAAAAAGCCCAGAGCACATCTGCAAATGATAGCTCAGATCTCCTGAGGAAAATTGGTTCATTGGTCTTATTACCTCAACCCTGTGTGCCTGCCTGGAAACTAAATACGTAGATAGTTTGCCAAGATGAAACATCAACATCCAAACAGAGTTTGACTTTGGGATGCTGTAGACTTAGCTCCCAAGCTAAGATGAGCCGCTAACCAAGGCTGACAGGATATCTTTCAGGATAAAACAGTAAAAGCTAAGCTGCACAGCCCCTGCAGCTCAACAGACAAAGCAGTAGTTTCTCTGCTGTACAAGAATAAAATAATAATAGAAAATTAATAAAAAAATGCTAAACGGTAACTACAGCTAGTTACAGTAAACAACAGCTAGAAGTCATAATCTATTTCATCCCATCCATGATGACCATAACTAGGTTATGTTTCACAGGCTGAGAGAGCTGGGGTTGTTCAGCCTGGAGAAGAGAAGGCTCCGGGGAGACCTTATAACAGCCTTTCAATAT
>JAOXNO010000024.1:85641382-85667434 GCA_028565335.1 Limnodromus scolopaceus
AGCCCCATCCAGCCTGGCCTTGAACCCCTCCAGGGATGGGGCAGCCACAGCTTCTCTGGGCAACCTGTTCCAGGGTCCCTCACAGGAAAGAATTTCTTCCTAATATCTATTCTAAATCTCCACTCTTTCAGTTTAAAGCTGTTCCCCTCATCCTATCGCTACATTCCTGTAGATGTCCCAGTATCCCTGGGACAGAGATTTACTTCCACACTTCTATGAAAAGGGTGTCCAGATGTGGGACATCATTCCTGCTAAAACTAAGGTGACCCCCTGACTTAAAATATATACTATATATATAAACTTTTAAAATGAAACTAATTGCTGTTGTGTCCTGAGGTCTTATGTGTCCTAAGGCAGTTATCTTACATTATTAGTCGATAGCTTTAAGAAGCAAGAAATACAAAAGAATAGACGTCACCATAATCAAATGATACAAAATAAGAATCCGGTCTGTACGTCAAAATAATCTTTAATATCTTGCTTCCAGTGTGGCCAGCATGCTGGTTTAGTGAACTCAGTAAACTCAGACCGTGAAGTTACTGTGGAGTTACTGCTATGAAAATTGCCTTGTCATGAATACCTCTCTGTCAGCCCAGGCTGGCTTGACGAGACCTGCCTGACAAGGGGGTCATTAAATCATAACAGGCAACTATTGAGCATGAAACACCTTGGGGCTTCAGGGTGGCCAAGGCCTTGGCCGTCAAGGGGGGTTTGGGTATGGAGCAGCGGGCGGTTTGCCAAAGGCTGGCACAGGAGCTGTTAGGAGAAGAGGATATAAACAGAGTGAAGCCCTACAGAGATGGAAGTGGGGCTTTCTCCCCTTAATAAGGGGGAAAAGTGCAGGAGTCAGGTTTGCATCCAGGAGCAAGGTGGTTGGAGGGTGGTGTTTCAGGTTCTCAGAGCAGCCACCTGCTGAATCTGCAGGTGTCCCAGAGGGGAGCTGGTGGGATGGTGAGAGTCCCATGCTCTGGAAACACTGTTCTTTGATCTTCTAGGTGCATTTTTTCCAGCTGGAGAGAAGGAATGTCAAAACCTGTTCCTGAGATCCTGAATCATGAGAGATCTTCACATGATGGACATGTTATCACAAAGGAGGGTTCCAGTGAGTCTTCTCCACCTCAAGGTCAAAGACTGAAGAAAACTTCAACTGAGAAGTGTGGGATAAAGTAGAAATGTGACTGTAAACATAACCATTGAGGACAGCCCATTGGCAAAGATCTGCTTCATCTTTCCAGAGCTCTGGAGTGCCGTGAAGGCAGGTAAGAAGGAGAGAATGATTACCCTAGTGTAAAGTTCAGGTTTTCCTGCCTGTGCTGCTGACCCTTTTGGATGTGCTTTGCTTTGCTTTGCTTCACCACAGCGAGCGATAAAGCACTTACAGCTCCGTCAGCAGTCGCTGGCCAGTCTTGCGTGCCAGGAGGAGAGACCCTCCCATGCATTTGTGACCTCTGGGCTTGATTATTATCTGCAGGAATGAGATGACTAAGCTGAAAAATGCTCAGCTGGTTCGTAATTCAGCGGATGAACAAGACAGGCTGCTGTGAAGACAGCACCCTTACATCCTTGCTCTCTGGAGATGGGTCCCTGTCAAAGACAGAGCTAGACTGAACATCAAAGCCCAAGTTGCTTATGCCATTAACTTTTCTTCCACATTGGCTAATATTTCAGCTGGAGAGGGGAACGTTATCCTTAGCAGTGATATCCGTTGGTATGAAAGGCAGAGACTCCTCCTCAGTTGGTCTGTGTTTCTGGGTGTTAATCTCTAAACAGCCAGAATTATGGTAGGGCTCATTATTTTTACAGCAAAGTGCAGTTTATGCTCCTCCAACCTACTCTGCTTGCAGTATCAAATAGACAGGATCACAAAACCATTTCAAAGCTGGGGAATTTGAGGAAAAAGTCTTTATTCTCTTGGTGGTGCTCAAATATGGTCTAAAATGTGGTCTGACTGAATGTGAAGTTGGTGCATTAGCTGTTTTCTGATTTACTTCTGGGCTATGCTCTGGAGTGAGCTAGCTATTTCCTTCCAAAAGGAGACCTAGAAACTGTTGACACGATAATTTGTTCCAGGGTCTGTTCCTGGATGCAGCCCACGCCAAGATCAGCTCCTTCCATCTAGGACATTCCTCCCACATTATCCCATGTGATAAGGCAGCGCATATCCTTGGTGTCATGAAAAACACAGCTGGGCATGCAGCACAACCCTCACATTATTTTAGGCATTGTGAACTGGGAAATGATGACAAATAGTCTATCCTTGACATAAAGGAATCCTCATATGAGGGGGATGCCTTTAATTTACAGCCGCAGCCATTTCATCTCTGGGGAGCATGGTGAGGTCAACGCTGGCTGCCCGTGGGGACTGTAAATGCTGAGATTTTTCAGCCATTAACATGGGAGAGACCACCTGTGAGGCCACTTGTGAGACCACCTTGTCAGGTGGAAAAGTTCTCAACCTCTTGGTAAGACCTTTGACTTGTTTGGTGTACGGAAAGAGGAGACACCTTCTATTTTCAAGGCACAAGTGGTAGAAAGTAACAAGAAAATAAGAGAGCATCCAGCAGAAAAATGTAATGACACTGATTTGTAGAATTAACCACAAAAAACCCCTTGTTTTCCATAAAAGTCTCCTGATGGATTCTTTCACGTATTTGGTGGGACAGACATATAATATTCTATCATCAGTAATCCAGCTTCTTTCATAAATGAGCCGGCACATACTGCCTCCCCATCACTATCCAGCTGAGGTTCATGTGTAACCGGTTTTAGGAAATGTAAAATAAGCTCAATAAGCATTTTTTTTTCCTGAAAACAATGTGCCATAGTTCCAAGGCTGAGTAGTTTGGGGAAAACTGGTGGGTGTTTATAGCTGTAAAATAACATCTTGCAATTAATTTTCAAGATCTAATTCCCAAAGAGATGCAAACTCCATATCTATGTGCATATGTACATACGTATTTAGGGATTGCTTCACTCATCAGAGAAATGGAGCCAGTTGTTGGGAGGCTGGAACATGACAGCTGCTCAGTAGCTGATACTCCCACATTTTACAACAGGGGTGATGAACAATAACACCCTCGAGTGATTAAAATTCTATTTTCATCAGGCATAGCAGATCTCTTGCATGCTGTCAGTGACCACTGGTAGCTCACCTTGCATACAGAATTTTAACAAGCGGGTAGGTATTGACGGTAACGCCATCATTTTCCGTGACTTTTTGTTGGGTTATCTCTCCTCTGACTACAGATGTGCCCTTTTTGCTTACAGGTTGCAGAATTCAGTCTCTCACCCATTATTCTCTGAATTTCTGTAGACATTCTTATTTTGGTTTTGAACACGCAATATATAACTTTCCATGTTAGACAATAAATAACTTTCCGTGTTATTGTCCTGAAGACAGATGACATGAGAGTTTACCGTAATGTGCACGATTGATGCAGGACAGAGAAGCATATGGAATTCAGGTGAAAACAACTATATGTTTCTCAATGAAGCATATTATAATAGTATAAAAATATTCTTTGGCCGTGTAGGTTATTTTCTTGGCAATATTCTTCCTGGCAATAAAATCACCTCCCGTACAGTTTGCAATGATTACTCCAATACTTTTCCATCTGACATCAGCCAGGCCTGAGCCTCTGTAGGGGCACTAAGGCTGGCCTATTTATGTAACTATGCTCAGGGAATGCTTCTATATGCAAGTCCATCCCCACTTTGTTGAAAACTTTGAGCACCTTTTTTTTTTTTTTTTCTTTTTTTCCTTATTTAGTATCAGAGTTATATGCTTTAGATTATAAATTCAAACTTGCATAGTTATTAGACTCACGGGGCACAAAGCTCAGGCCAGGCGCGGTTTGCAAACATCAGTAACATGCTTTGTATTTAGTTTTTGGATGTTCTAGGCTTTTTTTATTTTATTTTATTGTTTTAAAAACATTGCCAAAAGTACAGGCAACAGTATCAAAGCCCTAAAGGTTAGAAAATGAAGCCAAACGCATGAAGGGCTGTTGCCCAACCGACGAGATGCTTAGGCAATATGTCGACTCACAAAGGAGACAAGTGGAACCTTCTGTAGTTTCCCACAAGCTGAACCGATTTTCACTGCACTCCTTGTGCTAATCACCTGCCCTCAGACTTAAAAACTGAGCTACACCCCTGCATGTATAAATAAGGGCCCATTTTGAATTTAGAAGATAAGGATAAGTATTAAAGAAATGGATAAGGGTCAAAGGAAAAAAAAAAAGTTGATAGAAGAAGGGGGAGGAAAGACAAGGGCTATAATAATATCGAGTAGCTACACAGCAAGATGTATAAACATCTTAATGCTAATGAATACCAAGCTTAAAAATTGCATAGTGCCATTTTTGCCTACAGCTCCAGTGAGCTCACTGAGAAGTGAGGAAACCTGCACACGCAGCTGCATTTAGAGCACTGAGGAAGGAAGTTGTGTAGATTTCTGGGAATGCTGGAACAGAGTGCTTAACTAATATGTTTCCTAAAGATAGGCTTTATTTTGATTTTGAAAAATAAACCAAATCCCTCTTTAGCAGCTATTTTTTGTAAAAAAAAAAATGTTTGAATGGCAAGAACTTGAGGGTAATATGAAAAATTTTAATATGACAGGTGTATACGAGTTACTAAATTTTCCTATGTTTGATTTTCACATGATGTGAGCACTGTCATATGTAGCCTTTACTTGCATGTTGCCTTTGCTTCTGCTTCTTCATTGTAGTTTTCTGCAAGGAAGATTTATGGCAAGTCACACTATGGGGATGACTGGCTGAGGCATCAAAAGCAATCTTGCCTTAAGCTTATTTCTATATTGCATAAGATTTGAATCATACCAAATGTTTGTCCTTATAATGCAGTCCTTGTTCTTACTAAACTGCCATTGACTGGTGCTGTGAATGACCAATTTGGGACCATACTTGCCTTCATTAATGCCAAGAGGAAACTTGTCATCAAAGAAAGTTGACTCAGATCCTCAGATAAAAGGTATTAGTATTCCTATGCACACATTGCCTCTGGTTCTAGGATAGACTTTATAGAAATTCTGTTTGGATGCAACGGCTTTGAAAACAAACACAAAAGTAGGTAAAATTGTTTAGCTGCCACCAGTCAGTGTGAAATGATGTTTCTGAGAAAAATTCCTGAATATTATGATACTGCTGATACAAATGAGGCACTAATACAGTCCAGGGGCTATTCAAGGAGAAAGAAAAATGGTTTCATTGTTCAGTTAAAAAAGACTACAAAATGAACAAGCAATGGACTGCTTTTATCATCTTCTTGCAGGAATTTTGCATCAGAGGACTCTATATTAGTTATTCAGGCTATAATGTCTCAGTCTGGATTGCAAAATCAGGTATGTGGCTTTAAAAAAAAGTAACCTTATGTTTAAACCCACTGGGTTTAGCCCTGTAGATATTTTTCCTTGAGCTGGGGAGAGAAGAGCTTATTTACAAGTTGGTCATCTGGTCTAGATGCCTACAGCACAGTTCTTGGTCTCCTCATTATGAACTTTTGAGCTTTGTCAAAAAAAAGTGTGGACTACGGGAAATACTATGCTTTATAAGTGGGACCTATAGGTATACGGTAAGAATCCATGGGTTTTGATGCCTTTACAAGTTTAGAGTTATGAAATATTTTCATGAAGAATATTTCTTTTAATGTTGCATTATGAGTTTCTGGGGTTGGTGTTATGAACAGTAATGTCATGTCTTTGTAATATACTATTAACTTTTATTCTTTATATGCCTTTACAAGCTTTTTTTTTCTTTTGCTCCTCTCCCTTTATGCAATTTTGTGAATAAATATACATTTCAAATGATTTATGGAACCTGTGAGTTTCTATAAATATGCAGAACTCCCTTATATAAACGGACAGAGTAAAGGAGAAGAACATACAAAACAGTTGGCAGAGGTTCGGGGAGGTTATGTAGCCTGAATTCTTCAGCCTTAAGAACTCAACTCTACCACTGCCACCCCTGGCAAACATTTGATTAACCCCTCCTTAGAAGCTCCCAGTGATAGATTTCACAATCACCCAAGGCTATCTGTTCCCACGCCTAGTGATTCTTACAGATTAAAAGGTTTTCCTGACATCCAACCTGAATTTTTCTGGCTGTAATTTGAGTGTATTTCTTTTTGTCCTCTCTCCAAGGACATGAAGAACGGATTATTCCTTCGCTCTTTGCGGCAGCCCTTTCTGTATTTTAAGACCGTTATCAGGTCTTCCTCCAGGCTTCTGTTCTGTAGACTAAACAAACCCAATTCGTTTTCAATTACAGCTTAATGTTACTTAGCAGTCCGGGAGATGTAATATGGAAGGACCATTTGCAAAGAACACAGTGTTAGGACAGTGAAAGAAAAGCTTCAGAAGACACACATGAAGGCTGCTTAGCTCTGCATTTATGTGCTTCTGTCCCATCTATTTCCTAAATTTAAATTTAGAGTCTTATCTCACTCTTGTTTACAAGGCTTTTACCAATTGCCACTCCAGTCCAGGTCTGAGTACAGATTCCAACGGCCCGTATAGCCAAGGGAGTACTTGATTCAAGAGTTTTAATTGAGGTCAGCATTTACAGAAAGTCAGTTAAAACTGACAGTCAGAAGTGCCTGAAAGAAAAGAACAATGGCTTAGCACTGTACTATGGCTGAAAAGGAAGATATTGTAGTTGGACTTCATAGGAAGTTGTTCTCTGACAAAATGAGGTATTCTTTCCATTAATATAGGATTTCCCTCACATTTTTTTTTCTTTTTTTTCTGAAAGGAATTAAGGAATTCATAACAAAACTGACAGATGTTTAATCTGAAAAGAATAAGTGAGTAAGCTTATATCTGTTTCTAAACTGTCATACTTAATGAAGTTCTCAAAAATTGCTCCAACCTTATCTAGTATAAAGACTTATATCTGTGTTTTAATGGCAAAACTTAATGTTACCAAACCTGCTTATGTTCTTTATGATTCATAGCATTTGAAGTGATCTGGGTTTTGTATTAAAATATTAGCTACTCACTTTCTCATTGCTGTCCAAGTGCTGTGCTTTCAGCTGTGTATTTCTTTTTTTTTCCAAGGTGTAAGACTTAAGGCTTTATGCAATTGTCTTTGTTAAGTGACAAAACATTTTTGTTATGATCTGTTATTTTTGCTGTGGTTAGCATAAAAAAGACTGGTAAAGTGAAAAACTGGTAAGTTTTCAGGTAGAATAATCTGGAAAATTTATTAAGCTGGACTAACACAAAAAAAAAATTATTTGAAGATGGTTTATTTAAGACCATGTTAGGTAATCTATACAGGCAAACAGGGAACTGTTTTGGCAGCCAGTAGAAGACTCAGGGATGAGAATAGACAAATCATAAAGTGATGTGACCTGTCCACTTTGATGGTGCAGTAAAGTGGTACATGTGGGGAAATGGTCCTACTTTTGTGCTTCCCATCAACGAGAAAGAGGCTGGAATTCCCTCTGCAGATTTGGCAGATTTGGGTTTGAAAAGAAGAGTCTAAAAAATGGGAGCAGGACTGGAAAACGCAACAGTGTACAGTCTTTTTTAATTGCAGACAAATTTAAAGGTGAGTCGACTGATGCATAGGCATGTTTGGAAAACAGCAGGCGTTAAAAGGCTCTTTAGAAGAAAAAAACCATAACAAGGATGCTTTCAAACCAAAGGCAGCTAAATTCAAACAGGAAATGAGGCGCGCACCTTTAGAAGTGAAGTAAGAACAGCTAAGATTAGCTAACAAGAGAAGTGACAGGCTTTCCACCACAGATCTCTATGACTTCTTTTTTCAGAGTCAGAACTTTTGGCTGTAGGCTTAACTCTCTGAATTATGAAGAACATCATTAGTACGTTTTCTATTCTGATCCATTATCTTGTTACTCCCTTCTACAAAAGGGGCAAGTAGACCTTCTTTATACTTATGCCAGTTACTCAGTGTCAACAGCTCGCCTTTCACCTTGCTCACACAACCACAGCTTTGAATTCCTCCGTTATTTTGTGAACTGCCTTGCTGAGAAACGTGCTAGCAACAAGGTTTTGGACAGAAGAGCATTCAGTAAGAGATGAGTTGTTTCTCCAAGTGCGGCTCTCAGGCTCAGAGCAATTTGCTGTATGTTTCCGTGCACTCAAAGCATGGTGGGTCAGCTGGTGTCACCCCCCCAAATTCCTGTCCGGCCAGGATTCCAGTGGGAGGAACGAAGAACCACTTCAAAGAGGCACTATTTTGTATAAGAACGTCTTTTTCCCACTGATGTGTCAACCCCCCCTGGGCCAAACTGTGTACAACTCCTCTTCCAGAAACAAGAACCACTAACCAAGTGGCAGAGAGCAAGGAATGAGATCCCAACTTTGTCCCCACTATGGGCAGATGCTTCAGAAAACTAGCTTGGGAGCCATCAAGTACAAAAATGGTTGTGACATTAAAATAGCAAGTATGGGGAACACAAAGCCACCTGTGCTGTGCATGCTCTGCTTTATCCCTACTTGTAGCATTTCCTTCCTGGTTTTTTTGCCTTAGCAGGATACCTTGATTTTGGGCATTGCCAACACAGATGATTCTCTGTGCTGGGCTCCACTCTTTTCACCTCAGACTTCCTTTATGCCTAACAGCAGCCAAATGTTCACCCCTGGTAGCCTTGCCCAGGGAAAGGTGCCCCCTTCTCTTGCTGAAGTGCCTTGTCAGGATAAGATGTAGCAGAGCTTGGCTCCACCTCATCCATTCCGATCTCAACTATTTTCCTTGTATGTCAGGGATGTCTAGAAGATTTCTTTGAGAATAGAACACAGCACATGCTGAAGTCTGCCTTTACCTTCACTGACAAGGACTGCTCTCTTCTGTCAAAGATGTCCAGCCAGGCAAAGGCCAGAGTATCCCTTGGGCAAACAAGGTGCCTTCCAAAGAGCTGTTCCTGATCAGGGCTGGGAGGGTGCTCATGGTGTGTGTCCAGGCCACATAAATCAGTGATGGGCTCTTTTGTGGCTCATTACTCTCTTATTTCCGTGCTTGTAGCTGTGTACCGCACAGCAGAGGTTCAAGTTCAGGCCACCCTTGCCCTGGACACAGAGACCTGCTGCGTCTGAATCCTTCCCTCTGGGGAACTTATTCAAGGAGGTCCAGTGGGGAAGGAGATGGAGCAGCCAGGTCCTCGTGCACTCCTGCCCTCTTCTCCAGCCAGGGCAGGAGACATCCTGGGCAGGAACAGCAGTTCCTCACACAAATGATCCCTGCGGAGACCGTTTCTGCAAGGGATATAAAGCACCTGTTTGTCAGCCTTTATTCATCTTGTGGAGTCTGTTTCTTGTTTACTGTTACCATTTCCCTTTCCTAGCTCCACCTAAACCTTGTTTTAAGATCTTTTAGGTTTTTTATAAGTAACACCTAAAAAAATTATTAGTAGTACCCTCTTCTGTTTCTGCTTTGCTTCCCCTCCCCCTTTCTCACTAGCTCCAGTTTCTGGTTTTAATTCTGTTTTGCTTTGCAGGAGAAATGAAAGGCTGTTTACTGATCCTGTCCCCACCCTTTCCTTTCGTGTCACAGCTGGTCCTTGAAATATGATGGAATAATAGTTCTGCATGTTCTCTTCCCTGCCCCCTCTATCCCTATCTGTTAGAAATGAATTTTGGTATTGTTGAAAGATCCCAGATGAAACTGCCAGCTTAGGATGTTGGTTTAATATCTTATAAAATTATAGTTGCTATTTAACTTTATATTTTAAAAGTGAAAAGTGGTGAAGAAAGGTTTGGATCATCATGGATGGACCCAGCATGTGCTTTGTTCCATTGAGCATCCTGATATTTTGATGGACTGTGTTGAGTAACTTCCATTTCTTATCCATCTGTAATACTAACAGCAAACCTGGGAACGGGAATGGACACCTCAGAGAAGAAGCCTTTTGTACTGGTGAGGAGGGATTTCATTCTTTCCCTTTTATTTTGGACATTGAAAGCAGAAGCTGAAGAATAAGCCACTGGGAGAGTGGGAGTAACGGAGCAGTGTGAGCAGATAAAGATGCTTTATTTTCAAGGTAAGCAAGAAGTCCAAGACCTGGGGATACAGCTCCAGAACAGATGGGATGGGGTGGATGCACAGCAGAGATGTTATTACAATCCTCTTCAATGGTGTGCTTTTTCCATGCGCAATGTTTACTGTCTGGAATTTAAAGAACCGTGCAAACAGCTAAACAAACAGATTTTTGGCATCATTTCATAAAAGAAAGGAGGCTGAAGATTAACAAAACAAAAAAGACAAACCCACCACTTTACATTGCATGAAATTCAAGTGGGATAATGGGTAACGCAGTCAAGTCTATAAGTGATTTGTAAATTGACTGAAGATATATACGACCCCAGTTTTTATTGCAACAGTTGCGTGAACAGCAACTGGTGATTATGTTTATGTCCCAGTCTTGCAGTGGGAGCTAGTGTAATGATGCCTGGTCCTTTGGGGAAGAACATCTGAAGTTGATACATGGTTACACAGTCTAGGTATTTTAGCTGGAAAAATAGTGCAAACCAGTAGGAGTGTGTCTGAAAGCTGTCTTCTGTGTAAGCAAATCTCATCTGTTGTCGTTCTGGGGAGGAAACTTTCATGTTGGCATAACTGGGGCCAAGGGCATAGTTGTCAGGACAGCCTTGTCTCATGGATAAATAGTAATTAAAAAATGAAAATGAAAATTAAAATTAAATTTAAAATTAAATTAAAATTAAAAATTAAAAAATGAAATAAAATAATGTTTTAAAAATTGTTGAATTATAATTCCACATATTTATACCTGTTTAGCACTGTGAACCCAAACATTACTATTGTACAATAGCAAGAATTGAAACTGAGATCATCCACTAATGTGCTCCTCGACTCGTCTAGAGTTATAATTGTGTGTAAAGACTAGCTATTGTGATTTCAAACTCCTCTGTCTTCTAACAAATTCTTGGTTAATTCTTCACCAAATCCATGCAACACTGCAATTTTCCACGTACAACTCAGAGAAAAGAAAAAGATCTTATTTGGAAAGCCACGTAGTTCTATGACTTTATGGTAACTTTCCCAAAATACTTTTCTTCAAGCTGAATTAAACAACTCACAAGGAGATATCCTGTGTGTATCCTGTGTGAAACTCAAGGTACTAGAAGCTGAGAAAACTTGTCCAATTCTTTTTAAAATATCCCAGTCCTCTCTAGCACATGGTGGACCAGTCAGCTTCACGTATCTCTCTCGTGATTTGCAGTCAGTTTTTCTTCCCCAGATGTGTTGCAGCATTCCTTGGAATATTTGGCAGGAACTTTCTAGATTTAACCAACTCCCATGGAGGAAAGAGTGAGGAGATTGTGCTTGTGGCTTGACTGTGGCATTATTTCGCATTCCAGGCACTGTTTGTGTTTACAAACACATATAAGCATAACATGGGCTCGTTTAAATGCATAGGAAGTTTCTGTCATTGCTAGAGTGATTTTTGTAGCAAAAACAGATGAGGGAAAAATGCAAGAAAACCAGTGCTGTGAAAGTTAATTAGTTGGTTACTATTACTGAAGCGAAGGGGAGGGGGACTAGGGTTTCATAGCTCAAGTAAATGCAATAGGCTCATCTCAGGGTCATCAGGGTTGGGCTTTGCTTTTCTTTTGTAAGCGATGAAGAGCTATCACTTATTATATCTATATTAAAATGATTTTTAGAAGTTCAGATTAAGTTCAAATGGTGACTCAATACAACGTTCCAAAACAAGTTAATGCTTAAGATAGCAAACTTGCTATGCTATATTATATACTTTATTCATAGCCTGAAACTTGACTGGATAAATAAGCTTTGAGTTTGAGTTCACTGTGTTTGGCTTCTTAATCTGCATTCCCAGTGAGTGATTATTAAAGAGTTCAAGCATTTCATAATGAAGCTGAAGGGAAATGTTTAAGTATTATCCTGGAAAACAACATAATATTATGGTTGAGTTAGCCCAAGGAAAGCATGTGCAATTGCTTCCCTCATAAGGGGCACAACACTGAAAGATGTAGACTCTAGATAACATCCCAATGCCTCTTCATTCTCTGTTGAACTGATTTATTGCTTTGGTACAAAACCACTACCCTGTCTTTAGCTAGCCATGTAAACTTCATGGCTAAGAAAACAATGCCAGCAAAAATTCAACTCAGGACTGCTGCTGTTGATGGCTTGACGTCCACATGAAACACCAAGCAAGTTCATCTCCAAAGGTTAGTGACGATTTCTCGTGCTGCAAGGTATGTGAATTTTTTTTCTTGGAGAGTTAAACACGAGACAGCTTCACACTCTGTTTTCATGTGTGTGGGTACCTCTAAATATCCCCATGGCTGTGTAGGGCTAAAGAAACCAAGACTCATCTAGTTATCGTATTAAAAAAGGGAAAAATCTATCACATTGTATAAGCTGAACCTTTCCGCAGCTAGTGATTTATTATTATAATATGAAGCTAGCAAAATCCTTCTGAGGGTCCACAGAGCGTTGAAGATGTTCATATACATCCAACAGAAATCCTGTGAGAGAGATTTTAGGGCCTTGTGGTAGCAAAAGCAAAAACTCAGAGAGTTTTTTACCAATGCTGGGATTATTGGATATTTACACTTCTCAAGATGAACTTTAGGGAGTGGGGCCTTAAGGCTAGAAGGAGATCAGAGCTTGGGCCTTTGCCTCTGCCTGACACTTTTGGCAAACTAGAGAAGCTAGGAGGGCTGCAGGCATAAGGGGAAGGCTATGATTTGGAATAGTTTCTCCCCACTTTTGTAATTGAGCTTGTGGGTCAGTTCTTAGAGACCCCCACCTTGATGATCACTAAACCTGAACCTATGGCATTAAAAAAAAAAACAAATTAGGTTATATATTTTAAACTCGGAAATGTGTTACAGATCAGAAATCCTTTAGCTTACTCCCTTCAGAAGACAAGGCCCTTAATCTCTGCCAAATGCTAAACTCTCTTGGCTCCACAGTGATCTACCCTTTCTTTCTCCACTGCAGACAGCCTTTCAAGGGCAATCGCTAGTAATGATATATGCAGCCCTATTTATTAGAGTACGTAATACCTTTAATTACAGCCAGTCTTCCCTGCTGCTCAGGTTTGTTCCAGAAGTAACAACACAAGTTGCCAGTTCAAGCACTTCATCTACACAAACCCCAGAGCTTTTTTTCTGACTGATTATTTTATAGCCGAGAAAACTGTCTTTAGGTTTTGCTTACCTAATTCTAAAACCAGTCATTCAGGGAACGGCATGTGTCTTGCAGATACGAGACAATAAATCAAATAATACAAAAAAAGTTCCTCGGTGACTGTATCTCTGTCTGTATCACAGTTTTGTCCTGTATGGTCTGTGATATGGTGAAAGCATTAATTTTTCAGTGGTTTTTTTAAGGGAAAAAAATTAGAAAAAGCTACATAGTCCAAAATGTACTATGAATTACCAGGTAAATACTTCAATAAGCTTGGGCATGAAAGTAAGCCGCTAGTGTTTAAAAAGGGTTACTTGAAAGTTCTCAATAGTTTCACTCAGTTATTTAAGATTATATTGCTGGGAGCTGTTTAACTCAGCCTGACACACCTAATAAATAAGGAAATATGTGTCCAAGGAAATATTCGCTCTCTTCTTCTTAGAAAAAAAACCAGCAGGCTCAAATCAAGTTTTCATTATTGAGAGAGCATATTTTTTTTTTCTAGTTCTTAAGAAATAACTTTGGTTTGGAAAGACCCTTCTATGTGACTTTATGGCAAATTCCAATATTCAATATCTGAAGCTAGAAGATGTCCATCCTATCTAGCACACACGCTCTACAGCAACGATGCCAATATATCTCAGAGAAGCTGCATGACAAAGCAGACAGAGGACAAGACAGCTATTCAGGGGACAGAGCTTCTGTTCCTGACCTTCACATTGCTCTGCCATGTGACTGGAGAGGAAAGATTTCTCCTCTGCTCTAGTTTCTTTGTCTGTAAAAATGGAGATGGGTATTCATATCCGCCTTCTGATATGGTCTAGGACTTTAACGAATAAATTAAGTTCTTTGAGCTATGCTTACAAAAAACTGGTGCTTATAATCACACCTACACTTCTACCTGGAGAAATTAGAAGGCAAAACACCATTCTTTATACTGTTTTAGGAAATACACTTTCAAGTCATAATTTACCTGACACTACTTTTCCCAGAAGAAGGTAATTGACTTCTTTTTCAGGCTTGAACTTCTGGCTGTTTTTATTGCCAATTAACTTGGAATACCTATTACAGGTCAGGTTTGATATGATTACATGCATCACTAAAAGTCTACATTTGTGCCAAGAATGGAATCAGCAAGACAGTCATGATAGGCAGCCTTCAAAGTGCCCTTATCAATGTTTCTGAAAATTTCACATCAAAGGAGATATGGGGGATAAAGCTTTGAAGTCAGCCTGCATATCTATTCAGATGTTTATTGAGGCACCCTCCAAAACTAAACAGAGCCTTTCCTGCACAAAAATTTGATAAATGGGTAACGGGAACTAGGTTTGTAAGCCAGTTGATCTCAGGGATTAATGAATAAGAAGTCGTAGATGCAACACTGTGAAGAGCTTGTAAAGTAAAGAGAAGTAGCTCACACGGGTGCAGCAAAAAAAGGGGAGGGGAAGTGAAGAGAAGAAAATGGTATTTTGAATACCATTCTGGATGCATATGAGCGTTATTGAATTCCTCAAAGCCAGAGAAAAGGAGACGTTGTGAGTGACATAACTGTGATTGTCCCTCGTGATGCCAAAGGATGTAGCAGAAACAAATGGGAGGATTCACACATCCCAAGGCCTCTGTGGGTTCTCTGTTCTTCAGTAGCCTAGATCTAGGTTAGTATAACATCTCAGACAAATAAACATGTCCAACTTATTTTTTTTTTATTCCAGTACTTTGCTTATCACAGTAGAAAATGTAAAATTTAATTGAAGCATTAAATTGTATCAAATGATTAAAAAGTAGATTGTTTCTTTATGTACATGTTCAGGTCATTATTTCCCAGTTTTTCCTTTTCTTTAAGTGTTTGACTTCTGAATATTCTGTCTGACTTCTTAGGGAAGATTCTTTGGTTAATGCCTTCCCTGAGTTTAGATGAGATTTTGAAACATGCTGCTCATAAAATATGTTCAGGTTGCTTTGCACTTCAAGCCTTTGCTTGTAGGAAGAACTTGAAAACAATCTTTTAAAACACTTTTCCTCTCTGGAATGCTATAGGATGGATCTTGGGTCCCTGGGTCCCTGCTTCTGGACATCAGGAGAAGGAAAGGTTGCAGTGATTTTTCACCTGAATAAGCTCTTTATCCTGAACTCCAAATGGAGAGCATCACAAGATAGAAACGAGCTTGTTTCCTGTATCCATCAATGGAAGTGGAAAATGTATTTAAATTGGTTATACACTAGGCTGGCATAGAACTTAATCCAGACTCTGCTGGTGGAACTGTAAGATTAATTTGAAGTATATGGACTGCAGAACTGAACAATGATGACGAACTGAGAGGTGGGCTCAAGGCTGCTGCTTAACAGCCATATTTTGATTCACCTCCCCCACACTGATGTGGGGCTTTTTCTCTTGAGTGGGAAAAGGCATGGGAGCCTGGCAGCACAAGGTTGTGTCCATTTGTAGAAGGTCTTTTATAAAATAGAAAGTTGAAGGAAGCCAGAAGACCTGATCGGTCTTTTTCAAGTCTCTCCTCTTTAGCTTCTGCTGCATAAGTCTGAGATGACATTAGTGGGCGCAGACAAAGTCACAGGAGAGGTCAAGGCAGGGTTTCCCAGAGGACTGGAGGCAGGAATGTGAGAGCCCCAGGCACCATCCTGCAGGCTGGTGGATGGGGAAACGCGACTCCTGTGATATGGAGAGTTTTGCCTTTGGGGTATTCAGAGCAATTGGTAGAGATGACAGTTAAGAGGCTATCAGCGAAACCTCTGTTTGCGTGTGAAGGTTAGTTATTCAGACAACCAGTCCATAAACAGATACTAAAGGGAATGTGTTGTACAAAAACATCCCTAATCCGATGACCGTGAGTGCTGTGAGAGCAGGAAGGGAATGGATCACAGATAACCATGAAGTGTGAGTGCCTTTTCTGTAAGCCTTCTCCTACGGCTGTTTTTGGAGGTAGTGCTGGATCCAATGTACCACTGGTTTGACCCTCAGGGCATTTCTTACGTTCATTTTGGTGGCTGCTGTGTCTTCTCACACCAACATCACTATGGAACTTTTTTTTCCCCCCTTTAGCAGAATTCCCCTAATGGGTTTTGCAGGATCGAAGCAACATTATTAATCTTGCCACTTCCTCTCCATGTGCATGCCGTGTTTCTTTAAACTTGCCCTCTCTCATACAGAAATGCCTAGCAACAGGTCCGCCTGTTACCAAACCAGCCCGGATCCCAAACAAAACTGACACCCGATTCTGTGTGATCCTTATTCTGGGTGAAGGACAAGAGAACAAACACTTTAAAGTACTCATAAAAGTCATTGGGATGTTATACTAACATGCTTGGTGTGAGAACAATATTTTTGTGTCTTTTTTTATTCTTATCCAAATCTTAAGATTCTTGTTTTTCACCAAAACCAGTATAGACTAATGTCCTTTCTTATGTCTTTTGGTAAAAAGGATAGAAGATGTTTTTCAAATCTCTGCTCCATTGCAGCAAATAATGAGTGAACAACCTTACATACATTCTTGAAAAAGCTAGTTGACACCTTTTCTTAAAGACGTGTGTCACACCACAAGGATAATAGTTTCACTCCAGAAAATACCGGAAACACATGAACACTCTCTAATATCATTACAGATCACACTTTGGAAGGCAACATCTGGTCACACAGAAAGAGAGAACTCCATTGGGCTGTCCCTGTTTTCAGTATTCACCAGACAGGCAATGTCGAGGCTTTAGGAAGATGACTGGGACATTTCCTTGAGAATATGAGAAATGAGGCAGATGACAGTTTCTACGAAGAGTTGGCTGAGAGTCATGCCTCCTTTTCTGTGAAGAGGTGCATGACAGTATATTAATAAATATATAACTGGGTCTGTGGATATCAGTCTTGGGATAATGGCCTTGGAGAAATTTGTGAGAAAATAATAAGGGAGAACTAGTTGCTTCTTTAAATAACTTCTTGCTTGCCTTATTGAAGTGATTTGAAACTGGGTGATAGGACCAAGACTATTTTCTAGCAAGCACCAGGGTGAGAGGAAGTACTTTTCTTGGCTTGCCTGTTTAAATGAGGACCAAGGAGGACAAGAGCACTCTTGGGTTATTATTGCCCAAGGCAAGAGGCTGCAGACTGAGTAGGTCACAGCAGCGACTGGAAGGAGCAAAGTAAAAGGTGAGAGACAGCCAAAAGGGAAACCCTTTTTTGGAAGCAGAAAGCTGGTGTCCCAAGGAAAAAGTGTTGGTCCTAATTCAAAAAGAGAGGTGTTAGTTGAATTCTTCATTCGCGCAGCAGGTAGAGATGGGGTTTGTCATTGTGTTTAAGGCAACCAGGACTGTGTGTGGACCTTGCTTACTTGTGAATCTGAAAGACATCGGAATGATCTGTTTTACTTTCCCAAGTGGGTAGGAGACTGAGCTGTAAAGATCAAAAGGTCACCCTGGATAGAGCTTTTTAGACTATAGAGGCTATCTGATAATTTGTAGAGGTCCTTCTTTGCTTGGCTAAAAACTTAATTGCTGCTTTTTTACAGCTGATGTCATGTAAGGAATGGCATGAGCTTTTTTGGTGGCTGCTTCCAGTATATAGTAGTAATTATAAAAGAAGAGTGTCTTATGGTACAGGGAAAACAATCCACCTTAAAAAGATTTTGTTCTCATGATTCGGTTAAACAACACAAGAATGGCCAGAAGTAATTTTAAGCTCTGGATGTGAAATACTGCCTTCCACCACATCATACAATCCCATCTTTCTGTCCTGTGACAATGACAGGGAGACTGAATTAATCTGGCTATCTTCAAAGCAAAAATGATACAGATTCAATGAATGGTACCAGTCATAGAGCTACGGAGGGAAGAAGCAGTCTGACTTGTGTGATTATGTTTATATAAGTTTTGGATTTCTTACTAAGTTTCCAGTTACTATGGAACTGTCAGCACCTGCCAAAAAAGTGCTCAGGGTGTCACAATCATTTTATCTCACAAATGTCAAACGTTTCAGAGCACAGAGAACTGGACAACCCTAATGCTTTTCCCTCCAGTTTGCAGAAATTTAGCCTTTATAGATTTAACCTGGTCTTAAATATTCCAGATATCCACAAGCATATGAAAACTTCAGTTAAGTTTTTCTGTTCTTTTTCTTTCCTTCCTGTCAAAATAAGGATATCTTTTCACAATGTGTTGTGTGCTTGCAATGTCTGGTTTTTCAGGTGAGATTGTTATAGCAGTTTACTTGTATCAGGAACTGACTTAAACTCCAATCCAAGCGTAAACCCATCCAGTTGTTGTTAGGGGGTAAGCAGATGTGCTTACTGTAGGAGGTAGGTCTTTCAGGCACTTCGTATCAATAAAGAGCTACCACAGACAATGTGTACTCAGGTTACTCTTCCATCTGTGATTATTTGGCATTCACAGCAGTCCAAGAAAACGACAGCATTTCCTTGAGATTAAAAAAATAAAAAAGCCCAAGGGAGGGGAATTTAACAAGAAGTGTGTGTGAAGGACAAGAGGTAATGGAGACAAATTTGAACGTAGGAAGTTCCACCTCAACATGAGTAGGAACTTCTTCACTTTGAGGGTGGCAGAGCCCTGGCAGAGGCTGCCCAGAGAGGTGGTAGAGTCTCCATCTCTGGAGACATTCCAAACCCGTGTGGACACGTTCCTGTGCAACCTGTTCTGGGTGACCCTGCTCTGGCAGGGAGTTGGACTAGATGATCTCCAGAGGTCCCTTCCAACCCCAGATCATTCTGTGAATTCCAACATACGTTGTTCGGGCACATTTGTTTTCCAATCAAAAACCAACAACTGGGGTTGCTGGTTTAAGACATACCATTGTGGTGGGTTCTGCAACACAGATCCAGGGCAAAAGCTTAAGCTTGGGAATTAGACTGCAGAAGTGCAAGCAGGATTTGGATTTCAGCCTTTACTCCTGGTCCTAGAGATACCATACAAATCAGATGTAGACATGGAAGTAGAGAGAGAGATTTGTGAAATGTTGGGCCACTGACACCTCATTTGGATGCCCTGGCAAACTCATAAGGGAAAAAGTCAGAGCTGTGCATTTAAAAATGCATGCATTTGAAATGAAATGTCTGCGTTGAATAGAGTAGCATGCCTCTTATTTTTACTCACACATGGCTCTAAGAATGATGACAAGTGCAACCCTTGAAGGAACATTTCCACAACTTCAGAATCTTGACATGAGATGTAGAAATTTCATACCAAATTCAACTGTATTTATATGCCCATTTCTAAAGCAGAGATAGTGTTTATTGATAGGTCCTCAGTGATGTGCTTGAATATATAATTTCCTGTGTTAGTTGTGTATTGATAAGGATAAGATAAAAGTTGCACATGCACTATGTGTCTCTCCAGACAGGGTGCACTTAAGTCTGGAAGAGACAGAGCTGTGGTGGTCAGCGGTACCTGGAGGCTGTAGAGAGGATGGGGTGAAAGAGCTCCTGGGAAAGGCAAAGATTTCGGGTTCAACTGAGGAAACGCAGGGGAAAAAGGCACTATTTACTTCATCTAACATCATACCAGAACTTCCATGTTAAGTGGGTGCTACCATGTGGGCCAAGGATCTTTTTTTTTTTTTTTCTACTCTCTCATCTAACAGTTGGTGGAGAAACAGTTGGTGGTGCAATTCACACCCTGGGGATGTGTTAAGGTATCATTCCACTGTGTTTTTCACAACAGAAATATTTCATAGTAGGAAAAAAAGCAAACATACCAACGACAAAGTATTGCGCCTTTGAGGCCATGTATATCCTCTATTTATAAAACTACTACATCTTCCTAAAGAGGTTCTTTCCTCCTAGGTAGATTTAGCAAGAATTATATGTGTGTGTATATATATTATATATAGATTGTTTCTATATGTTTCTTCATGTAGAGGCAAATCAATGACATGATTTATAGTAGCCAAAGCATAAATACATTAGAACTCCTCAGTTTTGCAAGATGCTCTGATTTCACTGGGTTCTTTCCAAATATCATGTACAAACAGTGAGTCTCCCAACAAGCCTGAAGTGTTTGCTGGTTTGTAGCATTCATATTTCATGAAGAGTTGTTATAAAGAGGAAAAATGTTACATTCTAGTCAATTGTGGAAACACAGATTAATGGGAAATGTTAGGATATGTAAAAACAGGCAAGATATGGCGATGGAGGGGTAGATTTCTTACGGGACAAAACCAGAAAGTTAAAACAAGAATAAAGTCAGTGATATGAAATTTCTTTTGTGGAAAATACTCTGAGTAGCAGGGCTGATTTATGTTACTGAAATTACTGTAGACCTTTAATTTAAAGGCAATTTTTAAAGTAGTTTCCATCCTGGTGGAAATCAAGAATGTCTTTTATTTCAGTAAAACTGAAGAGGGTAGCAAGCAGGGGACTGTTAACATGGATGGTGGCTATGTCTGTACTGTGGGGTAGATGAGCCCTGGAGGTATTCTCAATATTCTGTCATGATCATGGAGACCAAGGGCCTACTGGAGTGCACTGGAGCTCCTGATTCTATACCAGTATTTCCTTCCAAAGGCAAACCTTTTGGACAAAGGGCTGGAGCATGTGCAGGTCATAGCCAACTGTGGAGGCAGAATCCAGCCAAGGTTTGCCCAGGACCACAGGGTCTGCTGCACCTGCCAAGACTGCAATTGCCATACAGTCTGGGCTTAACTAAATTGACCTTACAGACTGTCTTTGCCCATCTATAAAAAAAAAAAAAAGAAAAAGAAAAGAAGGAAGAATGCAAAAAATTTGGAGAGAATCTTAGAGAAAAGGCACTAATCATGAGCCAGGTAAAAGCAATAGGTCCTTTAAGGTGAACTTCTTGACTGCTCCAACATTGTGCCAGGTTGCTGAATTTGCATTCAGCAAAGCACCCTGATGCCTTTACCACTGCCCATTCAGCTGAATGGCATGTGTCAACCCTCTCTTCCTCATGGAAAATTAATACATGTATTTTTATGAATATGGGGCATTTTTGCAATGTATATTTGGTGTAGAAAAAACCTTTTCATCTGACTTGTTTGCATAAAGATGTTTTTGTACATGAGCCAATCTCAATGGGGAAAATGCTATAAATCTTTTGGCAGTCTGGGAAAGAGTCTCAGAAGAAATATTTGTAATAAGCAATATTTGTTTTATATCTATTCTTGGCAAGAGAGTGGCCAAAGAAAATTTCCCTCCTAGGACACAACCTGCACTCCTATTTGCTGCTGTAACATTCTGAGGACATTTAGGGTGACACAGATGAAAAAATTCTGTCAATATTGACATCTTTCAGAATTTATTGCTACAGAATATAAAATGCACAATGTTTGAAGCTGAGGAGACTTCTTCCTCAGGAGGACTTAGAGCTTTAAAAAATGGCAATAGTTTTGGTTGCTATTTGGGTAGACCTGTGCTGCCCCTCATGTGTTCAGTTTGCAATGGAGATGACACAGTGAGCTCTGTAGCTGTGGTTCACAAATATTGGCATTAAACTGACCCAAGCAGATTCTCTTAGCGATGTTCCTCCATTATTGCTGCAAAGGACTAAGCATTACACTATGCTTTTGGAGAGTTTCTGCCTAGGACAGTACTGCTGGTGTTAGCCTCACTGATAAAGCAGTCATTTACAAATTTTCCCATTTATTCTTATTTTCTTAGAAGCTGAGCTGACTAAGCAAAAGAAGACTATGATAATTTTTGGATGGGTGAGAAAGAAAAAAAAAGAGTATTTGTCTTAGCTTACCCCTTTCTTTGAAAATTCTTCTTCAGAAAACGTAGGTCATCACCAATAGAACACATTTTCCTCATACTCAACTGAGTTGCAGGTGCATGGCTAGTTGAAAATGGAAGTATTTTAGACTTGTGCCTGCAGAGCACTATGTTTAAAGACAGATGTGCAGAAATAAATATGAAATAAATTCAAGCATTATTTGGCATGTTTTTTAAGCACAGTCATTAAAGTTTGGCTCAGTACCATTGTGTTTTATTTTAAGGTGTCCCTTGTTCGTTGCTCTCTTCCCCATGGGAAGCTCCTTAGTTGTGCAGGTTTTATTTTTTAAGGCTTTCCAATTCAGGTCCTCTGAAAGGTGAATCTTTCCCAGCATTATATCACAAGCAGTTAAATGGCTGGTTCTGCCACTCTGGGGATTTTATAGGGCCCCACGTGTGCTGAGTAATGTCCATAAAACCATAGCATTCAGCGCCCCAAGACTCCAGGACAACCTGCTTCTCCCTTTGAAAATTATGCAAAGAGGAGGAAATGGCAATGGATGCCTGTGACATTTGCTCTTCACTACTAAAAAAAGGCCACAGGATTACTTGGCTCATATTTAAAGCTAACTGTAGTCAGAAGGAAAAGCCAGCCTGGGTTACAGGAATACTGAAAAGAGAAAGCCATTACCCAGTAAGAAATGTGATATTCCGTTCTGGCTGACATGCAACTTGATTATGACTAACAACCCTCCCCCCCCATCCTGACATTCCAGTAAACTTTATAGGTTAAATGGGAAAAAAAGAAAGAAAATCTGCTAAGCCAAAGAAAAATGGAAGCAGAGGTTGGTCATGAAATTCTTGTGATTTTAAATTCTCTTCATGATGTCAGCTGGCTTTGGTTTTCCAGCTGAAGTGCCAGATTTTCAGACGGTCTGCCACCTCCATGGTTGATATAAATACATGTACCAAAATATGTTGGTGAGCCAATGACCTTGCTCATTGCTGTTAGAAAGATGTGCTGAGATGGGTTTGTTAGGAAGGAATTTCATGTGCTGGAAAAATATTTGGGTCCAAGCTAGACTGCGCAGTCTTTGGGGCACAGATTAGGGCTGCTTTACTGGTGTAGAGAGAACTGAGCAGCCTTCTAACAGTGAAGAAATCAACTATATTATGTGATTTGTGAGCTCAAAGAGTGAAAATCGGTGATGTGTTAAATGCATCTCTCAGATTTTGGCCTTTCATAGGGCATGCAGAGCTGATTAGAAATTAGAAAATTGTGCAGAATTGGGATGGTCTTACTAAAATGTCTGTTTCATTTGAATTTAATATCATTTAAAAACACCTTGAAGCCTATTAGAAAAGCAGTATCTATCTGCCATAAGAGGTATTGTAAGAAGATCTCTGCATTTAGCAAGCGTACTCAGTAGTAGTATAT
Organism: Limnodromus scolopaceus; assembly: GCA_028565335.1. Taxonomy (NCBI): domain Eukaryota; kingdom Metazoa; phylum Chordata; class Aves; order Charadriiformes; family Scolopacidae; genus Limnodromus; species Limnodromus scolopaceus. The sequence continues at coordinate 85,664,671 of JAOXNO010000024.1, forward strand.
ATTTTTAAGCCTGCTTGATGTTTCCCATCATCAAACTCTTTTTAACCTTGCTTTTAAAGTTGCTTTTAATTTTGCCGGGGTAGGACTAAAATTTTCCATGCCATAAACTTGCCTTAGGTTGTGTTGTATATTTTATACTTGGAAAAAATCCGACTTGTGTGAGGGTAAGGTAGTAAGTACTGTTGGTGTTTCTCTCCTTTTGGGAAACTTTAAAGTTCTATACTTTGATAATGAGGCTTGAAACTTGTCTTTGCCGTATACCTTGTGATGATCTATCCCAATTCACCTCTAAAATATTGTAATTTACATGCAGCTGGAAGACTTTCCAGAGCTCAGCAATCTGCCCTTGCTTATCATGCTCATGTCCTTCTGAGCTCCTAGGAGGGGCTGGACTTTGCACATGCATTTTCCATAGGATGGTTGGGCTTCCTGTGGGCGTCTCTTCATCTGGTGCATTAAAGTCTTGCTCCTCTTGAAAATGATACCTCACATGTGGTCTGGGCAAGAGTGCTTGGTTCTAGTTTGGTTACTGGGACAGAAATTAAAACTAATGCCTGCTCACAACCACCATGCTGGAGAGGCACAGTCTGTCTGGTGTGACCAAAAGGAGTTGGAAAAGCAAAAGTGAGAAGAATCAACAAAACAGCCCCAAAATGAAATTCTGTCTAAGGAGTTAAAAGCAGGTTGTGTATAGTACACAGTAATGAGCACAATACAATAGCCAAGTGACGATAGGTGTCCAACAGCAAATGATTGTGTGCATTCATGTAATGAAAGCCTGTATTGCCTGATTAACTTTGCCCAGGCAATTTTCATTCTGGCCTTCCTTGACCTCTGAGTACTTGGCTTTGAACCAAAGAGTTCTTCAAATTTTTCTAACATATAATGTGTCATATATAAATGATGCCTTTGTTCTAAAGTTTGTCATTTCACTGCTCCCTCCTCTTCACAAACAAGAAAACAAAAGTCATCAAAGATGATCGTGATCAAAGAAATATATATTGGTAAAAGGTACTTTGTGCAGAAGTTGGAATTGGGGATTGGAATCCTGAGGCTGATTTTTGGCAGCTAAAAAGAAAATGACGCTTTCGATATAAGGAAAAGGACAGCTGGACTCTTCATCCAATCCTTCCTCTTTGATATGCAGAAGCATTTGCATGTCAGCTCCACAACAGATTTGACAGAGAAGCTGCTGGCTCACTCCAGGCTCTCTCCAAAACACTTGAAGTGGTCATTCAGAGTTCTTTATTTATGAAGAGTACAAACAAACCCAAACCCTGACAATTCTGTTTTATGAACCCACCATTAAGTGTCATGAGAAAAAAAATAATCATGGGATTAAACGAAACAGCTGCCAAAGGAACAGAATTTAAAGGACAGTAATTTTGACCTTGCATCAATACCATCTTCATTTGCATTTGTGCTGCTCCTTATTTTGGCCAGTGAAAATTTGATCCAGCTCACCTGACCCTTCTACGTAGGAGTAAGCTGCAAAGTTCCTATGTTCCTATTATTCATTTGCTTATAGTTCAAGGCAAGCTTCAAGTTAATTAGTAATTAAAAGATAAATTGTTCTGATGTAGGCTGGTCCAGAACGGCTTTCAGAAAGTAAACTTCTTTCGTGCGTGTTGATGTTTTTTGCTTCTTTTCCTTTTCAGCCTGTTTTGACTTTGTTTAGGAAAAAAAAAAAAAAAGAAAAAAAAAAACAAAGGAAAAAGAGCACCCCAATGTCTGCTTCCTGCACTGGAGAGATTCCCAATCCAATGGAGTGTGGGATTGCTTGGTACACCCGTGTATTGAGGGACCCTCAGTCAAAAAAGAAGCAGCAGTGCCCTGCTGTGGGAGGTCGCACTTTAAAGATGGACACACAAGCACGGTAGGCAGAAGACAGCACAGAATATACAGAACAACATATACTTTCCTCTTTAGTGTCTGTATTTATTTTGTTCTTAATTTCAATTTGTGGGAGCAGGGCACCTGTGTAGAAGAAAGGAGAGTGGGTTTTGTGTCAGAAGACGTCTGTATCGACCTGGCTATGCCATTCCCTTTCCATTTCTTCCTCCTCTCTTCCCCTCTTTTCCCTTTCATTTTTACAAACTAAGATTCTCCTTGAGTTACATCTCCTGATGTTGGTTCCCACATGTGCACACATTTTGGCTTCCAGTCCCTGTCCCAGCTGTAAAGACAGCTGTTGGAAGGAGAGTGGGAAGGAGCCGGTTGTGGCGATCAAAGTGCCTAAGGATATACTGTCCATCCTCTGTTCTTTGACCCATCCTACAGTCCTTGGGAGCCCTAGAGTCCAGATTATTGAACTGCATCATAAATATGCTCTAGAGATGAGGCACAGAAATCCTGGGAAAGGGGGACCAGCTATCCAGAAATATCTGCACTAGCAAAATGTGCATCTGAATGGGACATCTTAGGTACTCTAGAAACCATGTCATCAGAAGCCTCTTTATTCTGTCAAAGTAAAGTTAGATATGCTGTATTTTAGGCTTGTGTTGTAAAATCTTATAATAGAATAAAGAACAAAATACTGAGGTGTTCAGATAAAAATTTTAAGCATGTTTTTCTAGGTGACAAACTTAAAGTGCTGTTGAAAAGATGGATTTTAAATTTCTTTTTAAATCATAGAACTATAGCATCATAGAGTGGTTCGGGTTGGAATGGACCTTAAAGATCATCCGGTTCCAACCCCCTGCCCTGGGCAGGGACACCTCCCACCAGACCAGGTTGCTCCAAGCCCCATCCAGCCTGGCCTTGA
>JAOXNO010000024.1:85668074-85678104 GCA_028565335.1 Limnodromus scolopaceus
AGCTCTCCTGGAGCCTCTTTAGGAACTGGAGGGGGCTCTGAGGTCTCCCTGGAGCCTTTTCTTCTCCAGGCTGATCAACCCCAACTCTCTCAGCCTGTCGGGTGAGATGTTTGCTTGACTTGGTGTCTTGGAGAATTTCACACTTTTCCTGGGCAGTTTACTATACTGTTTTATTATGTTCCTGTTTAAAAGATTAGGAAGGTTTTAAATTTCTAATGTATCTATTTCAAAAGGACTGAGAAAAGACATTATTACTGAGGTATCTTATGCTTGACTTGTCCTTACTCAAACCCTGCACACCACACCAGAAAGGCAGTTACTCAAAATGGTTAAATTCTGTCATGTGAGAGGTGTTTCTTACAAGTTAAGTATAAGCTTGTTACTCTTGGCTCCCTTTATAGAAATAGGCACCTTTGAAGGGTAATTAATCTTTCCTTTTCAGCCACTCAACCTTTGGGAGTTGGAAACTCATGATTTCCTCCAGTTACTTCCTTGAATAAAACCCTACCTCCACTTCAGTCTTTTCCATGGTTTTTTTTTTGCAGGAGTATGTAGATAACAAATTTTGGGATGTATGTTTGTGGAAACAGTGAATTTAAAACAGAAACAAATTAATTAATGAAAATTTAGGGAAAGCAAGTTTCAGATTCAAGATTTGCTATTCACAACAGGTGTCTTAAGCTATCAGAGAGCTAAAATTTTATAATGCAATCTTTATGTTGCCTCATAATTCATGTATTTAGTTTAAATTTCAGCTATAAAATATGTTCTATGAATTCTGTCTGAATAATAACAAAACTATCTCAGATAAGGGACTTGTTTGAGAACACTACAACTTGCTCATGTTTGGAGACTACGTTTTCATTTAGGAGTTACTTCCTTTGTCTACAGCAACTCTTCCAAGAGCCCCAAGGGGATATTTATGCCTAATTGTAAGAAAAATAAAACAGTCTGAAATATTTCTCTTTTAATTCTCTATACGTACAGGCCAATACACACTACCTTTTAGGTCCAGATTATCATTGCCACTTTTCTTTTGCAGCTGAGTATATACTCTTCTTCTCTTTTTATCAAGACTGAAATCTAAAATGCTACAAGGTTGTGCAGACTCACACCTTTCATGCTTTGCTCCACACTCTGGAGGTTTCTCTTTTCATCCTGATATTCCTCCTATCACAGTGTAAAATACCCAAGAGGAGAGAGCGGTCAGTGAGATGGCTCTCCTCCAGGTGGCTGCTAATGTCTGTGCTGCCTTAAATATTGCAAGAATATTTTTGCAGAATTGATTTTACCAAATGAAGCCAAAAGTTCTAAAAGGTCTACAGTGATTCGATCAGTGTCTTAAAATTCTATTCACAGAGAGGACCTATTTTAAAACAACTAGGTGTTGTTACTTGGAGTTTCTTCAGTGCAGATTTGAGTTCCTTAGAATATTTTTATTGCACATGAGTAACCTTATTCTTAAATGCTAACAGCTGTACAAATCTAGAGGTCAAACCTGTAAACTATTTCGCTCTCCAAATACTTGTTTAGCTTCTCTTACTGATGCTGGTATTATAAGTTTTGATCATAACTCCAGTAGTTTTATTTCTAATAAAGGTCAAATCTTTTTCTGCAGTGAAGAATATAAAATCATAAATGTTTTTCGTCTTACTTCCTAGTTATTTTTTGTCACTTACTTGTCTTACTACTTTCTATGTTTCTTCATTCTCAAATTTAGCACTACTTTTTTTTTTTACTCACAGCATTAAATGATGGTAACTAAAATAACTTTTTTACTTAAATTGATTTAAGATTTTCTAATGTTTTCTTACATATCTCAAGCTTGTCTTGTATATACCAATTTTTCTTTACCCAGGAAAATGCTTCCTATGTGGTGGTGGCATGTGTTTCCTAACAGGGGGAAAAACAGAAATAAATACTGCCGAGCAGAAAATTGCATAAATAAAGCAGGAAATTTAAACAATTCACTTGTTTTCTCTCTGACTTCTCAGTTAATTGTGCTTTATTCCACCATTTCTGGCTCATGATAATATGTCAAGGCTGTTCTCTGTCAAAATTTTGCAGCATGACATGCTTTGAGAAAGCAAAGTTGTCAGATTATTAATGGTAAACAATTTTCAGGATGCAAGAAATTACGCAGTTTGTGTCCGAATGGGCTGGACGCCTCCCCAGGAGAGGGGAGAGAGAATGCCATGGAGTGCTCCCGACCAGTTTCACTGTATCAGTCAATAACATTTAGAGAATTAAAAATTAAATATTTTTCATGGCTCCACGGGTCTAAAAATATTTAAAGAGAAAAAAATGTACCTGAAAATATTTGTCAGATAATTTTCAGGAAATGTAGCTTGCTGGTAGATTTTCCAGCTAGAAGAAGAAGACAGAGAAATTCTTGGGTAAGTTATCAGTTGTGAATATGCTGAGTTTTGAAGAAAAAAGTGCAAGATTAAGATGGACTGCCTTTTGCTGGGACTGAATTTGGCCCGACCACATTCACCTTATCTTATCATGTTTTGGCTATATTCAATGTTAATTCATCGCTCTTTCTACTGACAAGTCGTGTTTCTGTCTCTGGTATTTTGGTACCAATATATTCCTAGAGAATTCCTAAGCTATAACGTATCTTCTCTTATGAAAGCAGTGGTGTGAAAAATATTTAGCCTTAGCTGCCACCACACACCAAAAAAAGTACCAGGAATAGACTGGAATTAAGCTGCTTTGCAGTGCCTGTGTGTTAGCATCGTTTACTTGCTAAACTGCAGCCAAACCAGTGTGGGATGCCCTTTTCTTAGAGAACCAGTCCCAACACTCCCTCTGGCTGCAGCCTTCCTCATCCTAATGAGCAGGGTGGTGTGGGAGAGGATTTCAATGTGACACCTCCTAAGAAAAGCCAGAGGGGAAAGGATGCTTGTGGGTTCCCATAGCTCTTTCACACACATTAAGGAATAATGATGCTATAGAGTATAGTGTACTGGAATTGTATACTATGATGCATTGATATTGTTCAGAATAGAATGGAATCATAGAATAGTTTGCACTGGAAAGAACCTTTAAAGGTCATCTAGTCCAACCCCCTGCAACAAGCAGGGACATCTTCAACTAGATCACATTGTTCAGAGCCCCGTCCAACCTCACCTTGAACTTTTCCAGGGATGGGGCATCTACCACCTCTCTGGGAAACCTGTTCCAGTGTCTCACCACCAACATCAATGTTAAAAATGTATTCCTTATATCTAGTCTGAATCTCCCCTCCTTTAGTTTAAAGCCATTACCCACAGTCCTATCACAACAGGCCCTGCTATAAAGTTTGTCCCCATCTTCCTTATAAGCCCCCTTTAGGTACTGGAAGGCTGCAATAAGGTCTTCTCAGAGCCTTCTCTTCTCCAGGCTGAACCCCCCCCAACTCTCTCAGCCTGTGCTCACAGCAGAGGGTCTCCAGCCCTCAGGATCTTCGTGGCCTCCTCTGGACCCGTTCCAACAGGTCCATGTCCTTCTTATGTTGAGGGCTCCAGAGCTGGACACAGTGTTCCAGGTGGGGTCTCACCAGAGCTGAGCAGAGGGGCAGAATCACCTCCCTTGACCTGCTGGCCACACTGCTTTCGATGCAGCCCAGAGTAGGGTTGGATTTACTCTAATAACTTTTTCCTTTATAAAACTCCCTGTTCCTTTACTTTTTTTATATTTTTAGAAGATGTAACTGGTGGTGCTAACTATTTTGGGAGACAGAGCAGATACAAGTCAATAGATCTGAGTACCTGTGGCAGAGTAGCTGGATAACTGCAGAATCTCGGGAGTTGATCACAAGTATTTGGACAAAGTGCTACTGTCTGGAGCCTAAGCCTCTTCTTATTCTCATCACTTACTACAGTTCTGCTTTACCATCTGCTGCCAGCACTCCTTACATAGCATTGCAGTAATTTGGATCTAATCATATTAACTTCCTGTCAAATAAGGATTGTAACTGGAAACCTGGCTGGCATCTTACTCTTTGCCATTATTGCAAACTCTCTATTAATATAAAGAATTAGCGAGTATAATTACAGTAGTAGAGAGTTCCAGACAAAACTGTAGAGTTGCAGTCCGGGTAGTTTCGACATGGTCAGCGAGGACAGTTTATGCATAGCTGCCTGCAATGCAGATAGCTGTTTTATCTCATCTTGGCACCAAAATTATTCAGAGGGCAGCGCTGAGTTAATCTGCCATCCCAGGAGACCTAGTTTGGTGATGTGAAGGCTATTGATTTATTCCTTACTGACAGAGATTTCTGTCTTTTCCTTTTTTTTCTTTTTCTTTTTTTTCTTTTTTTTTTCTTTGTTTTTTCTTTTCTTTTCTCATACAATGACTATAAAAGCCAACCAGTGCGAGCTGATGGTCATTCTTTTTTAGAAAGCTTTCTCTGGTCTTTCTGACCCTTGTGGAGATACCCTGGGATGCATTGGCTCTTCCAAAAGAGCCTGCTGCCTGTTGCCTCCCCTCCGGAGAGCCAGCAGAGCTCCAGCAGGCTCCGTAGGCAACTTTTTCATTCTATCAGCTCTGCCTTTACACAGGGAGAATACTCAAATCGCAGGAGTATGTATGTCCCAACATTTTAAGATACTGGTGTTTGTGATGTGAAGCACTAACTGGACATACTATTTTAAATCCATGGCATGTTTTCTGCTCCCTCTCGCATGGTTCTGCCTTTCAGTGCCAGCAATGTGTTTGACCATGGGTGAACAAGCTCTGTGTAATTTTTTTGGTAGACAATTACTGCTTTTACTTTCTTGATATGTAGAGGCTTACAGTAAATAATGGGTAGGGTAGGGCCAGTGAGAGTCTAATGGATAGTGCATAAAGATTAGCAGTCAGATGTGCCTGTTGGTTCGAAAAAGATATGTTTAGTGCAGCCTACAGAGCCCTGACCCCAACTTCATGGCATATTGCCCAGAGAGTGAAACCTAGTCCAACAATAAATCACCAGAATTTGTTCTATTTGACTGTGTTAAAGCAACAGTCTGTAAAAGCTAGGACCACCAACTATGTTGTTTCTGCTGCATATCTGCTGTAACTAAATCACTGCTGCTTTTTATAAGTCAAATTTTACTCAGATGACCGAGAATATTATTTAGCAAGTACAGGACTGTGGCTGTTCATCACCCAACAGTCTGTGCTTAATTTTCAGCACACCCCTATCTAGTTTCCCTGGTGCAAGTCGTGCCATATTGAAACCACATTTTGTTGCTTTTCACATCTTACAGCCCTTCACCTCTTGCTGTGAAAATGCTAGACACCATTTCCAGTTACTTAAAAAAACCCACCCAAATATTAAGATAAAGCATCATTTCAGCTCACCCTAAACAAAAGGATAAGAATTTAAAGAATAGTTAATTGTATTGCAAAATTTTTCCATTGTTGGAGCCTAATGCTGCTGGACCAGACTTTTTCCTGCTTTTAGGGATCTTAAGACATATCTTGCTTTTACAGCTTGTAATATTTCAAACTCTTTTTGGTTTGTTTTGTTAGTGTGGAAAAGAGGACAAGATGTCAGCCTTCAAAGAATTCAAGTGAATTTCTTAGGAGTGTTAAGCATATAGCCAAATTTTTTGAGCGGGGTGGGAACAGCAATACTTTGCCTAGAAAACACTGTGTTGCTTAAAACTACTGTCAGTAGTTTATGATATTACAGTGCAGAAATAATATCTCTTTGTGATGCATTCATCAAGTGGCCAGCATCTCACTGAGATGAGAGATGGCTCCAGAGTGGAGGTGTTGACCACATTTTCATTGCACATCAGCTTATGTGAGGGTGGTGATGCAAATAAAAGGTGGCTCGGTACGCTCTTTTCCACTTAGTCTCATGTGTCCTGAGAACCCTTCTGCCTTCGGGCACGAGTCTGAGCAATTTGGGCTGTCCTGAACTCTGCCTTCACTGCAGCCACAGAATGAGGCACGGTTATCGAGCCTGAAGTGATCGCTGTAGGACATCCCCTTTACCAGCTGCCCTGGCTCCAGTTCAGTCTGATAGCCTCTTGGATGCTCAAGGGTTCTTCAGAAGCCGCTATATTTTCCCTAAAAGTGGCCCAGATTGTTGGGTTGGTTGGAATGTACCAAGTTAGTGCTTAAGGTTTTCAATTTTTACAGCAGGTTTTGCGCAGCTTTAGCCCATCTTAATGGAGTATTTTGAAAGAGCCAGCTCTGGGTTGGATTCTGCAGAGATTTACTACTTCCCCTGCAGTAGATGTTGAAACATTAAAGAGATGGAGTTAATTGGGGAAGACTGTGGGACGAAGATGTCAACCAAAGAGATTAAGGATCAACTGTTTTGGTAAGCCTTTTCAACAAACTCATCTTGCAAGCTTTTAGCATCACTAGAAAGTGAAGGATTGCTGCCCCTGTGTCTATCTAGGCTCTCGGCGTATCACACCTCTGACATCTGTCTTTCTTCTACAAAACAAAAGCAGAATATACTAATTTTTTTTTGACATTGTGGACCATGTGTTTCACTGTCATCTGTGCTACTAGAGGGCACCAGTGTAATTTTTGCTCCTGGAATGAATATACTTTCATTCACTTAACAGAGAGCTCTGATGGGATTTTTCCACATGCTTTCCATTCATTTTTCTCCATAAGCTGTGCAGATAAACCCTTCAAAGGGCTTTGGCTGTGGGCTACTGTTGCCTCCTCTTGGGATGGTGTTGCTAAAACACGCCGTGTAGACCGTCAGGACTCACTGCTATGGTAGAACAGATACCTCTGTGATTTTCATGTCCCCACTGTATGCACAGACTTTTTTTTTATGCTTTAAAAAGGCACTTGAACGACTCTGCAACCAAGATCTGAATATATATGCCTCAATAGCTTTTATTTGCACAAAGCATGTGCGTATGCAGAGCAAGTTTTGCATGAAAATAAGTCAATAGATAATATTTGCAGATGTCTCTCACTCAAGCAAAAGTTATCGCTGGAAATCAGCACCCACTTTCCAGTGAGATCCACTTGTTTATTAGTGATAAATAAGTAAAAAGTCACAAAAACCTCTGTGAGATTGCTCAGCTGATTTGGCAACTCATTTGAACTAGGTAGTGGAGAGATTTTAGCTACCCCCAAGTACGATGCAACGTGAACGCTTTTAGGGTTCTAATCCTTGCACTTGTTTGCTTACTGAAAAAGCTTCTCCCAGCTAGACTGATTGCTCTTTCAGTGCCTTAAATCAAACATACCCGGAGGCCTCAAGATGAGAAAAATAAATATTTGGAAAAAAACCTGTCTGTTTGCAGGGTTCTCCTTAGCCCGATGCCTCTCTGACACTTTCATTTTCCTGCCTGTATCGTCTTCAGAAACTTAAAAAGGAGACACAGAGATCCTGTAGACCTAAAAGCAATATTAAAGAAGCTAATAGGCAGGGCTTGTGAGTTATAGGAGGGGATTATAAGCAAGAACAGGATAGCCTTTCAAGGGTGTTTTAACCTTTATTCATGCTTGACTGCTTTGAGCTCATCCTGTTCAATAGAAAGAACCAAAATTAAAGTAAACCAGAAGAGCAAGAATTTGCAGTTTGCTCCATTTAATAAAAAGGTTTTACAAACACTTGCTATTTATTCCTTGCTGGAGAAAAAGGCTGGTCTTTCATAAAATGCCTTAAAATATATTTTCATTGAAATCGAGAAATGTGAAACTCAACAACCTTTGTCTCATTATGTTTAATGATTTGTGAGGAATGCTTACATACAGTAAAAAAGGCAGAGATACTTACAACCTTGTATTTTTTTGCTGTTGTTGTTAATTTGACATAATTTTTATTGGAACATAGATGTAGAAGGGATCTCTTTGGGCCACTGGATCCAGACTCCTGCTATTGCTGCCAATGTCAATATATATGGATAATCCCCTCCATAAAAACTGATCAAAGTCTACAAGTAGTTAAGAGCAGTCAGATTAAAAACCTATTACAAGGGTGGGGTTTTTTTTCAGAATTTCAATTCTGTAATGTTTACAGACCTTTATCTAATTTTCAGGCTAAATTTATCTTTATCTTTTCTTACTAGATAGTCATATGTTAATATATACTGTGAAAGGATTAAATTAACAGAGGGATACTGTAACAATTTGTGAATCCAGTTAAATTCTCCAGAGCAGGGGATACTGTGCCAATACAAATATTTGCATGGTACTAAAAATTAATGTATGTGGAAGAACATAAATCGAGTAATTCAATGTGACCTTTTAAAACTTCCACATGATTTTTGCATCTCACTTGAAGAATGTAAAAGGTATGTTGGTAAAAATCTCTGAAAGTGCAACCAGGCACATTGCTCACATGATGTAGATTATATTAAAAAAAAATAAAAAATGTAGTGACAGAAATCACTTATTAGTTTGTTATTTTCATTCATGAAAAGCCAGTGTAAAACTATTACTTTTCAAGAGACTTTGAAATTAACTGTAAATAGTTTTGAGGAATTGGATGTGTATAAACATGCACGTATAAGAGTCTATTCACCCTGTGATGTGGGAATGGCCAAGTCCTGCACAGACTGTGCCCCTTTCACAAACCCTGCAGGCACAGGAGGACAGGGAGATTCTCATCAATGAGGGCAGGCACTTCTGCAGGCTTGTAGGGTGGATATCTAAATTCATTTCTGAAAGAGACATGGTAGCCCCCAAAATACAGACTAGGCTTTCCGTAAGGGGCACCTCAACCTTTTTTCCCTACTTTGGGGAAAATGAGTCATGGGATTTAGTGGGGTTTTATCCAGCACTCTCCTGCTCTCCTGTTGCAATTCTGACAGTACCCTTTGCACTGATGTTTCCACCAAGGTGACCAAAATATGCTGTTGGAGAGTATTGCAGAAGATTGATCCCTATCCTAGAGCCTCCTTGCAGCTGACTGACTGGCAGAAAGGAAGATGTGGGACAGCTTTGAACTGAGTTCTGCCACACTTGGAAAGCAGCCTATGGAGTGATGATATGCTTCACGTTTGGATGCAGCAGCAAATGTGATGCATATTGTAAAAGCACACATGCAGAGACTGTTCAAGTAATTGTACAGTCCGGCCACTGGGACTATGTCATCCGTATTAAATATTTTCCTATTTTGCAACAGCTCATGTATGTTTTCATCTTCATTTAGGTATTCAGAGAGTGTCTCATTTTCTGCAAATTTGTAGAGCAACAAAGAGCAGAGGATCCCAGCCACATATTGCACCTGTGCTGTAGTGCAGGACAAATTCCTGAGGAAGGAGAATGTCAGGGTCCTACTGTGAGTATTATTCACATGAAGGTAATCTGTCTTGTTCTACTCTGCAAAGTACTTGTGGAAATACTCTCTTGAGATTCCTTGTTGGCTCATCCTTGCTATTTCCAGGTCAGAATTTATGAAGATCAGAAGTTTAAAGCTGTGGCCATTCTTCACCACCACAAAGCTATGGTAGCTCTTAATCCCACAAAAGAGGTGATGAAAGCCAGGCTGGTTCCTTTCCAACTCTTTTATTATGACTATCACTAAAGATTATGGCACAATTCTCAATCTATGCTTCTTTGGTGTCACTGATCTCTATCAAGTAAGAGAGTTTTAACAGTTTATCTCCAAAGGGATTATGATATATGCATCTGAAAGTGTATTTTGGAAGCTTGACTAAGAAGTAGCATCCTTCAGTACTCATGAAAAAAATACAACTTCAAAGGAAAGCCAGGCATAAATGTCTGAAAGGTTTACACAAGCATTCAGGCCTATTCCAGTCATCAGCAATGGTTCTATCACTTCCCTGCCTTCTCTTGCTCCTGTCTAAAACACTCATGCAATTATGGATCTGTTCATGCAGACATCTACAAAGAGACAGTTACTTAAAAAGCAGAGTCCTACATCTAGAGAAATCACTATTCTTTGTAATCTTTTGTATCTATGTTTTCTCTTGATTACAAAGTCTCCATAGAATCACAGAATGGTTTGGGTTGGAAGGGACCTTAAAGACCACCCAGTGCCAACCCCTGCCCTGGGCAGGGACACCTCCCACCAGACCAGGTTGCTCAAAGCCCCATCCAGCCTGGCCTT
>JAOXNO010000024.1:85695652-85705840 GCA_028565335.1 Limnodromus scolopaceus
TCTCTGGGCAACCTGTTCCAGTGTCTCACCACCCTCACAGCAAAGAATTTCTTCCTGAGATCTAATCTAAATCTCCCTTCTTTCAGCTTAAAGATGTAGTATATGGTTTTTGGTAATGGTTCTGTAACTCAGAATACCTGTGTGACGTAGGTAAAAGAATACACTAAATACCTAAATAAGGCTTCCCAGGACCAGAGACTTAGAAGGTTTTGTAAAGAGAAAGGCTTTGGTTATAGCAAAACATTTTTCCCCCGCCAGGTCTTACTAAGGCATAACGTAAAGGGAAAGGTGCTGCAAGACAAAAGGGTTGTAAGGAACTGGGTCTCACCAGATACAGGTATTGTATGTTTTTCAACCTACATTACCGTATGTGTGTCTGTCATATAAATATTTTTTATATATGCACATAAATAATATTTCCACTCAAACCAGTTTTGGTGGGATGAGACTGTGGTCTTCAAGGTTGCTTGGAAGCCTCAGGAAGCGTGGAGGAGCTGCTCAGACTCTGCTGGGCTGGATGGATGCAGAGGGAAAGAGAGGTGCCAGGTGTGTAAACAGGAAGGCAGTGGCAGGAAAAAACTTTCCAGAGCTTATTCTCTCCTTTTTCAATTGAGCCCAGGCAGGTAATTGGGAACCTTTTGCATCTCTGAGCAGAGGCTGGTGATGCTCTGGACAGGCCTTTTTCTCCTTGAGCTGGGATAGTAAATTCGGTTCCAGTGAGAAGGAGGAAAGGTGCCTGAATTTTACAGCTGAGTCAGGAAGTGAAAAAAGAAAATCCCTTAATTAAAGAGGAAAGAAATGACTTATTGGAAAAGTGAAATGAGCGTGCGTAGGGATGGAAGGGATTTTGTTGCCCTGAGCAGTCTCAAATGTAGATGTCTGTGATCATCCCATGGTCAATCAACTGTGACGTCTCCCCAGAAAGCAATTAATTTTATGTTAGGTTTATGTTTTCAAAGGGGAACAATTGCATTGTGATGTATTTATCCCTTTGTGACGATTATAGAAGGAATTCAGATGAGTAACATCCAAATGCTTTTCTTTTGGGTAGCAGATATTCATAGAGGTGAATCCAGCCCTTGATGAGACAATGAGGGGAGAAGATGTACATGGTAAGTCTTTTGGAGGCTGGATCAATTTTCAGACTTATTTTTGAAGCAAAGTATTACTTCTAGTGGCTGCAAAGGTGTTTTATAAAGGAAGCTTCCTTTATTTGCTTCTCAAATATAGAAAGTGGGTAACATTTTATGTATATAGACCAGGAAGAATTTGACTTTCAACACTCAAAAAACCCCCAACCCCTCCCCCCCCCAAAAAAAAAGAAGAGAAAACTACTTTTATTTTCCATATTCACTAATCAAAACGGAAATATAAAAATAAGCCTTGTTGACATTAAGGAGAGAACAGAATGAGGACAATTGCAAGCTATGCAATTTTATGGCTGATCCAGGCAGTTTTGAGATGTCTTGTTCTCTGCCATCTTTATTTGGTATTTGGAAAAAAAAAAACCCTCATAATATGTTTTTATAAATGGCATAATTATTTAATACATCTAGAAATTTGAGCTTTCTGCCAGAGAAGTCTAAAATGGACAGTGGCAAAAGTTCTCAGAAAAATTCTTGAAGATTCGAAGGACAGCGAATGCTAAAATTTTTCAGAAAATAATTATATTTGATTAGATTTTAACAATTATGAAGTTTACAAAAAAAAAAAAAAATAAAAAATTGAAGCCTATTTAGCAAAACACTTGATTGGTCAGTGGCACGACTTGAAGGAACAATGGAAAATCAGCTGGTGAAATCAGCTCAGAATTCAGTAAACAACGAGCTTTTTAGTAGATGTCGTGCTTGCGAGAAGGGCAGAGCAACTTCTTGGTCTTATGGAAGGAGATTCCTCCTTCCTTTTGTAATTAATTTGCAAAAGCAAGCAGCATTTTAAGCTTATTAGTGATACTATCTGAAGCACAGAGATGACAGAATGAAGAACTTTTTCCCTGCTGGAATGGAAAGTGGCTTTTAATGGTGTTTTTTCTGTTATTTTTAGAGAATACATTTATTTTTCCTCTGCATTGCACCTAGAGAGAAGAGAATCCGGTAGATAAATGTTATACTTCAAAGAATGTAATGAATTTCATTGACAAGGGACATGATGTGAAGAATTAATAAAGTTAGAGTTGGTTGGCATGCGTGGGAACAGCGTAAATGACCCTTAACCATTTGAAAACAAAGAGCTAGAAGGAAGGGGAAAATGACCCCAAAGGGCCACGAGGATGCTGTGAGGGCTGGAGCACCGCTCCTGCGAAGACAGGCTGAGAGAGTTGGGGGAGTTCAGCCTGGAGAATGGAAGGCTTCAGGGAGACCTTAGAGCCCCTTCCAGTCCCTCAAGGGGCTCCAGGAGAGATGGGGAGGGACTCCTGATCAGGGAGGGGAGCCACAGGACGAGGGGTAACGGTTTTAAACTGAAAGAGCGGAGATTTAGATGAGATCTCAGGAAGAAATTCTAATACCCAACAAAGAAGATGGGGAATAAACCACACGAAAAATACCGGGTTGATTATGTCAGTGACTGGAGTGGACACCACGGCTCGGACAAATAGCTCTAGTCACAGACACAACTTAGCAATTATAATGCTCTGCCTTCACTGGGAAGGGGCAATTAAAGGGCAGTAAATTCAGTCAATAAATCCACGCAGTGATATGCAGTCTTGTTAACTGTAGGCAAAATATGAGTGCTGAACAACAATGGCATGACACTAGGGAGATTTCATTCAAAATTAATCTTATTTCACCCGTTCTTAGCTAATTTGATAGCATTCTTGTCTGAGTTATCAGAAGTATTTTGGAACTCGCATTGTTCCTTTCTTATCAGAGTAAGAACTGGTTTTGTGAAAAACCACATCTTGCCAAGTGATTTGTATCTGATTGTTTCTTTTTTTGATTTTAGGCAAGAAAAATGAACAAAAATCTCTCAAGATGCTTCCATTTCAGGGAGATTAGATGCTCCCATCTAATAAATTATGAGCTGTAATTTGTCTGTGGTTGTTTAAATGATAAATTACTTTCTTCTGGCTATAACTTACATATTGAAATTTTTTTTTTTTCACTATTAGCATAAAAGTATAATAAATCATACCAAGGATCCTTCATAAATCCTTTTAAATATCATTAACTTTTATTTAGACAGTCTTCTATATCATTAATAATAATCGCCATCAGAGCCTTGTGTTGTAAAATACTGATCACATATTAGTGCTGAACCAAGTCAGCTCCCACAAGGTAAATTCTCGGTGCTATTTGGCTTCCCTTTGTATCACCTGAGCTGTACGGGGTGAATTTCCTGCCTCAGAAATTTCCCTCACGATCCCTTTGGACCGCTGCAGGGCTGGAGCTGGAGCTGTATGGGAACAGGGAGCCATAAGAGGATGTGGCTCTGTTTTTCGGCCTCAAGCATATCTCAGGAAGGAAAGAAAAGAATCCATCCCAGTGTCTGATCGGTTGTTTCTCTTTTCATATAAGGCAGAATGAATGCACCTGGAGATGGAAAAACTGGCTGGATTTCAGCCTTTCTGTTCCTTGCAGAAAATTCAAGGAATTTTGATTATGTTTGGAGAAAATTCAAAGTTTAAATGTTATCTTCTGATTTAAGATTACCTTAAAATACTGTAGCAGATTACTTGTAAAGCTCCTGATTGTGTTTTATTAATTGCAGAAACAGCCTATAAAATGTGAGACCTTTATTCGGGAAATCCCCCTTTTAATCTCCCATGAGTCTTTGAAGAATTGTAATCTTTATTTAATAAGTTTGCTTTTTCTACACTTAAAATATTTCCTTTTTTCCCCTCCGTTACTTATGTGCGTATATACACTTATGTGCATATCCGAAACCAGGTACTGCTGGTGTTTCATATCTGCTCAGAAAGTGGTAATAATACGCACTCCTGATGCAGAAGTAAAGATTTTGCCCCGGCTTCTTCTACAGAACGGAAAATATTTTTCATCTCTGCCATAGTGCTAAATGTTGTGGTGAGGAATAAAGTGGTCCTTCAGTTTTGCCCCATAACTCATCTTCGGCCATTTGAGAAACCACAGCGAGGCATCAGTCACAGTGACACTTCACTTAGTTGGAACATTTTATTCCCCTCCCACATTTTGTGTTTTCAAAGGAGTACAGCCGTGGCTTGCAAACAGCTGGGAAATTTGTTGTGACATCTTCACTTCCCCCCTCAAAAAAAAGAAAAATATTTATTAAATGAGACAATAAAGAGCTTCAAAGCAATTAGAAGAAATCCTGAAGAGCAAGCCCAGGCCCTCAGTGCCCCGAAAGCAGCAGGTTTAGTTAAGTTTGATCAGTGCTACTCACTCTTAGCTTGCAGCACACACATGCAGAACAGACCGAGCTCGCTACTGACACTTTGATTGCACCCTGTAGGATTTATGCTTAGGAAAAGCCTCAGACAGTGTTTTGGCATATCTTATCTGTAGGGCACTGCAGGAATAAATCCTGTGAAATGTAATCAAATGTTAATAGAAAATCCTTTGTGGGAGACATCTCCAATAGCGAGTTTTTTCTCTCCAACCCCTTTCCACTCCAAAAGGCTGTTTATCTCCACTGGCAGATCTATACCTGCCACTTGTAGCTGTGCTGCACTGTGTTTTGTGGAGACAAAGAGTGACATTAAGAGCACGGAGCAGAGTAGACTTCTCCTAGAGCCATGCAATCTCTGCTCTGAATCTCTTTAGACCTTCTGGCAAGGCCACTAGGCTGGGTTGCAAAGCATCCCCCCAAGGATGTCTGTACCCCAGGAAAAAATGTCTCCGCCAGGGTAGAAGAAATACAGAAAATAGACTCCAATATGCTGGAAAGACTTCGGGGCGGGATGAGTCACGGACCAGGCTGCTTTCCTCACTTGTCCCAAAGTACGTAGGTATTGACGAACACAGAACACGTTTTGGCCACAATTGGGTATATCCTTGATCCTGTTTGTTTTTCTCATAGCCTGTAGTTCAAATAATTAGGTTTTTAATGTGATGTTGTGTGTTAAGTGGCACTGAATGCTGGGCCCCCGCCAGGTGCATTGGGAACAGGGCCCAAATGGAAATTAAGGAGTGCTTAACAACATCTCAGACATGGAGAAGTTGACCATGAGCCAGCAATGTGCTCTGGTGACCAAGAAGGCCAATGGCATCCTGGGGTGCATTAAGAAGAGTATGACCAGCAGGTCGAGGGAGGTCGTCTTCCCACTCTGTGCTGCCCTGCCCTGGTGAGGCCACATCTGGAGCACTGGGTCCAGTTCTGGCCCCCTCCCAGTTCAAGAAGGAACTGCTGGGAAAAGTCCAGCAAAGGGCTACAAAGATGATCGGGGGGATGGAGCCCCTCTCTGATAAGGAAAGGCTGAGACCTGGGTCTGTCTAGTCTGGAGAAGAGAAGACTGAGAGGGGACCTCATCAATGCTTATCAGTATCTAAAGGGTGGGTGTCAAGAGGATGGGCACAGGCTCTTCTCAGTGGTGCCCAGTGACAGGACAAGGGGCAACGGGCAGAAACTGGAACACAGAAAGTTCCATCTGAACATGAGGAGGAACTACTTTACTTTGAGGGTGACAAAGGGAACAGGCTGCCCAGAGAAGGTGTGGAGTCTCCTTCTCTGAAGACATTCCAAACCTGCCTGGACACGTTCCTGTGCAACCTGCTCTGGGTGGACCTGCTCTGGCAGGGGGTTGGACTAGATGGTCTCCGAAAGCCCCTTCCAATCCCTACAGTTCTGTGAGCCTGGTGCTGGTCACTAGCTTCAGCTCGAGAAACCTTCAGACCCCTGCAGTCTATGCTGGCCTGCATGAAGCCACCATAAGCTGTCCCAGCCCACCAGTAATGGAAACAAAAAGGTCCTCAAGCCATACCCTTCACCTGATGCAGCAAGAGGTAACTGTGTAATCGGTGACCTGATTGGTGGACAAACCGTCAACAAAATTGTGTTGTGGTGACAAAAAAGCCACTGCCTATAGGACAGTCTGATGAAGGGGCCACGATTTTCAGCAGAGTGTCCTGGTCTTCCACCACAGTTCAGGTTCCAAACGCTTTTTCCCCACCTCCAGGGACAGCTCCCGGCCCTGGGTCGCCCACATACATGTGAAAGGGAAGGAGTCCCCATGCGTTTCTCCCATATGGAGGTTCTCACCAAAGCTCAGAGTTGGAGCTCATGGCTCTCTGTAGGCAAAGGAAGAGATGTTTTTGAGTGGCAGGCTCCTGTTGGCTCTCAGGGAAGGGCGACGTGCCAGGGGTAAGTGTCACAAGGCTCTTTTGGTCAGGAAGCTGCCAGTTAGATCCTGGTGGGAATGGAAACTCAGCAAAGGGACTATTGCATAGTTGCAAATCTGACTAGCTGTATTAAGGGAAGTCCATATAGCTTAAAGGAAATAGTACCTTCTAGTTAGCGCCAGGTAATTATTTCCTTTATTTCCCAGTAGTAAATCAAACACAGATCATTGGGTGAGTTGCTATTTCAGGTCTATCTTGCATTTCCTAAGAGTGGAAGTAGGAGGATGAAATGTAGATTTTCTATTTAAAACTATAGTAACTCAGATGTACATTCCAGTATCCCATCTGTGTAGAACCACCCATTACACTCT
This sequence comes from Limnodromus scolopaceus, assembly GCA_028565335.1. Lineage (NCBI taxonomy): Eukaryota > Metazoa > Chordata > Aves > Charadriiformes > Scolopacidae > Limnodromus > Limnodromus scolopaceus. The sequence goes on from JAOXNO010000024.1 coordinate 85,702,278, forward strand.
TGCTTTCAATGTTATTTTTTTCTCCTTAGCAATCTCTCTGTGCAAAAATATTTTTTTATAATGAATTATGCAGAAAGAAAGTCATTGTGATAGATTGAAATAAAATGGATAGGGCACATAGTCTGGAAATTCCTGACAAACTCAGATCCCCATTGCAATTAAATTTTGAATTAATACAGCTTTTGAATGTAAACAAGAAAGTTTAGACATGTTATAATTTTTTCAATATTTTTCTTAAGTTTATAGCAATTTACTTCATCTAGGAAACACTCTGAATTGCTGGTAACAACCAAACAGCAAGTCAATAAACACTATAGGTATTTCTGCATTTCCAAAGCATAAAATGAAAAATTAGGTGCTTTATTCACTTCCAGGTGGAACAATTTAAGACATCTTTGTCCCGTATCTCTGATTTAGTCACGTTTAGACTCACCCTCGGCTCAGCTCACACAGGGTCTGAGCACTGCCCAGTCTTTCCATGGCAGCATGACACTGAAATATTATTAGCTAATTAGACTGCTTTTCCCTGGTAGCAAGCAGCACCCATTTGTTTTAAAGACATAGGCTTTTGTTGTGCTGATGGAGAGGTTGGCAGTGTTTGCGTAGATATCTGCGAAAAACACAAAGGGAAACGGACTTAAAATTTACATCTCGGCACACATTTTTATTCTTTATGGAATTTGGACAGAGCTGCTCACAAGAGGCCTGGTACTGGGAATAGCAGGACTGTTATTACAGGCAGAATTCAAACGCATTGGCAGAATCTGTGGGAAAGTTTGTCCATTTTCGTCCCGGTTCCACTGGATGGCAAAACATTCCTTGGGTACTTTGTATGCTGGCCCAGGGCCTGAAAAAGTAACTGAAACCTTCTTTTTTCGTTATCTTTTATACTGAAAACTGACAAGAAGATTTATAAGACAGGTTACCTACAGGAGGCATTTACCCCTTCAGTTACAAACTGGTCGAGGTTATCAGCCTGGTTTCAAGTGAGGGACGTGGGAAAATGTATCATGTATCTAATGGGTACATAACATCCTGCGTAACACCCTTCTTGAAGCATATTCCTCCTTTCCAGAAAAAAAAAAAGCAACCCATCTGTTGTATTTGCATTAAATATACTGGAGTTTACTTGCCATTTTTTAAGATATGAACTCCAGGACTCTGACATATAAATATAAGGGTTGCTATTTGCTTTCAAGAAGGTACAACTTCTCTTTTCCTGCATGATGAACAACATATCATCAATTCTGCCTTAAGAATGACTTTCTCTCCAAATACTTGTCCTCACTTCTGTAAATTGAAAGAAGAATTAAATTAAAGAGCAATTAAAACTTATCACTTCAAACCAACCTCGCACTGTTTCTTTTTTCACTCCAAAATTTCAAGGATACTCTACGTAGTACCTAATTTGCTAACCAAAAGTCTGACTAACATCTGTTGCTTTGCTTCTGACTTCTCAAAGGCTTATCAAATTGTGGCTAGGGGAAAAGACCAAATTTTCACTTTTTTAGGCTAAGAAGAGAGGTCATGGGGATAGCAATTGTTTTACACTTTTACAAATATATGCTTTTCTACATTTAGAAATGCTTATTGTTTTAAATAAAAGGTAGAAAAAAAGCTGCAAGGTTTGCGTTGACTAAAATTTAAAAATCGGCATACTAGTCACCAGAAATGCCTTCTCTTATCCATTTGCAGTGTTTTTTCTTCCTTTATAAACTTTCATTTTTCACTTCATAAGCTTTCACAACTGAGCTCACCTCAGAAGCAGATGGGAATAGTGACACTAGGGATTCGGAGCCCAGAACGAGGGATGTTACAATAATCACTGGAGTAGAATTAGAATGAGACAAAATTAATCTTCAGTGAGTCTTCTTCATTATCTCTAAAATGCTGAAATCTTCTAGTCCACCACCTTGTTTTCCTCAAACTCAAGGTCTTTTCAGGCATATGAGAAAAACAACATTGATAAATAGTTATCTTTTTGTTCAATTTTTCTTTATTTTTGACAACATACAGGTCCCTCTCCAGTCATTTTCTTGTAGAGCAGGATTTTTTTATGACACAGGCTTTGAAATGCAGCATTATAAAATTAAGGTACAGTATCTTGAGCAGTTCACAAAAGAGAATTCCTATCCACTGAGAAATTATGTTATTTCCTCATTTATTTAATCCTGAGTTAAAGCAAACCAAATGTCTTCAAGTCTTTGAGGAATGAGGACTTGGGAAACATTAAAATGTTTTGACAGCATTTTATGATTATGTTGACATATCATAATATAAAATTATCAGCTATAGTAAATACTCATTTTACTATGTGATGTCAAAATGAATGTCATAAAAACAGCGGATGAAACTGCAAAAATAATGATTTAGCTGTATCTGAACAAAATACTTAAATGTTGTGAAAATGTAAAAAAAAAATAAAGTTGAAAAAAAAAAGTTGCAGAAAAATGCCTTAAAAATTAACATATTCCCTTGAGTTGTTTTTATTTTGACAGGAATTGAATTTTCTGGTCTAAAATTCATCTGTCAAAATGTTTTCTCTCTGTCTGAGTGTTACCATATTTGTAGCCAAACTTCTGTCTCAGGCTGAGCTTCCACATTGAGTAGCGCCGTGCCTCACCATCTCACCTACCAGGGCAGGTTTGATCTAGAGCCAGTCTGAGCTGAGAGTCACGTTTTTGTCAAATTAGCTAGTGCACATGACACACATTTTGTGCTAGAATTTGGCTGTTGGAAGGCAGAGACTACTTAATCTTGTTTAAAGCCTGTCGGGACAACCTTATTGCTACAGGATGTTTTTTTGACATGGTGCAACCCTGTGAGTTTGCGTTTTGATGGGACCTCTCAGCACTTTACATCTTGAAGTGATTGTGTTTCTCTTCTGGTACTAATAGCCACAAAGAGGGATCGTTTGGAGTGGTGGCCAAGGGCCAGTGCAAGTTGAGATTCATTGTAGAATGAATCATTCATTCATGATGTAGAAAAGATTCACAGCCATGGCTAACGTTGAGATGTCTATCGGAAAAGCAGCACTTGAACAAATTTTGTACGGAACAGAAATTTTAAACTGTTTATATGCTGTGGTTTAATGGGCACTTTTTTTCCCAGAATCATTTAGGTTTGTTGCCTGAGATTTGAAAGACCAGAAAGAAAGAGATTAACCTTGTTTCCCATAAGAAGAAAAAGGTCTGGTTCCCTACCCAAGTGGCCAGGAGAGAGTGGGGCTGCACATGGCTTTCCCAGTACCCTCCCCCAGTTCCCACTATGCCTATGGAGTCTTCTAAGGTCTCCTAAAGCTGTCAGGTAGACTTATCCCTCATTGGCTGCTGAGGAAAGGCACTGTAATTCATATTACACAACCATCTGACTGAAGCCCTGACCTGAAAAATGGGATATCCTGGAAGGTGGGCTAATGGGAGGCAACGATGGGGAAGGAATAACCTCTCCCATTTTTATTTTAATTTCAGCATAGGCAAGTGCATTTCATAGAATGGTTAGAGTTGGAAGGGACCTTAAAGATCATCCAGTTCCAACCCCCTGCCCTGGGCAGGGACACCTCC
>JAOXNO010000024.1:85716157-85727497 GCA_028565335.1 Limnodromus scolopaceus
GAGGGGTTCAAGGCCAGGTTGGAGGGGGCTTGGAGCAACCTGGTCTGGTGGGAGGTGTCCCTGCCCAGGGCAAGGGGGCTGGGACTGGATGGTCTTTGGGGTCCCTTCCAGCTCTAACCATTCTGTGATTCTACGATTCTCTATCCGACAATCATCTAAAACCTTTTCTTACCATTCATCCTGCAAAGGCACAAAGCCATCACAAATGGTTCATGCTTATGGTATGTGTATATAAAGGCTGATTAAAAACAATCTCTAAACATGTTATTTTGAGGAAAAATATGAGTGTTATAATGCAATATGCTGAGCCCTAATATGAAAAATACTTGTGTTTTGTTTCGCTTGCAACTGATATGATGAGTATGGGTTGGCTTTGCAACTGTAATTTAGTAACCACTAGAGAATGTTTAGTTATTCCCCATGTGTAAGCTAGTAAGCATGTCAACAAGAAATAAAAAGACTATCTATAGCCTTGCTTTATGAGGAAGGCTGAGTGTCTGGTTACTGAGCATCACCTGCTGGGGCTGCTTCTGTGGTCTGAGGAGTCCTGACCTGGCAAAGGAGGCAGGGACCAGTGTCCATCATAGCCTGACACTGTCCCTTTACGTCTGCCTTTCGGGGGTCTGATGCAGGTCTCGGAGGTCAGATGGAAGTATAAAGTATACATAATCTACTGCTCTGATTGTTTTAACTGGGTTAAAAACAAAAGGCTGTTTAAAACGCTGTGTGTTTATTGATTGTGCAAAGATGTCAAGTTGATTGGGACCGGCACGGTATTTACTGACTATAAAATGAAATGCCTGAAGCTGAAGGCTAGCTCCACAGAGGAGTTCATTTCATGCAGTTTATGTGAATTGCTGGATATTGCTACCCAAAAAAAAAATGAGTGTGGACATTTCTACTGGTTTATGTTCTGTTTGGGAAATTACAGCGTACACCCATGAGATTTTCGTTGCTCAAAACCTTCCTGGGCAAATGGTTTTCTCAGTCGGGGAATGAGGTTTTTAGAAGGAAAACATTGCAACTGAAATAGATCCCGAGTATCTGTGTGGAATGAGAATACTTTATAACTGATGCATTTAGCATTTCATCAGAAGCTTGTAAAGTCAGATTTGGCGGATGAAAACACAGCTTGATAACCTCAAGCGCATTCTATTTTGGGTGTGCTGGTAGTAAGCAAATGTACCAAGGGTGTGAGAACCGTTTCAGTGTATGGTATGGTGTAGTGGACAGTGTTCTCATCGTTAAAATAGGCTTGACTTTCCCTTTCTATCGTATGAAGTTCATATTCTTTTAAATTAATTGAATAGAATGGACATTATTCTAATTTAGAAGAGAATCAGAAGAGAATAAGACCTCCTAACTGGAAACAGCTTTGGGTAGGGCTGCTTTGTGTCCTGATATTCTCCCTTTGGATCAACAAATACTTTTGAGGTAAACTGCAACCTGAAATACCGTGTGGGTATTGTAGTCCCTACCAGGAGCCAGGACTTTGCTCCTGTGAGGAGAGACAAAGAGAAACCAGAGGTGATCTCAAAGCTGAGATGATCTCTGTGGCAGCCAGGACAGAGAGGAGAAAAGAAAGATCTTGAGTATCAGCGGCGTCAGTGGCAGCTGGAGGCATGAGACAGATAAGGGTCTGAAACATCGAGGCACGTTGTGGCAGATGGAAGAGAAAGTGGCTCCTGAGAGGGTTTGGGTTCTCAGAGGTGAAGAGAGTCACCGAGGAGAAAAGTGACATCTCTGTAACAGGAAAGACAGGATGGTGGGAGACAGAAGTTGTAAATGTGGTAGATGTGAGCTGGAAAGCAACGAAGGATATTAAGACAGGGGAGTAAAGATTTGGAGGCTTGGGAAGAGGGAGTTAAGGGGAAGGGAACTCCGGGGTATGGGGCCTACATTTTGAAAAAGACTGGGAGAGGAAGGGTCCACGAGTTTGCACTGAGGTGAATTTGAAGCATCCTCAAAAAGCCCATGTGCCTTCGGCTGGGACCTCAATTTGGAGAGGATGATTCACACTTTACTCTTACCCTCACAGGACCTTTTTCTCCTCATCCTTAGTTCCCTGCAGACGTCCTCCCTTTTAATGTTGGAAATATGAAGGCCCTAAACTGAGAAAATATCTGCATGGTTGCCAGGGGTTTAATTAACAACACTTCTGTGGATGCCTTAAAGTGTAGGAGTTCCACGATAAATTGGAAATAGCTTTTCTCAAGGATGTAGCAGAGATAACACCCAATGAATGACCAGAGATCATTGGGATGATGATTGGGATCATCAATGGCTTAGGAGAAAGGCACAAAAACTTGCAGAGAAGCACAGCCTAGAATCCATCTCTCAAGGTATCTTGTTGGTTTGGTAAAAGCTCCTTGTGGTGGCCCACTCAGACAATTACAATTCACTAGCTGGCAACTTGGTGTTAACAGGTAGGTCTTTTTTTATTTACTTTGACGGACGAATAATTTTTTTATTTTTTATTGAGTTTGAGAAGCCTGGGGACATAAATACCAAGTACAAAGTTCTCCATAAAGGCTAACGGGGAAAGGCCAGGTGCCATATAGGGTAGAAAAAATCGACTTGGAGAAGTCAGGGGAAGACAGGAGTACTGAAGTATGTGTACGCATGGAAAACACATATCTTTCGGCATTATGGCAACTCTATTTTTACGTCTGCTGTAGCAGAACTAAATTTGGAACTTCTGTCCCAGAGGAAACTTGTGTATTTTAACTTTTGCTTTTTTCCTCAAATCAGGACAAGAAAATATTATAATGAAAATTCCAGAAAAAAATGTGAATCTAGAGATATTTAGACATTCCTTAAGTTGAAGCATTATCTCATCTTATTAAAGTAATCAGAGACGATTTAATTTTTTTTTCTTTATGAAATTAAACTGCATTTTCCTACAGTGATATGTTACGTTCCAGGGCCCAGACTTCAAAAGTCCTAAGTAGTTCTCCTGTGCCCTCTCATGCCCGGTGCTGGAGATGAATGCCTTATCCATGCAGACATCACAGGTACCACTTTGTACTGTGCTATGGGAGACATTAGTCCTGCCTGAAGCCTGGCCTGCAGAAGCAGACTCCAGGCTGTCTTCTTACAAAGTGATGTGCAGATGATGAGTTTGAAACAACATTCCTGAATCACTTTAAATGAAAAAGGATATCAGATAAAGACCTGAAAAAAGTATCATTTGTTTTTCAGTGGAAAATCTTGGTCTACCAGGCTGATTTTTTTTTTTAAGTGAGCATTTTCCTCATCTTCACAGAAACAAAGACTGCAGATGTGAAACCTCTGAGTTACACCCTTCTCTCTCAGCAGCACTGTGTGCATGTCTTCCTGCTCCCCATGAGAACCAGCCTTCTGTGAGCAACCACCAAGCCACCATCATCTGAAGCCTTCACAGCAGCAGCAACTTCTCATGGGGGTAGCTCCTCCAGGGGAAGAGCTCCTTTACTCCTGGATCTCTTTCTTCCATTAATTTTTTGGTCCTATCTTGATGGAACCATGTTGTAAGACTCCTCTAATTTCAAAGGCCATTCCTTGACATGGACCTGTTGTAGCAAGTCCAGAGGAGACCTCAAAGACACTCAGAGGGCTGGAGCACCTCTCCTATGAGGACAGGCTGAGAGAAGAGGAGGCTCCAGGGAGACCTTAGAGCCCCTTCCATTACCTAAAGGGGCTCCAGAAGAGATGGGGAGGGACTCTTCATTAGGGAGTGGAGCCATAGGACAAGGGGTAACGGTTTTAAACTGAAAGAGGGGAGATTTAGATAGATATTAGGAAGAAATTCTTTGCTGTGAGGGTGGTGAGACCTTGGCCCAGGTTGCCCAGAGAAGCTGTGGCTGCCCCATCCCTGGAGAGGTCCAAGGCCAGGTTGGAGGGGGCTTGGAGCAACCTGGTCTAGTGGGAGGTGTCCCTGCCCATGACAGGGAGTTGGAACTGGATGATCTTGAAGGTCCCTTACACACCATTCTATGATTCTTTGTGAGACCTTTGTTAGCAGCTTACTCTGATGCTGCAGAGATTACTTCTTGGCACCATACATGCATGTTCTCTAGTGGCTGTACTGTACGGGCATGAAGAACAGACACGACATAGGAGGATGTTGCATGGGCTTTGTAGCTATGGATGGGCACACTAAAGGTGTAGCCTTGGTGAAAGATATACTTAAGATGTCATGAACAGCACACTGCCTTGTGTAGATGAAAAGCATGTACTGAGTATTTAGACCATATTTCCATAGGTTTGTAAGTATGACCAGTACTGGATTACCTGCTGTTGGATATTACCCACCTAAGTTGCTTATACATTTTATTTATAGTTGCTTACAAAGTTTTTAACTCCATTTGAGGTCAAATCCTTTGCTAGCGTAAATTTATATTTCTGTATTTAAGTTAATTGAGCTATGCTAATTTATGCTGACTAGGAGCTGGCCTTCTTGCACTTTCTGTTGTTAATTGCTAAGGCAGTTGCAAATGTTCCTATTTATGAAAAGTCCTGATAATAAGATCAATTCCTTTATACTTGGAGTTCATGTTCTCTTTGATTAGATTGAAATTAATTTGACAGAAGTTGATTGTATAGACATCCTTACTGTTAGTATTCTAATTTACAAAAACAACTCTCCTCTGAAAATGTATCTTCCCATCTTCTCCAAGGAAAGATAATTTGACAAAGTCTCCTGATTATTTTTCCCGTCCAAAACTATGTAAACCTTTGGGATAGGCAAATAAGCAAATCATTTACCTGGAAAAGCAGTTTTGTGATTGTCTGAGCAAGAGCGAGAGTAGCTGCATACTTCCATGGTAGAGTTGTATTATATTTAGCTCTGGATATACTATTTGTTAGAGAAACACTTGTCCTGAAAAAGTGTCAGTGTCTGGCATTACTTTCCAGAACGGTCTACACTTTGATTTTAAGGTTTTAAATGAAGACGTATATATTCTGGCTGCTGGTGAAATGGACTGGCAGTTGGTGATGGCCACAGCTGGGGAGTGAATTAACTGTAGAACAATCTCAATTCGTGCTTTTGAGAAATGGTCCAGACAACCATTCCCTAAAATAAGACCATGCTGAAAAGGAGCAGCTTCTGGCTCCCAGTTAGGACAAGTTTGCTCAAATATTGTCAGGGCTGAATCACTTATATAACCAAAGTATTTCTGCAGTCGGTGAATGTTAAAAATATCATATGTGCAGCATACATTTTTATTAAAACATCAGAGGAAATATAATTTTAAAGTGGAGGGGCTGAAACCTCGTGAGACTTCTCTCTAGCAGCATTTCCAGCTTTACAAGATGTCTTGCGTGACACGCGATTATCGTAGCATGTGCATCCCATTTTTTATAGTCTGAAACACTGGAATAAGCGCGAACACTTTTCATTACTTAAACGGATCTAAACCAAATGTTTTGAGGTTTGTCCATCCTATTTCATTACAAAGCAATTGGACATTTCCATTTGAAAATGATTTTATGGTTTACCATGTTCTACTGGTAAACCCTTGAAGAGAGCGGGTTGGTTGCACCACCATTTAGCAGAATTTGGACAGCAAAAAACGTGCCTTGGAAGCACCTTTTATTTTTATCAGTAACTTTAATGGATTTCTGCCAGTGTAAATGAATCTTGTCAGCTGCTCAACTGTCAATAAATTTCATTAGTTTAATATTTAGTATCCACCCACCATAACTGAGAAAAGGCAATGCCATAAGTTGACAAAGAATTACTCAGGATGGCTACAAATACTTGAGAAATATCTTCAGAGCTTTCAACAATTGGACAAGAAATCCACATTCTTTAAAAATGCTTGAAGTGTATTGGCATATGAGCTGCTTAGCTGAATGGAGAGATGAAAAAGAATGAAACGTTGTGCAATCACTTTGGGCAGTTTCTTTCTCCTTATTCTGGGAATGGTCTGGTTAATTAGCATGCTTTAAACACAACATTTGGCTGTCTGATATGCACAGCTGCACACTTTGTGCTCTGCTGGTGATCCAGCTACACGACATGCCACACTCCAGCTGCTTTCTGTATACTGATAGAAGCAGTATCTTTACTGCTACATTTCATTTTCTTTTTTTTTTTTTCTTTTTACTTTTATCTTTTTTTTTTTTTTTCTTAACTTCTTTATAATTTACAAGTCAGGAGCTTGAATCATTACAGTTTAACACAAAGTGATTTTACCTCAGGTGAGTTTTCCAGAGATGATGCCCTGCAAACAGTAGGATACAAAAGACCCTCATGAAAAAATAACTTTGACAGTACATCCCAGCTATAGGTAAAATTATACATTAAAGAAGATCCATTGATATGATTTTATGGAGTCTAAACAAATTATTTTATTGTAGCCAGATTTCTGTCATTGCTAAGCTTTTGAACACTTGAAAGACTTTTAAAGTGTTCCATAAGACAGAATGTGCCCAATGTGTCCCAGCTTTGAGAGTGTAACAGATGCAGATTTTAAATCACAGAGTCTCAGGGATCTGCTGGAGATACCTTCTCTAAGATTAGAGACTACATCTAACTACAGCAAAATTGTGTATCCATCCAACTTCACATATGTTTTGTGTTCCTCGGAGGGAGACGGTCGCACGCATCAGTGAGTGTACTCCCCTGGGTGCAGCAGATGACCATTACCTACAACATCATTCACTCAATTAAGGTTTGGGTTTTTTTCTGTTCTAAAGATACAAATTTCAAGCTACGGGAAGGAGCTTGAAAAAGGTCAAACACTACAGCAATAGGGTGCAATACTAAATGTAGCAGTCTTGAGGCTGACTGTGACCTTCTTGTAAAGAAGTCATTCCCTGACTAATCATATATCATCTTTGCCACAAAGTTGTTATAACAGTTCTATGAACATACCGGCAGCGTTATTAATCAAACTGTTTATATACAGAAAGCCTTTATCCACAATACATTTGTTTCCTTCTAAAAATTGTCAGCTTTCTTTCGACTGCAGTTTCTGGTATCCCAAAGGAGCACTTGCTCATTTGTCTTTTTTTCTTCTTCCAAAGAAGGGACAGTTATTACAAAATCTACGACTGTAATGTTAAGCTTCATATTTTATTCAAACAGTTTAAGGGAGTAAAGTCACAATCAGTACAGAAAAGAAAACCACAGTACTGTCAGAGCTAGCAGAATTGATGAAAATTTCTATGAATAGGGTAAAATTTCTTATGAAATGCTTATACAATTATATAGCTGATAGTGGATTGCCAAGAAATGTTAGTCACTTTGGACAAGGACTATTTTCTGGAAAATGGTAGCTTTGAATATTGTGCATGTAGGAATAATGCTTTTACAGAATCACAGAATCACAGAATGATGTGGGGTTGGAAGGGACCTCTGGAGACCATCTAGTCCAACCCCCTGCCAGAGCAGGTCCACCCAGAGCAGGTAATTTTAGCGGAATTTTTTGTTACCGTGAAATAACACGGTACACACTGGAAATAACACGTCGCCACACTGGACCATAATGGCAGCTTATAGAAAGTCTTTAGCTGGATTGAAAAAATATTTTCAAGGCTCAAGATGGCCCCCTCTGTACGTCTCATCACCTGCATGTGTCAGGCATAGTGAGAAGTTGCAGTGGATTCCTGAGCTTGCCAGGGTGCTGTGGTCCTGGGGGGAGGCTGGGGAAGGCCCAGAGCATGGCTCCGGGAGGAAACTCCAAGGACTCAGTGGGGTGGAGAGGGACCCGCTGACATGGAGGCTTGGAAAGAAAAAAGAGCTTGACTGGTCAAGGGACTGGAGCACCTCTCTTATGAGGAAAGACTGAGTGACCTGGGGCTGTTTAACCTGGAGAAAAGAAGACTGAGAGGGGATCTCATCAACACTTATGTAAAATGTGGGTGTCAAGAGGATGGAGTCAGGATCTTCTCAGTGGTGCCTGATGACAGGACAAGGGGCAATGGGCACAAACTTGAATGTAAGAAGTTCCATCTGAACATGAGGAAAAGCTTCTTTGAGGGTGTCAGAGCCCTGGAACAGGCTGCCCAGAGAGGTGGTGGAGTCTCCTTCTCTGGAGATCTTCAAAGCTCGCCTGGACACGTTCCTGTCCAGCCTGCTCTGGGTGACCCTGCTCTGGCAGAGAGTTGCACTAGATGATCTCCAGAGGTCCCTGCCAGCCCCTGCCACCCTGTGATTCTGTCTGCTCAGCCTTGGTCCAAGAAAACAGGTTTTTGTGTACAATCTAGAGGGATAAAACTGGAGAACAAAGGTCAGACTGGTTTTTTCCTCTTGTTCCTAAGAGAAAGCCTTTTAATGTAGTTATAAATGTCAGCTCTCTGGGCCAAGCAATAACTTACTATATCATCATAACCAAGGGGCATTTATAAAATTCGTGAGGGAAGTCTGGGACTCAGCCATACATGTACATCAGCTCATATATAAATTCAGCCATTCCTTAGACTTCCTTAATGACAATTTATTTATACTTCAAACTGGAGGCATGAGATTTATGCCTTTCAAGCACTGGTTAGCTAGAGCATATAGCAGCCTGCATGCTTCCCTATGCTGGTTGAGCACAGCGTTTCCACCCCCTTGCTCCATCCTTTCAGATTTTGGATACTCCTGAGGCTCCTGTTATAAGGATGGATGCTGGCACGTGGCACTGAAATAAGAACCACAGCTCATTTCTCTATGGCAACCAAACATCTGTCTGATGCAATAAAAAACCTTCACTCATGATCTGGGCCAGCTTTTAATTGAAGATTAGAAGTTCAAAGCCTGTATGCTCCTTTTTTGAATTCCCTGTTCCCGCCTATTTAGACATAAGCACAGTAGTGCATCCTGGCAGAGTGCTGAAATACAGCAATTAGTCACACTGGTGATTAGCCTGAAAACAATAGTGATGAGTAGGAGTTGTTCATGTGTGGAATGGCTTCTGAATGTGCTGGCCTTATGGAAGGTACAAGCCATTTTGACCTTTAATGACCACGCCCATGCGTTAGCTGCTGATGGGAAGGATTGTGTGCACCTGGGAAAATCAGTAGGAAAGAAGGGTTTTACCCTGCTAGCTGCTGAACACCCGAGGCCTCTGCAGCATATGAATTTCAAAACAGGAATTAGGCCTCTGGAAAAATCTGAGTCCCTTTAAAATCAGTGGAGGATGAGGGTTGCCCATCCCTTGGAGGTTTTTTGGACCCTACTGGGACACAGCAGCCTTCTGTGCTAGAGGACAGAGAAAAGGCATAGGTGAGCAGCTGAGGAGAAGCAGCAAGAGCTGCCAATGGCCTTGAACTGAGGTTTCTGTTGTTCTGTATGCAACCAGAGATACTGATTCTTCTCTGCTGATGCCGCAACCTGGCCCTTCTGAGTCGCCCCTGTGCCCTGTTGTCCACAGCTGTACGGGTTGATCATTGAGTTGCCTCTTTGAGGTCCTTTTACAGCAGAAATACAGGGCTGAAAATTATACTACTGTGTCAAAGCGTCCCCGTGTCTCCTTTCCAAAAAACAAACCCCAAAACAAAACAAAAACCAAAGGAGAAATAGGGGAAACCAAAAGACAGATATTCTGTTCCAAATTAATTCTACGTTCACTCACAGGGCAGGGAGCAGGGGGAGAGGAAAGAGGAAGGGGGGTGTCATATTCTATTTCGATCATTATTTTTGCTTATCCTTTATTCTACAACCAGAAAGAGGTTGCTTTTACAACCACTAACTTTCTCCTCCTAAACAGAGTCTAAAATCAGTTTGTTGTCACGCATAACTCATTTCCTCAGCTAAGTGCAATGTCAGAGGACAATGAGTTGTTGTTTGCATATCACATCAGAAGTATGAGGTGTTTCAGTCATGTCTGGTAAAGTACTGTTTTCTTGAATAAATGAGATCTTAAAATCCATGGTGTTTCCATGTAGGTGTCCTAAACGATAGAAGGGGTAGAAATAGAACCACTGAAAACCATCAAGGATACATCTAGGCCCTTTCCTGAAGCAAAGGGTTATTCCGAGTTCCCCACTGAGTCACCCTCGGGTTTAACAGATCGACTATTAAACTGTAACAATGCACACTAAAAACATTATACAGCTCCTGCAAAACCACTTACTGAAGTTGCAGACCATGGAAATATCCTTTACTCTCCTGCCTGGCTGCTGCAGACAGCTCAGTCCTGACTCCGAGCTGCCGGATGGGGAGCTCACATGCCTTCCATGGAGAGGTCAGGTTTTACGCGTCCATAGATGTCTGCTTAAGTCCTCTGGCTCCATTCTCTTCTTGCCTCGAGGCTTGCCGTAGCGTTTAGGTAGACTCAACTTTTAATTTTACTTTTAAGAGGCGTTTCCCTCACTCACTTGGACAGCTGCTTGTGAAGCAGGAAGAAGAAAATTTTATAGGTTAATGAATTCTCGAAAAAACCACATGCACCTACTTCCTGAAGATTAAAAAAAAATAAAGGCTCCCAAGAAATCTAATTTCTATAATGTTGTTTTACTTTGGCTCTAATGGGACTCTGGTGAAATGTTAGGAAACCTTTTCCTTTGTTGTCCTTTTTAGCATGACAGCAAATCAGAAAAGACTAGTTGTCCCACCTTCCTCTCCCTCAGGAACAATTTGACTTTCATTACCTAATTTTTAATTACTATGCCAAAATAACACCATAGCCAGACCAAGCCTGGGATTTTTCAGGTATATACACCACACCACTGTTCATGAAGACATTTGGAAGTTTCTCTTTGTGTTTATGCAATCTGCATTTGAAAATATCATCGTACACAACCTTTGAACTTCTCTCACACAACTCAGAGCAATCAAAAAAATGTGGGTGCTCTTTGAGCTCCTTAATTCTTACAGACAGTCTGTATAGAAAGTTACAAGGTTCATGTCAACCAAAATAGATTCTCTGGACTGGTCTAAGTACTAATCATTATAAACTAGACCTGAAAATACCTGTTTCACACAGGTTATTAGTTATGTAGGTCTTCAAGCAGGAAACCTGAGGTTTGCAGTGATGTAATGACTTGGAAGTACCCGTCTGGTCAAAGGCATAGACACTGATTGAAGCTCTTCTCCCAGTTTTAATGCCAAACCCATCTTTCATCCCTCTTTCAGTATATCGTATGTGAACTGAGGAAACATTTCTCTCTTATTCTTGCTCTTTGTATCTAAATGCTGGAAAGTAAAAGTCAAGGAAATGTTTCTTAACTACAGCTTTCAACTGTATGATGAGCCCAGAGAAAGGTGACATTTGGGGGATTATTTGAAATTTCCTGTCAGAATATTTCAAGGGCTTTGATTCTGGTGAGTTTTATCAGTGGCAAAATCTTAATTTTCTGGCTCATATTGGGAAAAAATGAGGCAAAATGCTGGCCTCACCGACTTTGCCGGGAGCAGGTCTCCACCCC
>JAOXNO010000024.1:85727597-85745077 GCA_028565335.1 Limnodromus scolopaceus
ATTTTCTGGCTCATATTGGGAAAAAATGAGGCAAAATGCTGGCCTCACCGACTTTGCCGGGAGCAGGTCTCCACCCCGAGCTCACCCATAGCAAGTGTGAAGGCTGTTAAGAGCTTTGCAGAGAAATGGGTTCAAGAACTCAGGACGAAACTATACCCCAGCCAAGACTGAAACAGGATCCACACACACACCCCTTTCTTCCTTCTGCCGCCATTTCTTTCATTGTTTAAGAAAATCCAAATCTCTGCAGGCTCTTAGAATCATAGAATCATCTAAGTTGGAAGGGACCATTAAGATCATCGAGTCCAACCATAAACCTAACACGGCCAAAACCACCACTAAAGCATGTCCCTCAGCACCACATCCACCTGTCTTTTAAATGCCTCCAGGGGTGGCGATTCCACCACTTCTCTCTGAATTTGCTGGAAAATTGTTGCAGTAGTCCAATCTGGAGACAAGCATGTGATTTGGCTGAAAACAGACATTTCCTGACATTATTAATGTCGATAACAAGCTTTAACAGAGCTTTCTGGCTGTGTGTTATCTTGACAATTGAAGTCATTTGCCTTTAAATTCAAACTGTTACTGCCTCCCAAACGACCACACTTTTCCTATATTTGGCTTGAAATTGAAATAGCTTCTTTTTGTGCTGATATTTATTTCTGTCAGGCGTTGGCACGCGTGACCAAAATTGAATCTGTTGACGAGCTATACAAGAACAGAAAAGGAGGTTGGCATAACTTTGCCATTTTAGGCACACGGTTGCTTTGTGGATCTGTGCTTTTAAAATAAGAGGAGTATGTGTTTATTTGGGCTGTCGGAGATCAGTCCAAAATTAACAAATGGAATGAGTTTGGTGTTTTGCAATCTGTTACCTCTCAGAGGCAGGTAAGTGCAGTGACAAAAGATTCCAAATGGTGTGGTAGCAGCTATTTGCACGTGGGCTGGTTCCTGGGGGGATTGTACCGATACTTCGAGCTGTTCTTCTGATGTATCCCAGCCTGAAGCCCAGTAAGGAGTGGACTAAACCATTAGAGAAGACCATATTGCAACCGCCTTCTCAGAGATCAGAAAAGGAAAAAAATTGAAATAGGAGTAAATTAATGCCACTAAAGTGAGCAAGCTGAATTTCTGCACAGGATCAGAAAGGCCGGTGGAAAAGACTCCTTAAGGAAGCCTCAGTAAGGTCATGTTGGAGCCACTTCCAGCCATTAGTGCCAGTAGTGATCCCAGTGGTCTCCCATTGGTCTGATGATCAAAGCATGACTGCACTATCCCCTTCACAGCCGAAGAGCCATATTGTGGGTGTATATCTTCCTTTAACAATGCCTCCCTGGTGTGTATAACTATATAATCTGTAAATTAAATGCTCTAGTCATTTGTGGCAAACTGTTCTAGTACTCTTCTCCTATTTAACAGTTTAGCACTCATTTGCCAGGTTTTGGAGTACACGTTTTAAGTAGGAACTCAGTTTGCTAAGATAGCCATAGATAAAGTACACAGGATAGTCAACCTTTTAAAACAGTAATGAGTTGCAAACTTCTCCTTCTTTTATCAGTTAGGGTGAATATACACAAACAAGGTTTCCCTTATTGTAAGGAGTATAAGTTTTGTAAAGTGGGAAATAAGCCTTAGAAACAAATCGAAACATTTGTAACTTCGGTGGGTGAACATTGATTTGGTAAGGAGCATAAGACTGGGAAGGCAGATGTATAAGCGAGGCTTTTCTTCTCCTTCCTACTCAGACAAAAGGAATGGCCATTATTTAGTTCATAAAAGGATTCTGAAACATATTAACATAATTAGGGGTACAACACTGAGGCCAAACTTTGTTAGCTGCACTAGTGCCACCACAGCAAATTCAGTTTGATTTTTACCAGAAGAGATTCTCAGTAATGTAATGCCAAGTACAAATGGAAAATACATTTTCCCCCATTTAAAAAAAAAAATCATTCCAAATATTTTGATGGTGTCATGACAAAAGCAGCTGCAGTCTAAAACTTTGCATGTAAATAGTCTTAATGAGGGGAAGTGCCTTTAACAGATGGGGAGTTGCAAAATTTTTAAGAAAAAATCCTCGGCAAATTTCGTAGGCATCTGCTAAGAATTTAGTGATAGAATGAATAGTTCCACCCTTTTTGTGAGATGGGGGGACAAAGATTACTGTCCTCTCCCTCCACCTCGCTGTTTTCTGGTTTCTACTATAGGAGAGGGTAAGTGTAAGGAGCAGACTCTTAGCAACACGTTGAAACTGGTACTGACTTGTTGAAACCCTCAGGAGTTGCTATGTACCCAGCCTTTCTTGTTGGGAAGTAAATGGCCCTATTTACATCAAAAGAAGCAATTAAAATATCAGGATATGCAAGTTCATCTATAAGATGAAATTACTTGGTAACAAATAAGTCAAAATGGACATACGTAGGTTTCTAAATACAGTGATGCTGGAGAAATATTTCTGCCATGTCTACTATGAATGCATTGGCCTCACCTTCAGAGTTTGGTGGTCTTTTGTGTTTCCAGAAGGCCTTTGAGTGTCTCCTGGAGTGGATGAACATATCGCCTGCAGTCAAAAGAAATTCTTCTAACGGAGTCTCCAGATGGCACTCTCTGAGTTTGGGGGGAGAAATTTTTTCCCCACAGTATACCTCTTGCTAGTTCCTAGGCAGACGCTGTTCTGTGTGATGCCAGGAAACCCGAGCCACATTTCACCCACACCTTCCAGAAGCACCTGTATGGCATCAGCAATCACATCAGTATCCAGGCTCCAGCACAGATAAGGTGAGGCAGATGTGTGGGTTTGCGCAATCCAAACCGAGGGGTCACCTAATGCAACGTACACAAGCCTGGACTTTCACTGATTCCATTTCTGTCACTAGAAACGTGTTCATTATTTGTCTTCTGTCAAATAAAGCTCTTCATATTTATTTCAAGTGCTTATGCTTACCTCAGAAGGAGTTTTGAATCTCCTGATGGGATCAGAGGTTGTGAAACTCTTTTCTGAAAACTCAGACCTCACTACACTAATTAAATCTTTCTTCCCATGTCAGCCATTCTTTAATAGACATTGAGTCATTAACCTCTCTCTATCTTTCATAATGGGAAGAAAACTCTCCAGCCTTAAATATAAAAGCGTGTTTCTTCTTAAAAAAATGATGAAAGGACCGTACCATTTTCTTCTGTTGTGAAAAATGGTAATTTTGGATGTCTGTGGCATACTTAGGTCTGGTAATTATTAAATGGTTTCACATCCTCAATGACTTGTTTTCCTTCTCATCAAGCCTACGTTAGGTGTCTGGTGACATCTCCATCTGGCTTCGTGTAAAGACTGGGTTCGTATATTTGGTGCTTTATGGGATGCACTCAGGAGAGGAGAACCCTCTCTCCTGCTCTGCCCAGCTCTGTGTCCTGAAATGCCTTTGGTAGTTCAGGGTACCTTTCACTGTGCATTTGTTGGCATGTTGCTGTCCTAGGACAGCAGAATCTGCCCACTGCAAAGCAAGGGTCCTATGGTAAGGAGAACGTGCTCATTAAGGCTGAAGTTATTAAGGGAACACAGTGAGTTTAGCAGGTACTGCCTACGAGCTGACCTGTGATAGCTCTTCATGTGTGCGTTCATAACCAGTGAACACTCACATTATTTAGATTTGTTATTAACTAATATCTCAACAGAAACTCTTTTTATTAATGAAGCCAAGAACACCAATACAAAGATTAGGTAAAGGCCTTCTTCCATGTTGGAGTACTATTTCGCTTGAATGAGAACTACGAAGCGGAAGTTTTATTTCTCCTGCAGATTCTTATTGCTTTCACATCAGACGTTTATCTAAGCATGAAGAGGGATGTGCTGCCCAGTCCTGAAAGCTGGTGTAAAGTCCTCTGAGTCCCTCGGAGCCAAGGCTGGCAGCACGGGCGAAGCAGCAGCAAAGAGGTTTGGAGACAGCACTGCTACATGGCCCTATTCTCTGAGGGGCTCAGTCTGCAGAAGGCCATTGAGGTCTGTGCATAGGATCATAGAATGGTTTGGGTTGGAAGGGACCTTAAAGACCATCCAGTTTCAACCCCCTGCCCTGGGCAGGGACACCTCCCACCAGACCAGGTTGCTCAAAGCCCCATCCAATCTGGCCTTAACCACTTCCAGGGATGGGACATCCAGAACTTCTCTGGGCAACCTGTCCAGTGTCTCGCCACCCTCACAGGAAAGAACTGCTTCCTAATATCTAGTCTAAATTACATGGTTTTACCTCTGGGATGAAGATTCCCAAACCCTTCCTTACATCCCCTGACGTGATAGTGGCCCCTTAAAATCAGCAAGTCTTTCTCAGCCGGCTCTTGGCTTATAAGGAAAAATGCTACAACTCATTGTAAGCTTTGCAAAAATGGTTGTAAGGGTGAAATGGCCCAGTTTGGGTCCTGTTTTTGCCAAGGCAGTTTGATTGAGTTCAGTTGCCCTTTGCAGGTTCTGGGTTTTCTGCGTGTGCAAGCGACAAAATACGCCCAAACAGCACATCCCAACACCGAGACGTTTCTCCGTTGTGCCTCACAGCTCAGAATTTCAGCTCGCTCCTAATTTGCAGAAAGATTAAAAGTGAGTGGAGTGCAATTTAGAGCCATCTCTAGCTGAAATACTGCAGTGGCGCTTTGGTTTGCTTCTGTGCTTTTTACATTTTGCAACATTTGTGGCAAGATTGTAATTTTTCCAGTGCACTATTGCTTTTTGAAATCTCTCACACAGTGGTAAAAGAAGTATTTTAAATCACAATACTTGTTACCATTATAGGTGCATACTAATTAGGGTTCAGAAGCAAGACTTGAACTTGGTAATATGTTATAATAAAACATGAAGTGACTGTATTTCAAGTTGGGACCATCCTTTTAAAGTCATAAATGCCTTTCTAGTTCCTCCTGCATATGCAAAGTCATGGTACAGTCTGGTATATAAGGACACAGAAGCAAAAATGGTAGTATTGTGTCTATTCTCACTCCTTTGTCATTCGTGTACAGCTGAGCTATGACACTGAGGTATTTGTTTCAATATATTGAAACCAGTTTTTGTCCTCATAGGATAATTTTAAGTGAGAAATATCTGTAGAATGTATTTAATTTGCCAGCACAATCGATGCATTCAGCTGGGCAATTCGATTTCGTTAAGATGCCTCCAAGACAACACCACACTTGGCTCACACATAATATACAAAAGCAATGAAATCAACTGCTAGAAATTCTTTTAAGCATTGAAAAATGCCATGTCAAAATAAAAAGGGGAAAAAAAGCAAGCAACAAATTCCAGCTCATATATGACTTTTCTTATGTTTCTTTCTTTTGTATATTTTGTAATCCACAAGAATTTTCCTCTCTGGGGGCATCAACAGCTCCCACCTGTGGATTACTGGGCCATGAAGAGCTGATATCATCTGGCTTACTGCATTTATTTCTGCTTTACAATAAAAAAAAATATGTACAAGCAAGGTCAAATCCTTGTTTAGCTATAACCGTTTGAGATTTAAAGCAAACCCCAATCTTTCATGTGGGTGACTGGATAGAATTTGGTCCACATTATTTAAATCAGCCCAAAAGAGAAGGTACTTACCGGATTCCATGTTTTAGGCCAATTATTTTTTCTTCCACAAGGCTTATAGGCAATATAGAAGAATGAAAATAGAAACAAATTTAGATTAGACAGGTCCTTGGAGTTTTATTTGCTTTCATTTTAGGATTTGCAGAGGCCAACTTCTGTTGCCGGTAATCCCTTAATATGGTTGCCTTTGCTGGTTTTAAATTGATGACTCAATACTGATAGCACTCTAAGGCAGTGAAAGATCAATACACGTGGGTCTTTTTCACTGCCCTCCATTACTTTTTGTGATTTATTTCTCTCTTAGCTAGCCTATGACTAAACCCCTTGTCCCGAGTTTATTGCGTGTCTACTTTGGCAGCTAAATAATTGAGAACTTGGCTAAAGAAGGAGAAATAAAACTTGGAAGTATGTTATCTACAAGCTTCTTTTGGTTTGAAACTCTTTTGAGCTGCTCCAAACTTCTTTGGAATGAATCATTTTACCTTGGTTAAAATATTATGGAAGTTAAAACTTTCAGCCTGCCTGAAGAAAACTTTACTCAGGGAAATTTCTGGGTCTTTTTGCGACACACCAACAAGAACGGCATGGCAGAAGCTGGTAGCTGACTGGTGATGATGATCAACAAATCCCAGCTATGAAGAGCAAGATGTTTCAGTGTGGAATATGGTGTTTGTGGTCTACTAACAGTGTCTAAATCGAAATACACCCATGGAGGGTTGGGTACCCAGGACTCATTCCTTCTCCACAAATAAATCATACCACTACGCTTCTTAGAAGTAAATATTCCAGAGTGGAATGGGTCAGAGTAGCATAAACATTCGCGACAATTCTAATGTCTAATTGGCATTTATTATGATTGCATGCTGAAGTGACAATGACGTTCGCAATGAGATGGCACTACGCAGAGCAATGGCAGCCCACTGTTTAAAAAAAGGTTTTAGTTAAACAAGTTAGTTAAACAAGATATTTACATTAGTTTTTGCTGCTTTGAAGAGTTTAAAGTCTAATAGTGCGTTTCTTTGGACAAAGATGATGACAACAGATCTATACCCGTGAAGAAAAGTGACTGTTAAGACAAAACTTTTTTTGCCGAAGCGCTGAGGGAGGGGGAAAGCTGAGAAATGTGTGAGTCTTGTCCAGACCTCAGTGGGCACAGAACTGGGGCAATACTGAGCTATCTGGGAAATAAGGAGAGGTTTAGGCACTATCAGCTTCGCAAGATTAAAGGCTCTGGAGTACCAGTTCCAGAGACGGAGAAAACTCATCTCCTTGTCCAAACTGGCGGCTGCTGAGTTTCTCTTCCCTTGTCCCAGTAACTGATCCCGCTGTGATGTCAGTTAAAATTCTCTCCAGTTTTAACAACTTGTTCTTTTTTTCTAAAGAGAAAAGCTATAAAGAGCTGTTGACACCTCAGGGATATCTCTGGAAAACTTTGTGTTTTGAAACAATTTTGCAGATGCAGTATTAGAAAGGCTTTGGCCTTCTCCACATGATTTCTGCATTTTATTTACAAGGCAGATGCCTGTGTAGAAACATGATCATGTTTCAGAATGTCTCTTTTTCTCTTATTATTATTTCTTATTTGAAATTCTCACTTTCCAGCCAACTCCACAGCCGTTATGTGAGTGACTCTGCTGTGTCACCAAATGCAGCCCTCTCTAATGTGTTTATAACACCTTCATTGAATTCATTTTTTAATAGACATGTCTGGCAGACAGAGGGCTATAATTTTTATTTATCATGGTATGTATATTAGTATAATGCTAGCGTGGTTACAGTTGTATCAGTATGAAGTACGCCTCTGTCTGTAAAACAATGAAATATACTGATTTAACAACAGCTATAACACTACCAAATTATACACTTTCTTTTAACACTACCAAATTATACTCTTTAACTATTGGTGTGGTTGGTGAGACAGCACTGCAAAAGAGGTTCGATTTACTGGGAGGATGGAGATTGCACAGGCTGATGAAGGGAAATTTATTCAGAGAATTTTGTTTTTCTTTTCCATTACTGTAAGACAATAGCAGTTTTTCAATGGGAAGAACATTTCCCATGCGGTCTAAGCACGACCACAAGAAGAGGGATCAGGGGACGGACCACAGGAGAGGAGGCAGTAGTGCAGTGCACATATGGGAGAGAAAAGACTCATCTCCTCAGATCCTGGTCCTGTCCCTACCCTGTGCCCTGTCTCATGCCAACTTGAGCCTTCGTGGTTGAGCAGTGAAGAGGATCGGGACACTCACTGGGCTGGGCAAAAACTGCCCCTTCTGCCCCCAACATTAATTTTCAGCCACTTTGGTTCCCTAATGGAGATCAGGAGGAGCTGGTGAAGACTGCTCTGGGGAGCAATTGCTAGTTCAACCTGTGCCTCCAGCCATGGCCCAACCCATTACCTGGCAGGTTCCCCAGCAAAGACAAAAAAAACCAATTCTGTCAATGGAATTTCTGAAATTTCAGAAAATGCCGTGTATTTTCTTCTGTAATTCAGTCTGTCTTTGCAAAGGTGGCGGTCTGGTCACAGGAGCTCATAACTCACAATTGTCATCAGTAAAGGAAGAAAAAAAAATGTATGAGCGGGGTTTGCTTTTCGGAAAATTAAAAGATCAAAGATGAAAAAGAGGGAATATAAAATCTTCACATGAAAATAACTTGCATGGCTTTCTAGTGGCTCGGGTGGTCAGCACACATATGAGTTCTTTGTACAGGCTTCAGTACAGCAGAAAGCCCCACGTGAGGCATCATGTGCTTGGAGCTTTCAAAGCTTTAACAGCAATTCATTTTGCCAATACTTACAACAATAACCCCCCTACCACTACTACATACACCAGGAACAAATGAAATAATAAATGAGAATTTTCTAAGCTGCTTTTTGTTTGTTTGTTTGTTTTTTAAAGGAAGATGATGACATACTTCAAATTCTGATCTGTATCCTGGTTTTCTCCAGCTGAGGGTGAGAAGAGAAGTTTGATTCTGTGAGGTTGGTTGAGTTGGTTGCTCTCTTGCAAACTTGCAGCAAGGTTTTTCCGAGGAGCTATTAATCCTCAAACCTAGGCGAAGAAAGATTTTGGTGTAGGCCTCTTTCTGCTTTAAAATGCATAATTGTAAAAAAACACTCCACGTTTTCAAGGTCTAACCCATCTTCTCTGAATGCTCTTTACTCGATTTTGTGAGTGGCAAATTGTTCTGTGCAAAGGACTGCAATTTTTCCTAACCTTTGGGACTGTAACCAAATACAAATAACGAGGGAGAAAAGAAGTTTACAAGCATTTCTCCTGACACAAAAATAAACAATTTGAACGCTCCTCTAGGATGTTACTTATGTCACTGTTGGTTAGTCATATTTCTGTAATAAATGCCTTGAAAATACTACACTTACTTATTAGTGCCAGGGAAAATATTCTGATTTTTTCTGGTTTTCCATTTCTCTTTGGCATACTATCTACAAACCCCCTATTCTCCTAACTTAAACAAATAAACAACAGTTTGCTCTTTGCAAAACCATTCGTTTAAAAAAAAAAATACTAATGTACTGGCGTTTACAGTTATACCATCTTGTAGTAAATTAGATGTTTGTCGAGTGCAGTTGCAAAGAAAATTTATAATTACTTCTTTTATTTTTTAATTTACATATTTACTTAAGTCAGTCAAACTGTTGTATTATAATTCCTGAATTCAGCAACATTTTCATGCCATAGACTTATCATAGCCACAAATGCAGAAGAATTACTCCTTTTAAGAGTTTGAATGATATAAACAGCTCAAAAGAGACTGCTCTTGGTTTTTTTTTCAGAAGATGTCTATTTATTTTCTTAAAAGAAAATGATTATTCATTTATCTAAAATTATAATGTTATTGAAAGAACAAAATTCAAATTATTCTTGCACTGGGTGGACAAATATTTTAAATCCTTTTTTCTACATTTAGTAGGGTCAATATGCACATATAGATATTCATATCCATTTATGTCTTCAGTTGCGAGGCTGCTTTCCTACTACTCACATGTAGTCTTCAAAGAGACCCAGCCTCCTGAATGCAGACCCTGACACCATCTCACCAAAGCAACTGCTAAGCCATGGGCAAAATTCCCCCTGGAAGGAGGGCTCGGTCACCCCTCCGTGCTCCCTCATGCTGTAGGTTTTTGAGTGACGAAGCCACCCTCTTCCCATGGGTACAAGTTGGGACCTTGACCCAACCGCAGAGCATGCTGGGGATCATGCCCCATTTGGCCCACAGGAGGCCTTTGTGAGGACAGTGGTGCCTCAACATCTCGCAGCACATGCATTTTCATGGAAAAAATACAGCAAATGTATTTCTCTCTATAGCCACTCTTCTGAATGTTTGCATTGGCAAATGGGGTTCAGTGTCCATTTACATTAATGAGCAGGGTTGCATCAAGGAAAATCCTGCTTCCTGCCTCTCAATGGAAAAAATCCACAAGATCCCAGATACTGTCAAGCAGCTGGAGAAAGGAGAGAAGAGCATATAATGAGATGAGTAAGTGTGTTAAACCGCTGTGCTGCCAGCAGTTGCTACGTCTGGCCTCCCAAGTGAGCTCTCGATATACACCTTGGCTGTCTCCTGACTCCGTGTTGGCCTGAGACTTGAGTACACACCAGTCCCAAGTGCCCTGGTTTCCTCAGAAATTAAGACCTGCGACAGACAGGAGCCTTATTAAGCACCCAGCTTGGCCTTCATCTGGAGAATTGGAGGCAACCTGGTCCATGGGATTTGTTATGATGCACAGCTGGAGGTTAGTTTGGGACTCTTTTTTTTTTTTTTCCTAAAAGAAAGAGGTTGAGAAATGCTCAATTCTCATCTAACACAAATCACTGTGTCTTCACTGCTTCTGAGGGGGCTCATCTGATTTAATTTAGCTAAGGATCAGGAGTATTCTTTAGTTGCTGTGAAAATAGTCTGCAGAATCCCTGTATCAAGATGGATACTGCATCTCTGTATCTGGTGGCAATGTATCATATAAACATGGATAACCCCTTACCACCAGACATAACAAGCCCCATCGCATGGATGGCTATTGATAGAGGCAACAAATACCATGGCCCTGACTTGGATTTCACAAAGAGTTTAGTTTATTGTCTTTGATGTAACTGTAAATGACATAGAAATACATTGTCCTTTAAGAAGCAACTAACACCAACTTTAAATTCAAGAGTTTGTATTCATATAACATGATGGGGAAAGGCACTTTACGATACTCTTTCAGCAGTAAAATGAACCCTCACTTTCCATCCAGTGTGTGTGATGTGTTGTCATGTGTCTTCTGTATCAGGATGAGCTCAGTGCATTCCAATAGCACCCAAGCATCTTTGTCTAAGAAAACTCATAGTGTTGTTGGCAGTACCTTTAGTTTCAGTTTACAAATCTCTAGAATAGTAGTAATTGTTATTGTTAATTATTATTATTTCTGGCTATTATCATCAAAAGTAATAATTGATGATTTTCTGGTTGTTATTTTTAAATAGAGTGTTTTGTTGGTATCTTAAGAACTCTGATAAACACCAACTTCATGATCTAATAAAAATCATCCTACCTCACTCTAAACTGGTATGTCAATAAGAAGGAATATTACATTAATATTTTGCAACTTGTTGTTATATGCTCATGTTTTCAGTAGTACATTTGCAAGGTATTTTGTATATAGAGGATCCCATGACCTCTGACAAGTGTGAAAATATTAGCAGCTTTGAGAAATTAAGAAAATCTTTTTTTTTTTTTCTTCACTGAGCACTGAGGAGAGATCTTAATGATTTTGTAAGAAATGGTTAAATTTTGAGTTCATCATCCTGATTTCTTCAAGCCACTCTCCATGTTCATATAACGGTTCCTTTAAACCATTCACCACGTTCACATCACGGTGTTCAATATGCCTGATTCACTTCTGAGACTTAGTTCCCCACTAGAGAAACTGTGAAATCAATTGTTAATAAAAAAAGAGAAGGACCGTAGCTGGAATCTACTGAAAATAATGCAAAGCAGGAAGGCATAAATTAGCTGGAATTATTACAAGATTTAACTAAGATTTTTAATATGCTTACTAGTCGGGGAAAGATACTGCTGCTGCTGTTTAAGTTATGAAGAAATCAACACTGATTGCCAGTTAAATAACAGTGAACAATATAACATTAATGAATAACATCCTACAAAATGAACACATCTATTACCACCGCTCACGGGTCCCTCTGAACTATGCACCTCTCAGCCCAGGCAAGAAACATAGATTATTTTAACCAACCTACATGTGGAGAATGTGGCAGGATATGGGCATTTGTCTCTGTATAATCACTCTATCAAATTTTTAATGATCTGTGAAATGAAAAAGCAGTTGTTGGTGCTCAAAAAAAATGCTGGGAATCCTGTGCATAGCCCTTGTTTTGCATTTTATACGAAGATCAGTGCATAGTACTTAAAAATCCACTCTCACAACAACCTACAACAGCAACAGCAACAAAAAGAAAGAATGTAAGGAGACTGATCTGTTTATTTCTTGCATTTGTTATAATCTTCAGTCTGAGCTTCTGAGCCTGCTGCTATTTTAGTTTAGTTTGCGTTCCAAAAAGTCCTGCTTTTTTTTTCTCCCACTACCTGGATGAAATCTGAACATAAAAGTTAAAATACCAAGAAGAAAGCAGCTGCGTAAATTTCCCAGAATTTGCTTTGAAAAGCTGCTATTGTGGAAATATAGGCTTCTTGCTTTTTTTTTTTTTTTTTTTTTTAAATAGTGCACTAATTTTGTGCCATTTCACCATGGCAAAAAAGACAATGTTTTATACTTATGATCTAAACCTTCCATATCTGTTGTGGAAAAGGTCATTTACACGAAGCCAGAGAAAAATTTTGAGGAGAAAATATAATGAAACCATTCCACCTGGTTAGCAACACCGTTAAGTTTTGTGGAAATGAACTGGAAGGCAAGGTCTCAGGCAAGTGAAATCCCCGGGAACGCAGCAGGAGCTGGCTGTTGCTCCAGTAGGTCAGTGAGACCCCGAGGGTTCCTTACACGGCTGCGGATGAGATAATATCAGATTTTAGCACTCTGTAGAGGTATTGAGCTGCTGCAGTTATCTCACTTTGGCTGCCAGGGTGGAATCTCTTGAGCTTTAGCTCATGGATATAAAATATCTACTGCTTTTCTGAAAATGGGAAGGCGAATGAAAGGGACTAAGTCTGGTCTTTTATGATTGTAAACTCTCTTTCTCCACTCCTGATTACAGTAAAGAGCACAGGCAGGAAGACAATATCTCCCCAAAGTGTGACACCCCCAAGTAGGTGACGGTGGGACGTGACATGGCGCCCTGCCCATGGCAGGTCATGGCGGCACCCATTGGTCCTAGCAGACATCATTGTCTCCACGTGACTAGACACCGTTTTTTCCAAAAGAAGTTACTCTTCAAAAGGTCTTTGTAGGAATAAAACGTTCTGATGGAAACATCCCAAACTTCAGTCTTTGTGACTGGCTATAAGCAGTAAGGAAAGAGACACCATTTTTAAATCTGCTGTAAATACACCTTTATAATACCTTCCTGTTTTCTCGTATAATTACAGACTCTTAACTCTTATTCAGCACCACCAAATCCTTTCCTTTATAGAGCTGCACTGGTTGCTTGTAAACCAGTCCTTTTCTTGCCGTTCCTGCTCAGGTGAATCATGTACTTTCATCTCTTTTATTTCTCGGTGACTCAGTGCACAACCAGCAGATGACATACTTTTATAAAGAAGTGACTTAAAAGTTCAAAACACGAGTTTTCCAAGTTTTGGATTTAAGGACATCCCTGTGCTTTATTCCCCTGTTAATTTTCACCTCCCTCAAATTTTGTATGTACCCTCCAGACGTAGAGAGTTGTGTTCTGGGCATCACCTGGATTTTTTCCAGAGCCCAGAGGTGGCTGGAGGAGAGGACCTGTTTTGAAAAGCAGTGATTGCCTTGCTGCTACAGCCTGACAGCCAATTGCCTGGGAAGCTGGTTCTGGTGGGGCACAAAAGCTTTCAGGTCTTTGAGGCACAGGCTGAATAAATCCCAAGACAACATATACTGTGAATAAACAGTTCTTTACCGCATCATTAATAAATCCTTTATTATGACAGTAGTTTTGCCCCAGGACCAATACGTAGGGGAAAATGGGCAGCATACTGAAGAACTTGAAAACGCAATTCAAATTTATTGTACTGTTTTTATCATAGTAATTAATAGTCAGATGCTTAGAATACCGCAGCAGCAAGGTATTGCTCATACACGGCACTTTTTGTAGCGTGTATCTCAGTTAGCTTCTCAACTCTGGGCAAAAAGGAGAGGGATAATTGGAGCAATAAAAAGCTATGAACCATAGCAGGATATTTAAATACTCTGAAGAACATAAAGGACGTGGATGCAGTTGATGCATATAAGGCCTGGGATATCTGCAGCCTGCACTGGAAAGGTTCTCTGTGAGTTTTCTGCTTGGGGATGGGGAATAGAGACCAATATGAGGACAGAGAGGTGGTGCTGTAGACGAGACAAATTGCTAAATGAAAAAGAAGCCCACAAAGTGAATGAAGCAGAAGCACTTTCCCGGGCAAGCGATTAACCTGCCTCTGAATGCTGAGCTGGCTGGAGCCTCCCGCCTCCCTCCGAGGGGCCGAACGATCGTACTGAGCAATCAGCCCCAGACTCAATTGGTGAAGTGATAAATCGGCACCGTCAGGGAGATTCAGCAGGGACGAAACCCCATTTGGCTCTGGCGCTCTTTCTCAAGCAGCAAAGAAATATCAAAAGGGTTTTGAGCACCCCGTGTGGGGCTGAATCAACAGTTTCATTGAGCGTTAAAGTGACTGACTTCTTCGGTAGCGAAGCAGCAATCACCACTTGAGTGGAAAAGTGGGAGGCGCAGTGGATGAGTTGTCCCCTCTGCCAAAGGAGGGCCTCCAGTTTTTATGGGAGTGGAATTGAACATTAAGCAACTTTGAGACATCCAGCTTTGGATGCCATAAATATTGAAGTAACAGTGAGATGAAGACACATAATGCCTTGACTCTGAAACCAGTGGAAACTTAAAGACTAGACATAATGTGGGCCAATGCTGAGCCTGAAGAATATTTTATCTTAGGCCGAGTGAGGACACATTAAGATTGGTTCGGCAGGAAGATTTAAATGGAATGAGGAGCAAATGAAGCTGAAGGGTGGCACGGCAGTATTTTAATGTATACACTGTACATCGTCCGCATAAGATTTGAGCTTGGTGTTGGCTAGGCTTTTATAAGGCTATAAATTTCTTAATTGGCACTTTCAGTAAGTTTCATTTGCTCATAAAGGAGTGCATTTAGATCTGGACTTCCCAGTGCAAATCCTTTCCCGGCAGCCCCACAGCGGTGCTAGCAGCAACCTCAGAGTCGGTCGGCAGGCACATTTTAAAGGTATCACCTGCGTGGAGGTTTTTCAGACAAAACAGCCCCTTTCTCCCCCCTCTCTCCTGAGCCTATGGAAAATGCATTAAAGACTCTTGTCTTGAGATGTGCTGCTGTGTCTGATGACCCCTGAGAGCAATTAAATTTGACCAGATTTTGCTGAGCCCGACAGGGCTGCAAAGTGCTAAGGGGTAGTTTGACTCCATATATTCATATATATTATTGAAGGCGCATAGGTGTCCAAGGGCCAGAGATCCCATCTGCCTCATTGCAGGACCCCTCTCAGTTGGACCCAGAGCTGGTTTTCTCTCTGGTGACAGTGATGTGACTTTGCTTCTAGGGCAGAGGGAGGACCTGGGTATAGCCAGACTCAGCCTAATGTTCCAGGTCTCTTCAGAGAGGGTGGGAGAGGTTCCTGCAATGAGCCTCACGGCTTCCCCCACATCCCAACGCAGCTCTCTTCAGTCCCATAGGGAAGCTGTCAGCAAGACAAGATAAGCAATGGATTTTCAGTGTTGCAGGGGAGGGGCCTCCCCGATTCGGACCCCAGTGGCGGTGTGCTCTTTCAGTCCTTGCTACCAGCAAAGCCTCCAACTGTCCCAAATTTTGTCCTTCAACGGAAAGATCCCTATAAGTTTTTTTTAAAACGTATGTTTTAACACAACGCATATGCTTTCAATTTTTATAAAAATGTATTGGCATATTTGTTCTATTTTACTTGCTTCATGGCTCTCTTCAAGTCAAAGCTTTCTTTTTCCAGAGGAAGGAAAGCTGCTCATATCATCATCTGCTTTATGCTAGAGCCGTTGACTTTTTTTTTTTTTTATATCTTGTCTCACTGACTCTTTGTGGGTGTGTGCAAATTTCATTTTCTAATGCAGTAGTCCTGATGTGCCCTCATCTCCCTGCTCTGAAATTCATCTGCTCTGCTTCTCTGAGCTTTTTGCCGCTTTCATATGTATCTCTTTTAAATAGTCTTTTCTTCCATTCCCTTTCTTTTGGCTGCCTTTTCGGAGCGATTGATCATCCCGATTTTGATCGCTGGCATTTATGACTGGTCATCTTCTGGAAGAAGGAGGAGAGAAATGTCATCAGGCCTCTGAACTCTATGTGTTTGCCCCACACGCTCTGCTGATCTTTCAAAATCTGCGTTAATCCTCACCAAAAAAGGGCCTGAGTCCAGAGCCATCTGGAGCCCTGCACCTTTTGTCTTTCTTCACAGCTTCCTCCACATCGTGCCCTGTGTCTCACTTGCCTTTTGCTCTGACCTGCGCTTCCCTATGCATCCATTTAAGATAGGAAGGGTATTACTATTACAGGAGATGGGTGGAAAAGAAGGATTAATAGATGAATGGAAACCATTTTATTTCATTTTTTTCAGACTGTGCCTGTACGTTAAGTTAATCGGATTGCTGAGGGAAGATACATCTTTGTAACCTCTTTAAACGAAAAAACCCAGAAAAATACAAAACCAAAATAATAAATGAGGATATCGCAGAGGATACATTTCAGTATTTGCAGGCTGTTTTATATGATGAGATATGATATTTTAAAGCTTTTGTTTGAGAAAACTCAGCGCAGTTCTGCATGCGTTTTTAGGTTGGTTGCAATACACACGCATGAGAGCATGAACGTGCATCTGTTAAAGTCACTACGGACTGAGGTCTTGCTAAAAATTCGGCACCCTCACAAAAGTATGAGGGCTGGGGACCGAGCCCGGGGAAACGATCCTGAGTTGCTCTCTTCAACGATCTTGGCACAGGTCAGCTGGCCAAATAGTTTCCTGATTAAGATAAGCAGATGAAGAGGCTTCCTAGTTATGCAGATCACCCATCCCTTCCAGGAAGCTTGCAAGACAGTATGGGTAAAATATTTTTGGATATTTTTACATCAGAGCTTTAATCATTCCTTATTGTCATGGGCACAATGACAGAGAATATCAACAATTTTATAAAGGTCACTGTGAACATAACTTTGCTGTCAACAGATAACCATCTGGGCTTGAACAGGGACAGAAACTAGCCTTTTAAATTCCGCCTTGGCGCAATTAATCCATAAATGAATGAGATTGTGCTGTGTTGCAATTCCTCCCTGGCAGTTTTCTTAGTTTCTTCTGGCCAATGACATGGCTGCTTCTGCAAAAATTGAGCAAGTTTAGTGTTTGCAATGGTAAATGGTCCTACTGAAGTCAGCTGGGCCTAGTCAATGCAATCACAAAGGGCATGTTAACAAGTGTTAACAAAATTGAATACTAGGGCATTTATCAGGGTGGTTGGAGACTTATTTAGCTTATTACTGGGAGGTTGTACTGGCCATTGTCACGTTCTGGCCTTGTATTTCAAAATGGGAGACTGCTCGGTGAAGTCAATGTTTCAGAAGTAAGATCTGATTAGCAATATAGGATTATTGAAATCTTAGAAAGGATCAGGTTGGAAGGGACCTTAAAGATCATCAAGTTCCAACCCCCCTGCCATGGGCAGGGACACCTCCCACCAGACCAGGT
>JAOXNO010000024.1:85746590-85762245 GCA_028565335.1 Limnodromus scolopaceus
CAGCCACAGCTTCTCTGGGCAACCTGTTCCAGGCTCTCACCACCCTCACAGCAAAGAATTTCTTCCTAATATCTAATCTAAATTTTCCCTGTTTCAGTTTAAAGCCATTACCCCTTGTCCTACCACTACACTCCCTGTGTACAGTGGGTTGAGGAATAAACTAAACTTTAAAGAATTAAAATCTTTGCATATTGCAAACTGAGCCAGACAGTGGTAACTCATTAACAAATGCCTGTTAGTAAAGTCCTGTTCGTATCTCATTTCCCATGAAGACTTCAGCAGATTAGTGTTACCCTGTGGAGAGTCAAACACTGCTTTACATCTTCCTCCCTTTTTTTCTGTTCTCTGCGATCTACCCCACACAGGTCAAAGTTCTGTCCCCTGAGCTCGGGAAATACAGGAGGGTTTCTAATATGGGAATATTCTAGATGCTGGGCTGGAGTCAAAGGACAGAGACAGTCTTTGCTTATTTAACACTTTTTTCCTACAGTAAAAAAAGTAAGCAATTCATGAATCATACAAATGCTGGCAAAAATAAATACACTTGATCCAACAGTGATGAGCTCATTTGCTGCCATACCGACACAGGATCTTTTCAGCAGCTGCCTTCCTGCAAGACTGAACCCCGTCCTCTCTGGGGATGCAAGGTCCTTGATCTGAGATGTCCCACAGGCAGATGCTGCCAGGGAATGCAGAGTCCCCTCCATGTCCCGGGAGGAGCTACTGTGCTGGGGGTTGCTGGGGAACGGGGTACGGCATGAGACCCTGCCCAAGCCTTCTCAGCAGGCCCCCAAAACTGCTCCTCCCATCCCCAACCGAAGCGTGATTGAGGCTGTTGCCACCACAGGACAATCCTGAGGATCTGAAGGAGGCTTCGACAACATTTCATTTAGGAACTCAAAGGATATTGTCTATCAAAACTTGAAGGGTGGAGGGAAAATGTTCAGGCTGGTAATATCTTGTTGTTCCCAGTGAAATGTGACACAGCTGCTCTTATTTGTTAGCATGTATATGTTGTTTATTAACATGATATTTATTTGGACTTAAACAATAGAAAGACATTAGTTGCCCTATCATGCAGCAGTGATTACTGTAATCCAGCAGCATTACAATAATCATTCAAGAAGTGACTCAGTCAGACAAATAAAAAGAAAACTCTTCCCAGTCTTTATTGTTCCAGGAATTAATATAATCTTAATCCTCTTTTGGACAAACACAACTGGTTACAATTTTTTGATTAAATATTGTGTTTGTTTAAAACTTCAGATTTGGAATGTCAGAGGCTATATATCAAATGGGAAGGGAATATACAGTGACATCTGAATTTCAGCATACAAAAAAATATGCTTTTACTTTCAAAGCAACGTTTCCAATTTTATCCGAGTACATCTTTGCAGAAGAGAAAAGTTGAAAGCAGAAAAAATATAAATATAGATAAATATATTTTATTTAACTAAAATATTTTATTTTGGCTCATCTGGTAAACCAAAAGTCAATTCATTCAACTGTTCTGATGAAGTTGCTATTTCGCTAGCGTTCAAAAAAGGACTACCTGGGATATTTGGAACCTGAGGCTATTGATTCCCTATTTGCTAGAAATATCCTTACAATGTTTTCATTAAAGGAAGCCCAATTATTACATAAGGATTGCATTAAAAGCCTTAATTATCTAAATCCTCACTGAGACAAAATACATTATCCTCAGTTGACATATGGGAAAATGAAGGCAGAAAAATAATCTTAAGAGAGGGTTGCCCAGGACAAGTGAGTCAGTATTTCAGCCCAGATCAGGAAACAATGGTGTCCCTGTTTTGACTCTCATACTTTTATTCTTCAAGACTATGACATATCTCAGACTGTTATACTGTCCCCCTCTTGAGGCCAAAAAGAATGGAGTAAATTAACAGAGAGAAACCACAATAACAGGTAGAATGATGTTTCATTAGTGTAGTCTGTGCAGAGGGAGGAGAGTAAAAGCGTGGCCAGAGAACACCAACGCTGTGCAAGAGACACTGATAGCAAAATTCTGGGAGACACAGAGAAATGCTCTATAAAGGAAAAGCTTCAAAGACACAAATGTTACTTGAAGCAGAATAAGAGAAAGAATCACACTTTTTTTTGTTTTCTTTCAGCAAGGAAACCTTTGGAAGCGGGAACTAAATCTGTTTTAAGAGAAGAAATTGATTAACCTTACTATAGGCAAGAAGTTTAAACTATCAGTTAGCAAAAGGAAGGGTCAGGCGAACTTATGAAAACCCTACGAGGTGGGGTAATTCAGTAGCATTTCAGTAAACTTATTGATTTAAATTTGCACTAAGAACCAGAGGGGAAAAAAAAGGGAGCAGCTCTCAATTTTGATCTCTCTGCATGAGTAGTTGTGTGCTTTCTGAATACTAATGAAGCACACATTGCAGATAGTTTGATGTTGCATACTTTTTTAATGATGTTGGCCTCATACTTCTCCTCAAAACGATATGCAATATGTTTAATATGTAAACTAGCATAAAAAAAAATACACGTGGATGAAATTAATTAGATCAAAAAAGGAAAAATAAATTGTGTATGGGTGAACAAAAGTTTCTGCTCTTTCTGACAAATCAATATTTTTAAACCTACGCCAGAAGCTAAAAAAATGCAGGATATTATTTTCAGCAGAGTATCTGTAAAGTATACGTTAATGGTGAATGTGTTGGTAAAAAATATTTGACCTGCTACTTTTTGTCCTTGAAAGTTTCTCAGCGTGGCAGCTTTCTTGGCAGCTACCTCAAAAGGGGGCATTTCATCTCAGGTAGCCACCTAGCTTCTTCCTGGAGCCAACACAGAGAAATATCCAGCTCTGAGGAATGCCTCATCCCATCCAAAGAGACCCATGTCTGGACTGTGAGGAAGGTGGAAACTGGAAGTTCAGCTTTTAACTTTTGGATGTCAGAAGTACTGCTCTTGAATAATGAAGACAAACAGCTTAATGTCAGCATTTTGTGTTCCAACCTATAATCCCCAATTATAGACCGATACTCTTTTTTTGTAATTATTATGAAAAAAAAGGGTCTGGTTTTAGCAAGGGCAATGAGTACAAAATTGAAGGTACATATGAATCATAGAATCATGGAATGGTTTGGGTTGGAAGGGACCTTAAATATCATCCAGTTCCAACCCCCTGCCCTGGGCAAGGACACCTCCCACCAGACCAGGTTGCTCAAAGCCCCGTCCAACCTGGCCTTGAACCCCTCCAGGGATGTACACCAGTTTAAGCGTCTCGGGCAATATTTTTAAAGGAATGATGTACAGAATTCCATTAGGAAGTACATGGTCCTACAGATAACTGTGCCAGTAATGTTTTTCTCACAAGTAAGCTCATAAACTCTTTAGTTGGCAACAGACTATTTGCATTACATTACACATGTACTATGTCAATTTTTGTCCTTATGTTTTCTTCTGAAGACAGTAGGTGCCTTCAGCCAACTCTTGGGAACTGCAGTGTTGACTCAATTTTAAGAAGTTTGGATTCTAGCATAGGAATTTGGAATGTAGTTCCTCTCTTCTGATTATCTTACACAACAACCAAAGAAAGGATTTGGATCCATCCTGAGCAGTCAGGATTGATCCTGGTACAACCTTCGAGTATTGGGAAGATGACTTCAGACAAAAAATTGAGTTAAGTTTAGCAGCGGTGACCAGATGGCCAGTGAAGAGAGACACAGCTCGCTCTCATTTGGGCAGGCTGCTGCCTGGGAAGGAAGTGAATCCTGGATTTGTGAGTAAAAACACAGTGTTAAATGTGTCAAATTGTGGAGAGTTTGACTGGAGGAAACACAAACATTTTGTCTTCCCTCTTTTGAATACTCTTTATTTTGTAAGATTTCAGAGTAGGCAAGAGCTGCATCTAGGGGGTTCTATTCTATCGCAAAGCCCCAGTGGGCTCACAAACTGATTAAATATTTAGCACTTTTTCTGTCTTCTGCAAGCTAAACAATCACAGGAGAGAGAGACACGAATGTGGCAGAGAAGAATTTTTTTCTCTCTGTTTTTTCATCCTTCCCACCCCATTGACTTATCTGAGGCTTTGATGACTGTTTCTGACAGCACTTAAAGCTACAAACCAGAAGTTTTTTCACTACTAGTCCATCATCTTCTACAACCAAGGGCAATGATTGTCTTGTTTTAAAAGATTGTCTAATCCAATTTCTAGACTTAAATGTTACATCAAGTATAGCTAAGACTTGACTCTTAATTTATGATTGCAAACTATTTGGGAATGTTTAGTCAACTGTAAATAACACATACTTGTTTACCCTCAAGAAAGTCTCTACGCATACTAACAAATAAGCTAATTAAACTTTGATTGGAAGCAAACCAAGAAAGATATCAATTAACGAATGCAAGAGCATCCTGAATCAAACATTTTTCAAACACAACATTGTCTAATAAAACCTACACTGAACAAGTATGCAGGTGTTTGGTAAACAGTGAATCAGACTGTAAATAACTATAACATTAGTTTACATTAATTAGCAAATGTAATAGTGTTGCCAATTATATTTGATGTATTTTGTTTTGTATACTTGCACATATACTCAGTTCATTTTTCTATCTCTCTTTGGGAGACCAAATTTGACAATTATGATTGTACAATTCAGACAGCATTTGTCTTGCAAAAGTTTTTGAAAAGTTTTTGCTTTGGAAAATACCAAAAATTATATATTTGATAATAAGTAATATGCTTCAATCAAACCCAAAAGCAAGAAAGTGGAAGTTACAAGAAATCTCTGGTTTCACTTGATCTGTAAGTTAGTATTTTTTTGTAAGGAAAGAGCTGGCCAAATACAAATAAAAATTCAAATCCACAAGAGAAACTACAGATCTGGCCTGAATTTGGGTATTAACAAGATTTACTGTAAGATAGTATCAAGTAGAAGCATGGATTTATACTGATGAAAGTTAGCTTTCTCTCTTTAAGTGTATTTTAAATCTAAAACTGTATTTTACTGTTTTTACTGTCACTACTGTTCATTTGGGAATAAGAAGGGCAAATTCCCCTTTTGTGTTCATTGGTGTCTAATAACATAGAAGTGCCTGAAGCAGCCTTTTCTTGGGCAGAAATATACAAGCTCACGGGACTGCCTTGTTTTCCCCACCTGCCCATTTCTATTACATTAGCAAGAACCTAATATTTGTCAAACACATTTAAGTTTACTCTCATATACATGCACACACACATGCTTTTTGGTTGCATTTTCCTTTGGAAAAGAGGGGATTAAAAAAAAAGGGAAAAAAAGGAGAAATCCTGATCAATCAAATGAGAGAGAGAGAATGACGAGGAAAAAACCCGGTTTGGTGCTACACTCAGAGCAACAACTTTGCCACTGAAATCAACAAAAGAAATTGACCCCACATATTTGTTATTAATTACATAATGTTTGATGGACACGCTTAAGATTTCAAACTGACATTACACAAAATAGGGTTTGGTTTTAAAATAAATATAGATACGCAGATGCAAAATCAATATAAGCTTTAGCCTGGTAAATTAAACAGTGTCTGGGAATATACCGGGGCACTAGAACCCAATTGTTCCCTTCTTCTCAGCTGTGAGGTCTGCCTGTGCCTCCTGGCACACCACCAGCTTCTTCCTAAGCACCTGTTGGGGCCAACCTTACAGATCTTTTCCATTTATCCTGCTTTTGCAGAGATAGGGAATTTAATCGCTTTGATGTGGGCTGTTCTGTGCCCATTGTTTAGAAAATGTTTGATTTACTAGTACAGCTATAAATTCCTTTATATACATGCATTAAAATTTTCCATGCACTGATGGGGCTTGATGTAGGACCTGTATTTGAGTTAAGACTGATTTAGCTTTGTAGCAAATACAAGATCTTAGCTGTGCTGGTGCTAAAGAGGTTATGAGAATCTAGTATGTCAATTTGCAGTTTTCCAGTGATGGTCTAGAGCCTCAGAGAAACCTGTGAGTGAATTTGGAGATGAACATGCCAGGTAACACTGTAGGGAAAACACTGTAGGGAAAACAACATCATTTTGGTTTATAAACTCTGTGGGAGTTTGCACAGCTACTGGAAAAAGGGCAAGGTTTTCCTATGCATAAGATTTCCATGCTTTAATTAACAGAGCTGTATTCTATGTGCCCCAGAAAGTTCAAAACCCCAAGCTTGTGCACTGTGAAGACTATCAGACCACACAAGGCTAGGTGGAGGTATTGCCAGAACCTGTGTTTCAAAGCATAAGTGATCTGCTGTAATTGAGTTCAGCACATTGCTAGTGCCCAGGAGGCACCTGGAAGGCACTCTGCAAAAAAATCAAAGGACAAGCTGGTAGAGACAGAGCATGCCAGGCTTTCTGCTTCCCTTGAACCCCCTTCCAGGGTGCTGTCAGGGTCCCAAGCTGCCTTCTTCATGCCCAAGCATGATTCAGTCTTACTTGACAATAGTCGAGCTGTGGCCGCCAGGTGACATTTAGACATTTAGACAAGCTTGTTCTTTTGAAGTAGAATCATAGAATGGTTTGGGTTGGAAGGGACCTCAAAGATCATTGAGTTCCAACAGCTCCCACTAGACCAGGTAAGTAATCTGGGCTGCCATTCTGTGGGCAGTATGGACTCACCTATGCCCTTGGAGTACCACGTCTACCTTTTCTGACATATAAAGCTCTGATAAAAGCCTATACCATGGGAGGTCTGAAGACCCCATAGTTAACTTCAGTCCACTGACAAAAAGCCTTTCCTAGTCACGTTTCATGCATCACTTAGAGTATTTCCTAGGTACCGAAAACAAAAAAGCAATATTTTGGCATGTTTCCATTAACTTCTACATATTTTCAACCTATTTTAAGTCTTTGGAGAAGAACTGTGGTCTCCCATGTAAATGAAAGGGTGTTTACAGATACGAATCTCTCTGGGCAGCTTGGAGTGGCCACTGTCTGCATGCTTCATTGCAACATTTCCAGGGCATTTCTCAATTTTTAGTGAGCTCAGTGGGAGAAAAAGGACTTCAGGTCTTTAAAAAGCATCCGTGTTGTGACATGGATCAGCTTTGCTGGACAAAAAGGTTGGTTATGAGTATGACTGATGCCCCTAATTTGGCTAATGCTCGGTTTATTCTGGGGTGATGTTTACACACATTATAATAACTTTCTAAACATCTTGCATCTGTTGCTTACTTCCTTTGAGGATCTTCCACTTCCCCTCTGCTACAACGCATAATTGGGAACAAATCAGCAGGAAGGAAATATACTCTCTGGTTTAGCTAAAGTTATAGTGTTTGTTTAAGTTAGCGATGCGTGAGTGGTTTGCTAAAGATTATTTTTAAAGGTCACTTCCTACTTGGAAAGGAGCCTGTAATAAGCTTCTCTTCAACTGAAGAGATCTTTTTCTTTAAAATCCTGATTCTGGGTGGTCTGGTTTATTCCCAGCTCCCACAGAAGCCAATGGGAAGGGATGCTGCATTGTCACTTGGGGACACTTCTAGCTCTTTGTGAAAACAAACACTGTATTTATTTCAAGGAACAAAGGTAGGAATGGAAATATTGTACAGTTAGTACATATATAATAAAGGGTGCCTTTGCCGGTCTTGTTAGAAAAAGCAGAATTTGGGTCCTTTAATTATATGCAGTCAGAATGAATTAAATAAATAATTGAGAAAATGGATGAACTGGGAGGGCATTAGCTAACTCCAAATATTTTTCATATTTTATGTGGAGAATAATATCAGGAGGGATCTGGCAGGTGTTTGCATCTCACACTCATTGTGAAAAATGTTACTTGCTCCAATTAGCATTTGGTAATGAATGGGCCTCACAGGAATGCATAGCATATATTCAGTGCAAAAGGATGCAAAGACCTTTTAACATGTTTAGGTTTGAGAAAATAAAAAACCTTCCAAAGGGCATGGCCAGAAATTTTAAAGATAGTTTTTGAAAGAGTCATAGCTGTTTAAAAACCTCTAATCAAATGTAAATTCCGAGCTTCAGATCTAGTTTCAGAAGAAATGTTGATATAGTTATGTCACAAGGCAGGGCGCATATAAAATCATAGAATCACAGAATGGTTTGGGTTGGAAGGGACCTTAAAGATCATCAAGTTCCAACCCCCTGCCCTGGACAGGGACACCTCCCACTAGAGAAGGTTGCTCAAAGCCCCATCCAGCCTGGCCTTGAACACCTCCAGTGAAGGTAGATCAGAGTGATTCTGAAGCTGTTGGATCATATGTCTATCGAGAAGAAAGAATCATAAAACATCACACAAGCTATGGTTTGGGGACACAAATGGCATACCAGTAGTTACTGAGCACATGGCAGTTGGGGAGGCATTTGTGGGAGGCAAAGAATTCCAAGTTGAGAGCAATCTGGGGTCTCCTACATCCATCCAGACAGCCACTGTCAACAGCATCATGGCCCTGGGGGAGTCAGCAAATCCTGGACTCCTGCTGAGTCTGGGCAGGAACTTCTCATCTGGGAAAAGGATGCGAGAGGTTTCTTGGGCAGCACTGCTGGCTCATGGTCCATCCCTACCTTCTGCATTGAGAGGCAGCTCGGGAGACCCTGACCATCTCTAACTGACCATCACCTCAGCACTTCTCAAGTCAGGAGATTTCACGCCTCCAGGCAGCCTGTGACATTTCAGAAAACTTGCTCTTCCATAGTCTTCTCTGTCCCCAGACTAAAGAAGGGCAGTGTCCTCAATCCTTCTTTAAAGGCACTGTTTCCTATTTCGTCTATCTTTTCCTTGACTTTTTGTCTTAATTACCTTGTACTTTTATGGTCCCAGGGGTTGTCTCTGTATTAATCAGAACTAAATCTCAGCTACAAGCTTGTATATTCCTTCACTTTTTGAGGCAAGAACTCTCCCATGAGAAACACAGAAAAAGTTCTTGGGAATGGCAGTTTACATAAGAAAATGAATGTTTAGCAAAAAAAAAAAAAATTAAAGAGAAGTGAGAGAAACAAATAAACAAACAAGAAAACATGTCTCTTCCCCAAACAATCTGAGACTTTTGCTGTGTAAATAAAATCCAATGGATGCAGATTTTTTTAAAAACCCACACAGATTTTCAACACTCTTCTTCAGAATAAAGTTATAGTCCTAAAGTATTATGGTAATTTCTCCAAAAGCTGAATTGTCCATGGGTGTTTCCAAAGACAGTGTTGATACTGGCCTCTTTGAACATTACATTGAAAATTGAATCTAGGTTTTTCTGCATCCAAAAACGAGTGTCAGAATATTTTTAGAATACCTTGCCCTTAGCTATTGCACAGCTGTAGTTTCATATCTTTATGAGAAGTCAAAATTAGCATTCCTTTTGCCAGAATTGGAAAGATTTGACAAATATTCCCCACCCGAAAATGGAAATTTTTTTACAATATGAACACAGAATAAATTTTTTTGGCCTCAGACATGCTTTCTAATGTCTTTGATGGATTGAAATGTAACAAAACATTGATTATGTACATTCCAATCTGATTTCAAAAGGCTGTCCAGACTTCTAATGTGTTCTGGATAATTATGCAGCATATATGAAGGTTTCTCTTGGCTGGAAAAATATAACGGGGGGTCAGACATACGAATGTTTATAACAATAAAGAAATTCACAGGATTTTCATATTTATCAAAAGGAAAAGTAAGTCAAAAGAAGAAAGTGTCTGTTTTGATGGTGCAGGAAAAATTGCCCATATCTTAAGCAACACAGGAATAGATTTGTTTATGCTGGCCAAAGAAACTCCAAAGAAACACCTACATGCTTGTCTAGGCTATTTTTCTAACTTCCCCAAGTTAGTCTTATTGGAGGGTACCACAAACAAAAAGGGCAATCGTGCGTATCTCCAAGGAGCATAATGAGCATAAGTGTGCAGTCAAGTTTAGATTTAGAGGTGCCCTTACAAGTTGTTACTATCTCTGATGCAACGAGTGGTTGAAAAATGCCACAAAAATAGTAAAGCATCAACCAGAAGGAATGCAGATTCAGACAGATCTGTATTTAGCACAGGGTAAACGAAATATTGCTTGATGAAATCTGGTTCAATGGAAAAGAGGAAACAGAGTCTGATCTATTTAGAAGCTCGATTCAATGTCGGTGGGTCTTTACAAATAAAATGTACAAAGCAAAGCAAAAAAATAATGGACCTGTGCAAAAGAAAAAGTATGTGACTTGGTATGAGAACGGCTGTAACGTGAAGCAGTGTTTTCAAAGTGACAGGCCACATTAGTCCAATGGTGGCTTGATACATGTGACAGCCTCCAGCAAAGATGAGCATATGGTACCTTCAACCAAATCTACGTGGTAGGGGACAAAGAGAGGGAGATGGGCAGGAAAAAAGCAGAAAGAAGTGTTGAATCGGTGATTTTGTCTAAATGTTCCTTGGGAGGCCACAAAAGACAAGGTTGAGATGGCTGACGCCTGAGCATGGCATGACCAAAGCTAGTAGGTTTATTTGCCCACGGTATTCATACCTTAGGAGGAACTGCTCCTGAGATTGTCTGAACATTAATAACCAGTTTTAACTAATTGATTTTGAGTATTTTAATTTCCATTTCATGTTTCTATGGACTTTCCTAGTTCATGTCTAACTGAGAAAAGAGATATCATTCCTGTAAAAGCACCCCTTTATGACCCCTAGAAACTGCTGGTAAGGCAAAGAAGGAACAGTGATTGGTGCTGATCAGCTCCTGCCAGGTCTCTACTGTATGACGGTGATCAATAAACTCTTTGGTCCTGCCAACTTGACTGAAGAAGGCATTAATTAGTCTTTGCCCCTAAATCTCAGGGTGGAAA
This sequence comes from Limnodromus scolopaceus, assembly GCA_028565335.1. Classification (NCBI taxonomy): domain Eukaryota; kingdom Metazoa; phylum Chordata; class Aves; order Charadriiformes; family Scolopacidae; genus Limnodromus; species Limnodromus scolopaceus. The sequence goes on from JAOXNO010000024.1 coordinate 85,757,369, forward strand.
GAGAGCTGTTTCTTCCATCCAAAATCCTCTTGCCTGAGTACGGAAGATCAGTAAGACACTTAAAAACATCCCTGCCATTTGAAAGTTAATTGCTTGAAAATCAGAGATGTATTTAATCATTTAGGTGAATCAATCATGTCTCATGTCTCAATCATCATCTCAATCTGTCAATATGGTAGATCTATATTTTATATGCAGTTTGGGCTCAAATAATTTTCTGAATGCTCTGCTTTTTGGATCTCATTGTTTTATGAGGGTGATCCCTTTGCCTTCCAAGATCCCTTTCTCTCTCTACCATGTGTATTCACATTAATGCCAAGATACAATTAACCCATATCTAATCTTCAGAATATTTGCTGCAAACAGTACTATGTTTGTGGAATTTAATTCTTACAAGAACATTACAGAACTTAAACCACCTAGTGTATATATGTACATTGTGCTCAAAATGATGGGAATTGTCACCAGTTTTTCATCAAGAAAATGTGTCAAATGACTCCTGGTTTGCCACAAACAATCAAAAAAACCCCAACCCCCCCATAAAAAAAAGTCACGGGGAATCTGCATTTCAGTACTCCCTTCTCTTCAGTAGTAGTTTCTATATTTCTCCTTCTAGTGAGTTGGATATTGTGCATTTCTTTCACGGGCATTAGGCATTTAACTCTCTTCAATCGATGTACGGAGAATTTTCATTCCTCTTTCAGAACACCTAATTGCTGGCAATTAACTAACGTTTTGCAGTTGAGAACCTGAACATTTCAACACCTAAGCCCATTTCAGATCTGGCTCTGAATATTTTTTTTTTTAAAAAATAGGATTCAAATTACTTGTCTGCTTCTAAAAGTATTATCTGTACTCCAAGATATTTTGGTATCTGGAAAGGCTTGATTTAAACCTGAGTTTGGAACTAAGGCATTTGGGCTTGCACCACTTTGTGCCTGCAGTAGTAGTTCCAGACGTAAAGGCAGAGCTGTTGCAAAAGAGAAACCTGAGTCTGCAATGTGTCCATTTACCGAAATTACTGAGGTTTTGTGCTGTGGTTTATTTCATGGATAAGACACTGGGTCAGGCCCTTCTGATTTATGAAAGACAAATGAACCCACGTGTCAGACTTACAACATCCATTATGAGAAGAGTGCTCAAAACCAATGTACTGAATCTGTGGAAGATGGAATCTATCATACCATGATTTTCGGTCCTCAGAAGCACTCACCAGTTCAGCCAGTGCGTTTGATCATTGCTAAGTGCATACTTTGTGTTGCTGGAAGAGCAAATCCAAAATGATACTCATACTTAATGTGAATATTAGACATTTGCATGACCTAAACACTAGCTGTGCTTTGGTAAGTAACAAATGCTTTTGAAAATTTTGCAATTATTTTTGAACAACAAGTGAAATATTTGGATCATGTGAACTATGCAATATGCATTATAAAATCAATGGCAAAATTTCTGCTTTAACTTAAATGGTTTTGCTGATTTATTTACATAATGTTGATTTGTGGATTATATAGCAAAAATGTTTATGTATCTTCCATTGATATGGGGTAGACTTTTCAAGTTCCCAGACCTCTTTTACATCTCTCCTTGACCAATTTAATTATAGACATTGTATTCTCAACTAAAATTCACAAACGTTTTGATGTAACATCATGACTGACAATTTTAATGGTGGTTATAACACTATAAAACTGAATGAGTCACATATAAAATCCCTGTTTAAGTCATGTTTAGTCTGAGATATAAAGTGTAGGGCTAACAAAAATATCCCCAGGATGTTTAATTAACTCCAAACCTATTGCCTTAAGAATACATGGGTTTATATGCTGGAGATGCCAGAGCACTTCCCTTGCAAAGACCCAGTGAAGTGACATGAGCAGCATATACAAAACGTTCAGTGCCGTGAAAACATCTGGGAATCCTCTGTTTTGTTAAGAAAAAGGAGAAGTTTTATATAAAATTCCTCTGTTTCCCACAGCGTATTTGAATTCCGACAGGGAGGTGTTTCCCCCGGGGCTGTAGCTGAGCCCCTGAAGGAGGTAACCTGCACAGCAAGCTCAAATACAACCAAGGGCTCGCTGGAAAACAGGGAACTGCATGGTAATCCCAAACCTGCCCAGCACCTGGCACCAGCCCAAACCTCTGCATATGCCAGTAATTCACTGCTTCCTCTTGTCCTTCCTGCCCCAGAAACCTTATTCCAGACCATACGCATCCATCAGGCAGGAGATTACTCCTAGTCTGCGCAGTGAGAAATCCATAAATAAAGCTGACAAATGACTAAAGCTGACTGTGAAAGTAGTTGTCTAAGCCTTTTCACCATTTATTACACAATAAGAGGATTTTACATCAGTGGTTCACTGCATTTTGTAAGCTGTTATTATTCCTCCCCTACAAATCCTGTACCTAAGAAACTCTTTTCCCCAGATAGGTGTAATGTAGGCTCAAATACAACAAGGCACAATTATTGGCAAGTGAAATTTACTGTCTCCAAGTTAAAACAGTTGAAGGTGATGGAAAAGTATGAAAATCAAATGCTGTGTTAGCCAAGGTTGTTGTTTCCTTTTTTTTAAGGGTGTAATAAACAAAAATTGTTTGACTACATTTCAAAACATTGTATATAGTGTGTGTATTCCTATCCTCTCAGATTGTAAATAAGTGCCTTAAAATTTGCACTGAAGAGATTTTTCTTTATATTTAACTCAAACTTAGCAAATAGTTTAGATAAGTAAATTTAAGATTTTTTTTTAACACGAACACCCCACTCTACAAGAAAAAAAACAACCTCCTACTCCACTACTTCATTCACACCTAATTTTTAGAAATCAATGAGAGGTGAATGCTAGCCCTGCCAGGGGAAGATGATAGGGACCCTGACAAGGACCTGTCATTCACCGTCAACTAAATCACCCCATTAAATGTGAGATTTTCAGCTGGAGGAAATACTGCGCCAGAATAAACAACAAACATCCCAAGTGGGTAAGAGGTAGGCTATTTCATGTTTTACTCTGACAGCTCAAACTTTGGACCTGTGAAAAACCATAATTACTGATAAAGAACTGCCATTATTTTTTCCTGCATCCTCAAGACTTCCTTGCTCAAAGTCGCAGGTCCCCTATTAGAGGTAAAAACTTCCATGACAAAATCTGGATTTAATGAATATTGGCGAGGAAACAGTTCTTATTGTTGCCCAGGCTGACTGCTTTTCAGGGTAATTGTTTTTTTATATCCTGACCTGTAAATATCTTAGTGTCTTTGCATAGAAGGCAGCAAAACTTCAGCAAAGAGACAAAACTCTTCCCCTGAGTTAAATGGTCTGACAGGACCAAGAAGCAATCCATATTTCATGAAAACTAGAGCCAAAGGTCCCAGTGAGAGATAACTGTGCTAATTGTGAGGAGTTCTGGGCTCCCCAGTTCAAGAAGGACAGGGAACTGCTGGAGAGGGCACAGCAAAGGGCTACAAAGAAGATGAGGGGACTAGAACATCTCTCCTATGAGGAAAGGCTGAGGGACTTGGGTCTTTTTAGTTTGGAGAAGAGAAGACTGAGGCGGGATCTGATCAACGCTTGTAAATACTGAAAGGGTGGGTGTCAGGAGGATGGGGCCAGTCTTTTTTCAGAGGTGCCCAGGGACACGACAAGAGGGAACGGGCACAAACTTGAACAGAGGAAGGTCCATCTAAATACGAGAGGGAACTTCTTTGCTGTGAGGGTGGCAGAGCCCTGGCAGAGGCTGCCCGGAGAGGTGGTGGAGTCTCCTTCTCTGGAGACATCCCAAACCCGCCTGGAAATGATCCTGTTCAACCTGGTCTGGGTGACCCTGCTTTGGCAGGGGGGATGGACCAGAGGTCCCTTCCAACCCCATATTATTCTGTGATTCTCTGTAAACATTGTCGGCTACTAGACCTATTTTTTTTTATATTTACATCATTTTTTTTATTCTTCCAATCAACACTTCTCTGCCTGCAATCCCCCCCCTTAGTCATTGCCAAGGAACACATATATCTACCCATTGTACTATCAGCGCCTCTGTTTTCATCTGATGTGAGTCAGAAGAGATTAGCACAAGTGGAGAGGAGCTTGACAGCTCGCTGCTTCCCCGAGGGGGTCCCTGCACCGCGACGGGAGAAGCCCACAGCCAGCCTGTGTGGGGGAAAAGTAGTGATGTTATTCATCTCACACACTTGTGGACCAGCCAGGGATTGTCTTGGACTGCCCTTAAGATTAGATTTTTTTTTTTCCACCAGAATGTGGGGTATTGTGGCAACTTAATTTCCTTACATGAAGTTGTGAGGATTATACAAAATCTGGTTTTCTGCATTCAATTTTTGCTGAAAGAAAGGGCTCCAGAGTTTGTGGAGATTATTAGCAGCATAATAATAAAAACACACTGACATCACCCAGCTCCACCGGAGCCGAACTGAAGGCAATTATTAGACCATTTTTTAATACCAGAGTTCAAAATACAGTGTACGTAGGAGCTCTGCAGGGCTTGTTCAGCTGGCAGCAAACACAGCCAAAGCGTGTTCGTTAGGGGGGGAGGCAGCCTGCCAGGGGGGATTAGCTTGTCAGCAGCGAGTGGGCTACAGCCAAAGAGTGCAGCGTTCCCTTTCATGATGACCAGGATAAAAGGATCTACATTGAGGGTAACTACGGCCATGATCCAGCGGAGGTTGGTGTGCTGTGGGTCAGGCTTCTCCCTGCTAAATAGAATCATAGAATCAATCATAGAATCATAGAATGGTTTGGGTTGGAAGGGACCTTAAAGACCATCCAGTTCCAACCCCCTGCCCTGGGCGGGGACACCTCCCACCACACCAGGTTGCTCAAAGCCCCATCCAGCCTGGCCTTGAACCCCTCCAGGGATGGGGCAGCC
>JAOXNO010000024.1:85768920-85791671 GCA_028565335.1 Limnodromus scolopaceus
AGTCCAACACCCTGCCAGAGCAGGGTCACCCAGAGCAGGTCCCACAGGAACGTGTCCAGGCAGGTTTGGAACATCCCCAGAGAAGGAGACTCCACCACCTCTCCGGGCAGCCTCTGCCAGGGCTCTGCCACCCTCACAGGAAAGAAGTTCCTCCTCATGTTTAGATGGAACTTCTTAGATTGAAATCTGTGCCCATTTCCTCTTGTCCTGTCCCTGGGCACCACTGAAAAAGGACCGGTCCCATCCTCCTGACACCCACCCTTTCAGTATTTATAGGCATTGATCAGCTCCCCCCTCAGTCTTCTCTTCTCCAGACTAAACAGACCCAAGTCCCTCAGCTTTGGGGGGTACTGAAAGTCCCTTTCTTTCATTATCTTAAAATTAAATACTCAAGTATAATATAATACAATGTGTAACGACGTATTTGCACCAAAATAAATGTCTCTTCCCATTTAATTTAGATATAACTGTGTTGCCTTTAATTGTATTATCATGAGTGTAGTGCTAGCTCTTTATTTGTCTTCCTGCTCTGGGCTTCAGCGGAATGAGTTCCTGTACTTAATGGCTTTACAGGTTGGTGATATTTGTTCAGCGTGTTTGTTAAGCAATGAGCACTTAACATTTGTCATCTGGCATCTTTCATTTTCTTTCCCCAGAGCACTTTAAAAAAGGCCGCATTTTGTTTGGAGGGGGAAAAAAAAAAAGTACCTCGGCATATTTTGTGTACTTTTGGAGATAATGTGCATTTAGGCACACACGTGTGTGGGAAGCTCATGTAAATTTAGCCAGTTGAAAGAAAAGAATAGATCTTCTCTCTTGTCTTCAGCCGCCACAGTGAGTAGCAATATTATTGAATAAAATCAGAATAAAATGTGAAAGACTCAGCATCACCACTCCCATTGTCTGACAACCTTCAGAGCAATGTATACATTTTTTTTAATTTTTTTTTAAAGTTACTCCTGATACCTGGCACACTAAAAACTGAATTCAGTTCTGGAGGGACATCTGTCTTTGTGTATAAAATAGCCATAGCGATTAGCCACAGTTAATGGTCCAAAGTCCAAGCTTCCATGAGACATTTCATTTAGGCTGGAACACCTGGCACTTAGCAACACCGCTCATTAATTTTATTGTGCGGAAGCTGACTTACGCTTTAGAGGACTATGGACGCAGTATAATTTATTGCTTAGGAAGACATTGGAGGAAGAGGGAACGTTTAAGTGAATGTATTTGTGATCATCTTATGTAGGTAAATGAACAAACGTACCTTTCAAAGCCCTTAAGAAAGAGTACTTTTGCTACAGCCAGTGTTTTGCAGTTGAGTCCCTTTGTACAAATAAGGGAAAAAAGTTTTTCACTTTTTTTTTTATATTGAAAGTCAGAGTCCAACAACTTCATGCATTTCAGAGTGCTGTGGTCCTTGCTCACCCTTGGAATGGGATGATAAGGTCACTGAGGAAAGATATTTGTAATACTGACTAGATTTCTACCAGCTTCAGAGTGGGAGGTATGATTCCCTTTACAAGCCCCTGTTTTCTGGGGTCCAGATCTTCTCTGTTCTTTAACCATGCACAAAGCACAGAGTCAGAATCACAGAATCACAGAACCACAGAACCACATGGTGTTGGAAGGGACCTCTGGAGATCATCTAGTCCAACACCCTGCCAGAGCAGGGACACCCAGAGCAGGTCCCACAGGAACGTGTCCAGGCAGGTTTGGAATGTCTCCAGAGATGGAGACTCCACCACCTCTCTGGGCAGCCTCTTCCAGGGCTCTGCCACCCTCACAGGAAAGAAGTTCCTCCTCATGTTTAGATGGAACTTCTTACATTCAAGTTTGAGAGTCTTAGTCCTAATCACTGTTAACACCACCATGAGTTTTGGCTTCTAGATCAGATTCATGGATGGAGACTGTGTGCTCCTGATTTTCCTTCTAATAATTTCTTTTGGTGTCTTGAGACTATCGACAAAAATGCTCAAGGTATCTTTATGAATTAAAACAGTCCCTTGCAGAAGAATGCCTTATGTTATACAGAGGACCTTCAGTTTTACCAAAAAATTTACAATTTGGAAATTCAAAAAATCAAGTCTTGTTCTGTTGCTGTTCGTGGGCCAAAAGAACTGTCATTTCATTTTTCTTCACTTTTTTTCCTTCATGACCAACCAAAACTCTTCAGGCCCAATACAGTTTCCTAGCCTTTCCAGGTATTTTCTTTCACCTCTCTCACTTTGTTATGGTATAAACATTGCTCTTGTGGTTCAGATGCTTGAAATGGATTGAATTAAAAGAAGTTTGACCCCAAACTGCTAGATTTGTTTCACCAATCTCTAGACTGCACCCTTCTAATATAAGAATTATTTAAAAATATTATTTTCCTATTTCATAAAATGTGAAAAATAAATATAATAATGTCTGGTGAACTTTACTTTGACCAATCCTTATCTTTAAATATGATGATAAATAAACTGCTTCTACCTCCAATTTGCCCTCTGCTTTGGAAAAACTGTGCTGTAAATTTTGGAATTCATAGGGTTTAATTGTATGGTGACTTTCTTCTCACAACAGGTATTCTAACTTCTGCCTGAAGTGAAATACAGACCAGGGTTTGCCATGTTTCCTATATTTCCCATCTCTAAACCCTGCTTTGGGCTCTGTTTTGTTCTTCTGAAGCTGCCCCAAAAAAAAGTTAGACTTTTGGCCTACTGGTAAGCCTTTCTGTAATTCTTAGTAATTATAATTCTAGTACTTGTTGACACCAATTTTAGGAATGGCATGCAAGTATGCCATATAATATATATCCTCTTTTTAAAAAAAAATAATAATTAAAATCTGCAGGAAATTTGAATATATATTTTTAATATATGAGTCAATGAAGGTATATTTTAATGTGAAAAAAATTAATGCTTCTGAAAACATCCTATTGTACAGTTTAACGTACATACTTAGTCAGCTTTGAAATACAGACCACTTAAAATGAGACATCATTTTGTTGAGTATTAAATATTTTACTTTTGCCATTTATACTGTGTTTTTTCCATCTGCCTCTGCTTCTTTTGTGCCATTTGTCTCTTGTAAAGGAGCAAAAGTTGATTAACAAATAGTGCACAACTTAAAAGTATTTTAATGAGAAGAAAGCAATTTAATTTATTCAGATCCTTGGCTTTAAAAGAGAAATATTACTTGGAAAAAATGTATAATGAGACTAGTGGTTTTACAGAACGGAGCTGAACACTGTAAAATGAGTTCCTGAACTGCTTTTCACCTCTCTCCGAAAGTTGTTCTGCGGTCAAACAACATTTTATCTGCATATTTCATGATTAATCTGTCTGTACTGTTCACCACTTTCTTACACTTTGACCTGATAACTCCAGGTGCAGTCTGGTTTTCTGGGGTTACTGTGTTCCAGCTGCACTTTGGCAGTGAGGATCAGCCCTGGTTCTGGACTTATCAGCCACTTTTTTTAGTCAAACCCGGCTGAAATGAGTACCCGGGAAAAGGTGTTCAGTTGGTGATGCAAGTTTAGAGGAAAAGTAAATAAAGTTGTTCTGAAGCAGGTGACCCCCATCACCTTGTCTGCATCAGCCTCCTCTGGCCCAAGGGGTGCGTTTCTCTTGTCTCCCTCTGCAGCTCCCAAGACTGGTCTCCGAAATTCCAGAGAAATTTGGGCTAAGGGTAGTAAGATTTTAAAGCAGTTAGGGTAAAATCCCCACTTCCCCAAAGTCAACAAGTCCTTTGACACTGACTCCACAGAGGCAAGCATTATCCTGCACTTTTTAAACTGCAAATCAAAAACCTGACTGAGCTCTGGATCTTCCCCTTTCTTCTCAAGTATGTGCTTAAAGTAACTTATACTAACAAATTGTAATATACGAAAATATTATCGTACATATAACTGTACCTGGGGATCTTCTCTACTTTAAAAAGAAAACAAATATTTTGAATATCTTTTCAAGGGAACTCAGCTAATTTTGGAATTTACAGATATATTCAGAACATTTTGAAAAGGTGCTGTTTTACAAGGATTTTGTCAGATATTGAGAGTATGATACGTGGTAAACATAAGCAATGGCAAACGGAGTTATTTGACTTTACACATTGAGATAATTTATATCCCCCAATATCCCATAAACTGCAAAGAAACCATCTCCACTAGCTTCAGTTTGTACAAACACTGATTAGTTTTCATGGATACACACAAAACTGCGTGGATCTAACTGTAATATCCTATTCTGTACTAATTAATTTTGATTTGGTTTAGATGATTAAAATCCCACACATAAAACATAAATCCTTCATAAACTCTCACATAAAAATCTCACTTCCTTCAGTTTGTTTGAAATTATTCACAGGGGTCAGACCACTGAACAATTGCAGTTTTCTGTGTTGCTGGAAATGTTCTACTTTGCTGAGAAAAGTGGATTCCTTCTAGTTCTCAATTTCTTTTGTTAAGCATTTCCATGAGACCATTTCATTTGAAATGCACAAAGGTAGCGCAAAATCTTGCCCACGTAAAACCTGCTGAAACACTCAGAAAAGCCTGTATTTATTTTATGGCTTGCAGCATGGAAAATGAATAGAATAATCTGTTTTCTGTATTCCTTCATCCTTGAGCATCACAGTACATAGTATCTGTTGAAAGTATTGAATCATGAGAGTCAGAAACACCATTAGCAGTGAAACCCTGCTAGTACTAATACGAAGTGCATGCTCTAGGGACTTCATGTGCTTTTCAGTGGTATTTTGGCCACCTTGGATACATTCCATGTGAGCTAGCATGCCTAAACTTGAATTTCTTGCAATCCCTCTCAGTTGTCCATAGCACCCACAAGAAGGTGACGACTTCTGCTACACAAATTCTATGCATAATTAAATACTAGTTGAAGATGTCCCTGCTCATTGCAGTGGGGATGGACTAACTAGATGACCTTCAAAGGTCCCTTCCAACCCAAATTATTCTATGATTCCATGATTATACAGACTTAACATCTGGGAAACTTTATATGCAGTATCATAAGAATAATTTGAATGTTCAAGGAAAAAATGAGAATAGGGTCACTGAAACATAAGCTATGTTTCTTTAAAAAGTTGCTGACTCTGTCAATATATATCTTTTTACCCAAATCGTGGCATTTAAAGTTATAAATATTAGGAGTACAATAAGAATGTGCAGCAACTAAGGTACAATCTAAAATTTTGGTTGCCGTGTGAATAAGCTCATTTTCATTATGTGAACCAATACTATATTTCTTTAGTGTGTAAGAAGTGTGGAAAAGGTCAATTACATTTTTGGTATGTGCAGGCTGGGGTTTCTCTCATTTTTACTTATTTCTCCATCAGATAAAAACAGATTCCCAGATATTTATCTCATTTGGACAAATGTTCAGAGTATACCACTTTATAAACTTAGAGATACAAATGGTCTAAAGAACATCACCTTCTCCACAGGCCAGGCACACATTCAGATTCCATAGTTGAATTTAAGTAATTTTTTATATTTTCCAATGAAGAAGAAAAGATTAAGTTTTTGTAGAAACTCATGTGTTTGTCATATTCATCAAATGGCACAATATTCAATAATTTAATTTGTTACCTATAACTTTTCAAAGAAGAGGACAAGAAAGAGTAGTAGATAGGTTTAAAGATTTTCCACTCCATTTTTATACCTGCACTGTAAAAAATATTTGCCATGTCAAAACTCTTCAGCACAGAATTAAAAAAAAATAATAAAAATACATCACTGGACCACTGCAAGTGTTAATGCCTTTTCCAACAAAACAACATGGAATGTTTGCACACCTTCCTGACCAAAACTATTTTATCAGTGTTTTGCTTTTCAAAACGAAGCAGAGAAATTTCACTTTTCAGGGCCCTTTTAATAGATTCCTGAAGTTTAATTGCTGAGATTGGGGAATCATCCTTCCACTCTTTGAGTTCTGCTGCAACATTTACGTCTTGACGTTGGAATTATCAAGCACAACTTGGTATCTTCAACTCCTTGCTAAGAGATTCTGCAAAAAGTTATTATCTTGTTCATCTTTGACTTTGACTTTCTAACATTAATTACAAATGCAATACTTCATTTTTTTCCAAGCTTTCCATAATATCTCTTGCAACTTCCTCTGCCTTCTGATTTTGTTTTTGTGTCACAGAGCTTATGTTCAGGCCCATATGCATGTTATATAAATTAAATGGCATTAACACAAAAGACAGGGCATTTTGTTATAAGGGAATGTGATAGAAATATAATTTTGGGGAGGGGGAAGAAAAAAGAATATACACTGGAGCTTTTTGTAGCTATAATATCATCAGCAGAAACATTTTTTCAATTCTTTTTCTTTGTTCAGCTCAAAAATATATTCTTTATCCTACATTAAACCTGGGGCTCAATAGCCTCCTTCTTTATTGAGGTACAGGTTCGTTTCTCATACTCAGACACGGGCGAGGCAAGAACAACCCTCAAAATATAGGGGACACGTGGAATTTTCCTCCTTCCCCTTTGCTAGAGGTACTTCTATGGGAAATATTGCATTTAAGGGTCTGTGGATGCCGTATCTGTTGGGTTACCCAATAGCAACACAAACACCCATTGTGGTGTGACCATAAATTCTGCAAAAGGGTACGGAGGCCACTGGCAAACAAACAATAAATTATTCCTGTGTAGAACATGAACAATATAATTAGACAAAAGTTCTGTTGGATTGGTTTTCCCTGGAAAATTCTGATTCAGTGAAATTAAATCATTTTGCAGGAACACATTAATTTTGCTGAAATCCCTGACAGACTCCGGTCTGCCAGCCGGGCAAAGTGGGCCTCCCTGCTGGTTTATGGGGCTCCCCACTCCTAGGAGCAGCTGAATCCATGGTCTGGTGTGATTTCTGTCTAAGATATTGGGCCAGCTGGCTCTGTGGCTTGGAATTTTTTAAATATTCCATTTCATTCTCCCAAAACAAAATATTTTGGAAATTTCCGTTCCATGGAAAAGCTCAAATTTATGCATTTTCTTCCAGTTTAGGGTAAACACCTGGAAGGGAAATTTATTACTAAAAGAGTATCTCTCTTCTCCCATAGGCTCAAAAAGTGGAGGGGCTTGGCTGCAAGTGCCATCAGCTGGAAGATTTTACAAATCCCTTATTCAGCTTTATCAGCATGGTGCATGCTTTTCACTGCTGTGGAATCCTATGTTGAATTTACACCTATAGCTTGAAATAAAATCTGATCAGAGGAAATGCAGAGGTAAACATGCAGGTTAGTTTTCATCTTTCTAAGGAAATGAATAAGGACCGTTTTCTTTACAGTTCATGTTATGAACCGTACTGAGATCATTAATGTTGTCCCTTGTTTTCAATATTGAGTTTAATTCTCCAGCTTCTTTCTATTAATTCCATGTGGAGTGAACAGTGACATTCAGGAAGTAGCAAAGCTTTTGCAGAAAATCCCCCATTGAATGTTATGAAAAATAATAGTGGTAGATACTACTTTAATTGCTAAATTTTACACCTGAGTACTTAAATCCCCAATGCCTCTGCAGTCTATTCTACCTCAGCTGAAATGTAATAAATTCTGCAGTTTTTTCACTGCAATCTTTCATATGTTGCGAGATACGGCAGGCTTCATAACACCTGAAATTCCCATTTTGTCATTTCTGTCAAAAAAAACCCCAAAAACATTTATATGGTCAGAGATGGACCTACAATAAGACCAACGAGACTCTGAAGTTATAGCTCATACATCTACATTTTTACCTCTGTCCCTTTAGAAGACACAGACAGGAAGCGAAGACTCCAGAGTAAAAAGTAAAGATTAGTTGTTTAAAAACAAACAAACGAAAAAAAATGAGTACCACATCTTCCTAAAGTCATAGAGAAAAGTAGTTAATGAGGAAACTGAAGAACAAACTTAGGACAGCACTTGCTATATTTTTCAATCCTAATAGAATTTGACTTTGAAGTTTTTCTGGTGTTTTTGCATATGGGAAGAAATATCATATTTATCTGATGTAGACATAAAGATTCTAGCTTTTTGGGAGAAACAAAATGACCACTTTTCCTTTGACATTAAAAAAAATATCACTCACGAGAATATTCTACAAACACAGAATTATAGTTTGATTAAAACAAGAGGAGAAAGTTACTCGGAGAGCAACAATAGAAAAGTTTTAATACTTGCCAAATTCTATTTCCCTCCTTTCCCAGTTTATCATAAAAATATCAAGATGCCAAGCCAGATGTTTCGTAAGGCTTGATAAACTTCCTGGTATTGTTCTCCATAACCATCAGGCAGGCGGGAGTTCCATCCCTGAAGGAGATGTTGGGATGCTCCGGCTGGCAGAGCTCTGAACCGGGTCTCCACCCAGTTGATTCCTGTGGCTGGTTAAAAACTGTTACTGCTCAATTCCTACGAGAGCTCCAGCCAGATGCAACCCATCTCATCCTCGCTGCTGGGACCTGAACTCAAATAGCTCTGTAAAATAACGCTGGGTGCCCATCCTTGTTGTTAGGCATCTGTTAGAAATTTCCAAGGTATATAAGGTCTTGTACTGTTTTTAGTGTTTGTATAGGACCCCTAGAAAAGAAAAGTTTGTACTCTATTTAGAATAAATAATACTGGACTAATATATTCTGAAAGCGAAGATTGGAAGAGAAAACAGCAGTAGTGATTTTTTTTCTATGAAGTGTGGAAGGAATTGATAAGGTATATAGTTATTGAAATCAAGCATCTGGTAGTAACAGAACAACCATTCAAAATACCATTTAATGTATGCACGCTAGTGCCACTACGCCTCCATACGCGTCAGATATGTAAGAACAACAGGTTTTTTACTAAAAAGTGAAACAGAAAAAAAAATATTTAAAAGCGAGGAGACATCTAGTCTTATGGGTATGGACAATCCTGCAGTGCAATGCTGCTGACTGAAAGGTTTTCCTTTTGCTCTAAAATAGAAGTGTGAGAAGAATATAGACCAGTCAACACATCATTTCTCCATGGCAGTTCTCTGCTTTGGACCAGCCATAAACAAATTCTTACCTGCCTGCCATACTCTTTATAACCTAAATATTGGAATGGAAATAAGCAAAGCAGAAATGCAGCAAATCATCAAACCTAGGAAAAGAAGGATAAGGGAAATTTTGGTTATGTTTTTTACTAGACTTGAATCAGTTCTTTTCTCCAATCATTGAAACACTTTCTACATCATTGGTGCAGTAGGTTTTCAGCTGTTTCTTTTCAAAATTACTTTAAATTTAATACGATGGAAAAATGACATCACGTGTCAATGCAAGCAGGACTGGGTGGGTTTAAGATTCTGGGAATGTCTGTTGTTTGGGGCGCATTAGGGCTTACCTTGTTAGAGCTTGTTAAAACTGGAGCTGGTGCAAGTTCTGGAAATAATTACAAACCTGACAAAACAAGTTAGTAGTCTCTGAAATTATTCCAAAATGAGCTATCAAGGGAAGGATCCTGTTTATAAAAAACATAAAGAGAAGCTTCTTTATCATAAACAGCAAGTGTGTGTGGACAGCTTTTCTGATCTCACTCAGCGTTGTCAGTAAATTTGTTGCTCTTTTTATCTTTTTTTCATTATTCACATATTGCTATCTGTATATCTGGGGAGTAGGGGGTGTGCCTGTAGGTTTCTTGCTATTTCTTTCAAACCTGTCAAGCCTATTCCCCTGAGGAGCTCTGCAGAGAGCTTAATCCTTTCAGTTCATACCTCATTACTTGGTTTGTGGGTTTTGTGCCACTTATCCAAGAAAAATGTTCCTAAGTTGTAGGCAATAGGACTACTTAATTCTCTTCCTGTGTAATGCTTTGTGACGAAGGTGCAACTTCTTCAGTTGACAGACTACTGGGATGTCCCAGATGTCCTTGTGGGCACATACTGGTTTTACCTTGTCCGAGATTCTTTGCAATCTTTAGAAATGTCGCTCTTCACAGCCCACTGTCTCTAAAGTCAGGTGTTAGGGTACGATACATTATTTACATGTACTGATGATGTAAAGTGTTAATTAACTACATCTCCCATGTTAATAAACACTGTACCTGCCTGACATAGATCAGAGGCGTGTAGAAAGGCCGTGTCACAGAATCACAGAATGATTGAGGTTGGCAGAGACGTCCAGAGGTCATCTTGTCCAACTCCACCCCTGCTCAAGTAGGACCACCTAGAGCCAGTTGCCTAGAACCGCATCCAGATGGCTTTCGAAAGTCTCCAAGGATGGAAACACCACAACCTCCCTGAGCAACCTGTGCCAATGCTCAGTCACCCTCACAGAAAAAGTGTTTCCTGATGTTCAGAAAGAACATTCTGCATTTCAATTTGTGCCCATTGTGTCACTCAAAGTAGTTCAATGTGGAGGCTCAGCACTTCTCTGGGACTTTTCTAAGGTTTTTTTAGTAGATTGTTCTTATCTCCTAGGATAAAAGCCAGTGAAAGGTGTCAAGAAGGGAAATTCTGGGAAAAAAAAAAATATCAAGGGTAGCTTTAACTCTTCTAGGTAGAAGACTTCCGCAGTTCTTTTCAACCTGACAGTGATGAAAACCACAAATATCTTTATTTGTGGAGAGTCATGCCACATGTGCAGTATCTCGTGGCCAGTGGATGGGTACTAAAAAGTTGATCTCCATAACATGTCTACTGTGTTTAGAACATACTGGATGCACTGCTCACTAGTTCACTATCTTTGCATCTCACACGCACATAACTTTCATCAGGATTTCCCGGAAAATAAAGCAGAAGTCTTAGGTTGGAGCCATATTTCCCATAGGTGGCAGGCGTGCGTCCAGGAACGGGATGGCAGCTATGAATCATGAGCTACTGTGCAGCAGCTCTCTGCTCTAGTAAAGGAGGATGCTGATGCTATGCTAAATGTACCTCATCCTTCAGACAGCTCAAACTCTAAAAATGGCAAGGACAGCCAGAAACACCAAGGACAAAAGAAATATTTGGCTGCTGCAATCAGGGTTGTTTCACAGAACGGAGCGGCAAACTGCTCTGTTACAGCTGGTGTTCCACGGGCCACCTCAGAGAATCAGTGCTGCCTACTTTAGACAACCATCCATGATTTCTCGAAACAACCAGAATATTCTTTATAGTAGAGAACAGAGCTGGACAAGTTAATTTGGAGGCTGCATGCTGCCAGCATAAAAACCATGTGTTGGTTAATAAAGTAAGAATGGCAGATTCATATGATGTGAATAAATTTGTGCAAATTATTCTGCTTTTGTTAATTGATCCTCTCACCTTTTCACATTGCAAATAAAATTAATAAAATGGATCATGGCAAATGGTACAAACCCAAACTGTCAGTCAGCTTTATCCATAAGTAAAAAGAATTACATTTTACATGTAAGATAGTACCTGACAGTCAAAATAGGAGTAATTCCTCTGGCATCCAATCATTTGTTTCCTACTCATAGGATTTGCTGGAATTATTTAGGTTACATTCTTTTCTCATATGCATGACAATAATTTTCTGCTTTCAGAAAAAGATGTCAGCCCTGTAAGCTATTTAATAATACATATGTTTATGCAGATAAATGTGTGTTTTGGGACTGTACTCTATGTGTGCAATTTTCAGATATGGCTCTAACCTTTAAGGAAATCTGGGTATCTCTTTTCATTTTCAAATGACTTCCATTAACATTCTTCCGCACAGCAGATGCTCAAAGGCAATTAGTCAAGAAGAGCAAGTAAAAAAGTGTCTTGCTTGCTGTAAGTCATGCTACAGTGCTCTGACCCTGGAATGCACTGCAGCACAACGTGATGTGTCTGCATCCTGAAGGTATAAAAGAAAAAAGCTCAAACAGAAAATGCTAAGCCAAGTGTAATGATGAATTGTGATGATAGGAATCCCTCTGATTCATGTCTTCAGACCCACATAAAGCCCCAGGAAAACTCATTCAAAGTCCATTTTCTCTCCACAGCTTTGTGGATTCATTTTTGTCAACAAAATTTACATTGAGAGAAATATGAGAAGGATATTGGAGCCATCCTAAAAGATAAGAAAAGGAACAGCTCACACTCTTATGTGTCGTAAATGTTAGCAAAATACCATTTATAATTCTGGCCAAGAAGTCTCTTCAAGCTACTGGTTTACAGTAGGTTATCCAAAACATAGGCACCGAATGTCAGAACAGGCTGCTGTCATTGAAGTACGCCTTCTCTGAAAAGGAATGGGTAAACATTTGCCTCATCAGTATGTTCAGGGAGCATCATAACAACTGTGGCAATTCTTGTCTGCCCTTCTAGTCGACTGCCAAGGGTTTTGAACACAGACGATGAAAGCTGTAGCTGGAATTAGATTGCTCCACAGGTGGAAAATGTCGCTTGGTGAAGGATGGGCTGGTGAGAGACCTGTTATCTTGTTTCACCAGGTACTCCAGCACAAAACCAGGCTCATTTCTGCTGCAGCTGAAAAGATTTGCCTTCCTAACTTGTTCTATGCTGCCTAAGAGTGAGACATTGGACATGGACAGGCAGCTTCTGCCAAAATAAATCTCTGTCTAACCTCTGTCTATCTCTGAAATCTGAAAAATGTGACTATTCAACAGTCAGTTTACATCCCTTGCTCTCTCTGCTCATTGGACGACAGACAGATTTGCTATGGTGGCTTTTCTGGTTTGCTCTACTCCAGATGAAATAATGACAACTGAAGCACGTTCTACTTACAGGAATTGTCAGATCTGAAGCACCATCTTAGAGCTGTGGCTACAAAACAGAGAATGTATTTTTTCCAGGCCCTTTGCGGGAAGTCTATGGAGTTTCATGAAAAATCAAACATAAAGTTGTTGCTTTGTTGAACCCATTCCTGTTTTATAGAGATAGGAGGTACACAGTCCATGCAGCCTAATGCTTGTACATGGATATCATGTAAAAGAGAAGAGAAGGATTTCATGGAACTTCGGAAATTAGCTACATCTATGCAGTGCGTAGGAGAAGGTACCTTAAGTAAACTTTATACTGAAATTAGGAGCAGGGAATGGAGAGGTGAAAGTTTTGCCTTCTCCTTCACCTGTGCTCTGGTCATTAAATCAACTCTGTGCTCTCTCTACAAGGTCAGGTGGGATATATCACGTGCACTCAAGTTGGCTAAGATAAGCATCTCCTGCAACCATGTAGATCAGGGCATGTGTTGGACAATACTAAATTGTGGCATGGACTTAAGATCTTAAATCCTCAGGTTTTCCCAAATTTGCCATAAATTATGGCTGGACACAACCCTCTATCCCACAAGAGTCAAGCATTTGAAAAACAAAGGAGAAATACTCACAATCCTTCTACAGCTTTTCTCTCTGTAACCAGTAGTACATTGTTATGAACATGATTTCCTGTCAGTGAAGTTCTCTGCTGCCAGCTCCAAGCTCCAATTTCTAGGGGAAGAATTAGCAAAAAACATGTCAGCACTGTAACAGCTGATTAACAATGAATGAAGGTCTAGTATAATGAATGTCTTATTTTAATCTGTGCTGTGAAAACATTGTATTGCTTCAACAATGGGAAAATTGAATTACATTTTTCTTCCACATTGTACAATTTAAGCAAAAAATATGGCCTTTTGAAGGTATCATAAAGCTTTACATTGCTCCAGGATTATATGGCATTCCATGATGAGGGTATCCTAAGTCTTTTTATTTCCTCTTCCACTTTTGTCAGTATTTATTTTTCAATGAGCAGATTTGCTTTGCTCTGAAATCACCCTAATTTGGATCAAGTTGACTTTGTTTCCTTTTGCCTTCTGTCTCTTTATGAATAGATGAAGAGCCACTGATTGTGTTTACTAACTATGTCTAAACCTCCTGTTAAGAAGAAACATCTGAAAAAGCTGAAACTTTTGGTAGAAACTAATGTTTGACTGTTGTTGGCAGCCAAATCTGTTTACAGATAAAAGGCATGGGTGTAACTTTCCATATAAAATTCTTCTCATAAAAAAGTTTCTTATGAAACTGAAGACAGAACCATCCCAACTATAGCAGCGTAATGATCCACGGATCTGATCTAGAATCGCACCTAAGATACAATATGTGGCACTTGTTCTGCTAAGCCTGAAGCTAATCCATTGTCACAGCTCCAACAGCACAGATTTATTTGACCGTGGAACCTGGTGAATTACTCCTGTAAATTGCACAGATGCTTGCCCACCATAATTACATCATATGTTTATGTTAAACATGTCCACAGTGGATGCCTAAAGGGAATGAGAAATAGGTAGAAGAGTTGAAAATCATTACCTATTTTTTCCTTACAAAAAGTCACAACTTCCCCTCAGTCCTCATATGAGCAAAAGTGCAATGAGTGTCTGGGCTGGTTCCTGTTCATTTTCATTGTCTGTACTCATTATTCACTATGTTCTTAATCTTAGTGCTGTATAGGATTTGGGAGGATCTTATTTTCTGTACTACATTTCCTCAGAAGCAGAATAACATTTGGGAATCAACCTCAAATATCTTTATGAGAAGTTTGAATTTTTCATCCTGGTCTACTATGTTTTATTTTATTCTTCCTCTTAATCCCATGTTGTTGTTCTGTTCTTATATTTCCACCTGCTGTAGAGTTTGTGGCACATGTAACACCTTGCAGCTGGAAAAGGAAACAGAAAGAGAATTGAGGAAAGGATGGGAGACAACACTGAGAACAGTCCGAAACTACCAAATGCTACAGGAATGGGGGAAATTCTGTGTGTCCTAGGACATGAGGGGACTTCCTGAGCGAAGTTGAGAAATCAGGGCAATTTGGAAGGACACAAACAGGAAAATTAAAGAAAGATAATTAAAATTCCAAGTAAGAAGATGGCAGAATGAAACACCCTCCTCTCCCCCAAAAAAAAAGCACCTGTAGCAAAGATTGGACTCAGAAAGATGTAATTGTAAGACACAGGATGAACCAAAAAACGCAGGCACTGCTTCAGTCACTGTTGGCCTGTATATGTCATATGATACTGTTCAGAAGGACAATTTTGGCTCCAAAATCTATGAATCTCCACAAGATGTGTAACTTGATGACAAAAATAAATGCCTATTTGCAACTGTTAACAGCCTTTTTAAACATTAAATTGTTTCTTTACATTTGGTAAAACAATTGTCCTGTTTTTAATAGAACAGATATCATACGTAATTCCATCTAGAAGCAAAACAAAATAGATACCTATAACCTTAACAAACAGGAATGGTCATTTAGCTCTCTCTGCAGTGTTATGTCTGGAAATCTTTGAAACAAAGCAAAAAACCAAATACCATACAAAACCTTCTCTCAAAGAGAATAAACGAGACCTGTCTAGTGTCTAGTTGCAGGAATAGGATTTTTCTGTTCCTTTGCACAATTGATACACAATCTCATTTGCATATTTCAGAAGTTTACTAAGACTCTCTCTTCTCCTTGAGTCTAGGATTGTCTCTCTCTTTGGCCTTTTATTTGATTCTAAAGATAATGAGCTTCACAGTTTTTCTGCATTTCCCACAAAAAAATTTCAGTACGTCTTCAGGCAAGGGTAGCCCAATGTGCTGGGAAATGTGATACAAAATGAACTGCCCATAACTAGGAGCAGAGCAAAATGGCCATATGTATGTAATGTTGGCATGGGACTAACAGAAGCCCTGAATAATGTCTGAAAAAAATGACCGCATGGCTATTGCTTTTATTTCTTTAATTTGTTGCTTTTCTTCCTGTTTCCCACTTTCTTCTAATTTTTAAGTGAAATGTTGTGGTGGTGAATTTTCAGGTCCTTTTGGCTTTCCTATTTGTTTGCTGGGGGAGATGGTGCCTTTTATTTTTTTTTTTAGTCTCCCTCTACCCTTTACTGTCCCTTTGTCTTCATTTTGTTTTGACTTTGCTAACAAAGAGAGCTCCTGACTCCAAAGAGTGTGTTAAAACACTTGTGTTCACATACAAAAATTTTTAATTTTCTTGAAATGCAGCTCTTTGGAAATACCAGGTAAACACTCAGAATTGAGCCTCTTCAATGAGGGAACTTCAGTGATACCCACAGCTCAGATATGAGCAAGGGCATCTCCTGGAATGGTTTTGTTTCATGTGTTGGTGAGCCAAGCAGAGATTTACTCATTTTGCTTTTCAAACACAGCAAATTAAGCAGCTTGAAGAAGGGGATTAGTACTTGGTGGTTTGATTTTTTTTTTGTAAGGGCTGTTTATTTTGGTTTCTTTATTCATCAATATTTAAGCCCATTTACTTTTAAGAGAGAAGTAGGAACACTTGTGACCTATTCACTATGGCAAGAGGAGTGTGTGCACTGAGCAAATGTGTGCTGTTAATATTCGACTACTGTCAGCCAAGATTAGTTAAGATGTAATATTTCATGTACAGTTTGTAGCACCTGTTCAAAGAGATGAAGATCAACTGTTTGTTGCTATATCTGAATGGATCGTTATTTCTCCCATTTTTGCCGTTGTCAAAGCCAGGAATACTTCTAGTCTGAGTTCCACTAAAAACTTTTAACCTCCTAAATGATCTTTGGCTGTACTTTTTCTAATTCAATTGCACTGTATTTGATCCTGGCCTCAATTTTCTTTTGGTCAGGCATCCAGTTAGGTTGTTAGTGTACCTGATGTTTCCTTTTTTCCTGAATGTGCTTATATGCATGGATGCATGGATGTACATGGAAGTCTGGCATCTGTGTGGGCTCAGGCTGCCATGGTAATATCACATCTGGGAGAAATACCCTTGACTCACATTGACCTGAGCTCCTGAGTGTGTCTCTGAAGGACAGATGCAGTTAACAGCTCCTAGAAAATGGTAAGTTTTCAAGAGATAAGACACTCCTGTATTTGGAGATGTAAAGTTTGCTTTCACTAGGGAGAGAGATAGAAATCCGGTGTTCCACATAGTTGACTGTTCCCGTGTTCTGAAATCACATGCCTTAGATCCCTGGAAGTTAAGTAATTCCCATGCAAGGTGCGACAAAGTTTGGCTTTGATGAACACTTACTCATTTTCCTCCCAGGATCCTGCTATCAAATGCTAAGATGACTGTGACTTGGGTATGAGGATTCTCAGACCCCTGTTTTTTTAAGCTGTCCACATCCCTTTAAAAGTTACTTTGCGGAGTCCATCAAAAATTCTAATTAGTCTCCTAAGGAAATAGGCTTGATGAGAATGTACTCTTAGTCCATTTATCAGTCTTCTTTCTGGTCATTGGCCAATTTCCTCCAAATCACGTAAGGGGAAAAAGTCTCAGAGGCATTCAGATGCTGTGATTTTAAAGGAAAACCATGTGAGCAGTGAAAGCACACATTGCTTTTGCTTAGCCAAACACTTGGAAGTCAAGAGAGAGAAGTAGGATGTTCTGGTCAACGATACAAGAAGGAAATGATACCTTCCGTAGGTATTTTTAATGAGTTTGGTAGAGAAACCAGGTAGAGATAGATGGTGGATTACAGTAGTGGTCTATTACAACCACGTCAACAAATGCAAAGGAAATCCAGCTTTATCTGTTCTGCTGCCCATGGAACAATTTTGTCTTTAATGTCATCAATGGAAACACATTTTAATTGAATTCCCCTTACTCGTGATAACAGGATGACTTTGAAGTGTGTACCTATGTGTTACACATTTATAAATGAGTTTATCAGTGTAGACATGCATAAAGAAAGGAGATGAATCTGTCAACAGTCAGATGGTCTCTTCCAGAGGGATCTGGTTCTAATATGAATGTCTTTTTTCTCTCATAAATTAATAAAATCATGGAAAGATACCCAACTGAATCTAAAGTGAAGTCTCTGTTTTGTACTGCAGCCTCTTAGGGTAAAAACTTTCATTTTCTGTAGGCCATGGTAAATTATGACAATAGTTAGGAGAATAAAGCCCCATATTGCAGTCTGTTATAAAATGTGTGTTAATGCCCTTAGAATTAATTAATCAAAGAATAACTTCTTTTGAAAAGCAAAATAGTTATAAATAAATAAGTTATATTATTATTTATTTATAACTATTTTGCTTTTTAAAAATAAGTTATAAATATATAACTTATGTAATTATATTGCTTATATAACTATATAATGTATAACTGTTATAAATAAAAAAGTTAATAATGGATTTACTAAGGATGAAAACATAACATCAGAGATACTATTTGTAAGCTAGATATTGTTTTAAACTCAAGAATTGAATCCTTTATCTTGATGACTGAGTGAAGGTAGGTTTCTCACCTTTGAGCTCCACACCAAGACTTTCAGAGAATCATCATTTCCTTGCATTTTATTACATGTCTCGAGTCTAAGGCTCATCTGCAAGAGCGAACCACCCCAGGTCTCAAACTGTTGAAAATGCCATACTCTCCAAATTCTTCAGAACTGTTGCGACAGTCGATTGTATAGCGAAAGTATATGGTCACCAGATGGTCTTAGTTGCTTGCCATGTAAACAGGCGGTGTGACACAAAGAATCTCCTTTTGTGTTTTGGGTGCACAAACATTGCATGGACGCCATATGAGCACCACGTTCTATGGCCAGTCTATCGTGCAAAACAACTGCTTTGTTCCCTCAGTCTCATTTCTTGAATTTTCTTTTCCGGTAAGTCCGAAGTTAATTTGCCTTTTGACACAGATGTCCTATATTTTATTACTGGTTCATAGACATCTCGGATAGATAAATAAAAAAAAATAATTCTTCGTCTCTTTTTGGACTAGTTAGATGGAATATTTCAATAAACAATGATTAGAGAAGTGCATTGATGTCCTTTATTAACTTTCTGAGTTCCATAACTTCTTCTGTGGGAATTTCAGTTTCAGACAGGACTTCTGATGTGTCCTCCATAAAGTTCCTCCCAAGATCCTCTTCAGTGAACTTATATTTTTTATATATATCTATAAAAAATTTATTTTTTCCTGCTATAGTCTTATATTCTGTGAATGCTTCTTTTGGCTCTACAGTTTCTCTTGCACTCTTCCTGCTCCTGGTAGGTTTGAGAAAGATATCTTATAAATTCTTATGGTTTTTGCAAGTTTCTCCTCAGACATTTCTTTCACTTGTCATATTCTGATTTTACATTTAGCTTGCTTGAGTTTATGGTTCTTTCTATTTCCTTCATTTTGACACAACCCTGATTTCTATAGGCATACTTCCCTGTTTCTATGCCTCCCCTTAGCTAGCCATATATTGGTTTTTTTTCTTCCCTCGTCCCCGCTCCAGTTTCTGCACTTTCTGTGCTGGTTTAGTTGGAGTAGTAAGAAAAGGTGATTAAACTATAAGATATTGGAATGAACAAGAGCTGCTATAGTTATTTTTAAAAAACCATATGCTAGAGATGGGTAGACTGGATAGGGATTTGTTTCATGTAACTGTGGCTATCAAAGAGTAAAGAACCTGCCTTGCTTTGTCATCTCATTTCCCTCTATAGTCATGGAAGAGGGAGGACCATCTCCAGAAGATGATCATTCTCACCCAAAGAGAGGGGTCTCGGAAGTGCACACATCTCTTTACAACTTAAGGACAGAGTCCAAGAGAGCGGGTTGGAAATGGTGCTTAATAATTAGGAGGTTTGAAGTTAGGTGAGGTGTGAGGTCGTGGCTTACAATTGTCAGTCACTTCCTTAGTTGTGTCCTTGGATTAATTCAATCTGAGGAATGAGCTGAATATGTGATTTTCGTTGGCTTAGGTAAAGCTATAGAGTGAGAAAATACAGTCTTTTCTACGCAGTCTCTTAATTTGCAGCAGACACACCTCTTTTAAAATAGGTCATTTTAATTTTAATTTGTGAAATTGTTTACTTATTCAATCAGTCTGCAGGTCTATTTTCACTGCGTATCTCCTGGTGAAAAATTCCTTGGCTGTTGCCACAATTGGGAACAATGCGATTCCAACACCTTGCTAAGGAAAACGGGTACCATTTCTGTCAGCTGTCAAGACCTTATATCATGATTAAATCCCGAGGAGGAAAGTTTCCTTTCCGCGGCTGCTGCTGGGTGTCTCAGATTCTCAGCCTGAGAAGAGCTTCTGTTCTCTGGCTGCGTTCTGTAGTCACGTCAGCTTCATACCTACCAGTGAACAGAGAACCTGGGTACAATGAATCATTCAGCCCTCTCTACAAGGAAGGAAATAACTTGGATGGCTAAAGGCAGGGTAGGGTTTCACTTAGAGCTGCATGAATTCGCCTGAAACTTTCTTACGAAAACAGTGTAATGCTGTTTTTAGTGTGTCCTATTTGTCATTCAGAAACACAACACATTAGCAGCTTTGAACTCCCAGGCACTAAAAATATTTAAGTTACATAAGCGGACTGAGAGACGGACTGAACGATGCTTTCAAACTGAAAATATTCTTTAGCATCTTTCCACTGCTCCGGCTAAATAGTGCAGTTCTTGTAAAGGGCAGAGCTATAGACACCTAGACAGCCAATCTGTACTAGAGAGTGCAAGGAGGCAATTGAGGCAATTGAACCAAGATAAATATTTAGACAGATCTGCAAGTTCAGGAAAGAAGAACGTTTTTTTCTGTGAAATAAAACGTGCCCTTGAACCTAAGAATTTTTCTTTTCTTTTTCTTTGAATTTGGAGGTATTTGCAAAAGCTGTTTAATTCATTCTTCGTTTTTCACCGTTAGTAACTTTGTTCAACAGGAAACTTTTTAGCTGAATTTTCACTATCATATAACATCAGGGAAGCACTGGCATAACACACCAAGGATTTTATTTTAACAATACCAATCATAACAAAGTTTTTGAAAGAGATTTGTTTCTTAAACAAAATTAGGCGCAGTGTTAATAAAATACATGCTCTGAAAGGAAAACTATAATTGAAATAAATCTTTGAGCAGCATTTATGGGCCAACTAAATAAAGTCAATGTCTGTTACCTCGGTCTAAATTTAAACCAGCCTTCGTTCATAGTTTCAGTCAAAAAAAAACCACCAAACCTCTGCTAGAGGGGAAAAAAACATATGTAGCCAAATTAACCTGAATAGCTATAAAACCAATAATTGTACAACAGAAGGGTCTTGGAGAAAAGCGATATGTGAAGTTTAATTGTAAAATCACCAAATGGAAATGAAAAATAGAAGAAAAAAGATGGTCTTAATTAGCAGCAGACATAGACATGAAATGAAATGCAGAGGGGCACAGGATATAGGAAACTATTTCAAATATGTTAGCACTTTAAAATGTCAGACAGTTTGAGACAGTTATTGAGAATTTATTCCTTGGTTTGGAAGGCCTAACAGACATGCAATAAAATTCACAGGAGCACTACTACAACAGAGTAAAATAGCAGGAAGGGTCAAGTGTAACAGTAATATAATTCAATATTTTTCTATAAAGAAGGTGATTAATGGTGTACTTATTGGTTTGTCTTTGTATTTGTTTTTATATACATATAGACATGCTGAATCCATATACAGATCAGAAATTCCGTGTAACAATGGATTTAGGAAATCTGGTCAATTTAAAATTAAATCAAAGAGCCAATTTTTCCTAAAAATTGGAGGCGGGGGGGGGGGGGGAGGGGAAGAAGGAGAATGTCAAAGGAAATATTTTGTTGTAATATTAGCGTGGTAGTTGCAATTTTTTAATTTTCAAGAACAGCAATAAATCTCAAAAAAAAAGTATTCAAAATTTAAAAAAAAAATGAATGCTTCACTGAAAATCTTGGAAAAATGTGGTCAGAACATTGAGATGTAATTTATCTCAAAGAGCATTGCATTGATATTTTTAAAAAGTCATTATCTCTAATGTAATACCTGAAGAAGCCTGAAATTAGATTTTAATACGTCTTTTCAGAGACGTATGTGCATAGTATATATACCTATATATCATCAGCCTGTTATATGCTGCTATAACTCACTCATCATTCTGTATATGTGCTGGTCTCAGGGCTGTAGAGATATGACTTGAAGAGGGCTATGGGCTGTTTATTTCTTTCAGAAGATAGAATTTTTGTTCTAATTATGAGATGACACATTTAAAGATATACTAAGTACCAAATACTTTTTTGGCTATTACTTTCCTTTTTCCTAGGGTCAATTGAAAATGCTTCCCTCTTCTTCCTTTGAATTCTGGTATCTGGCAGAAGCAAACCATTTAACTTAATGACCCCAAATATTTCAGACACACTTGAAGAGCATAATTCCCTACAGGTCCTTTTTTTTATAAGCAAAACCTGAGTATCTGTGAGCCAGTGACTTGAAGAAGAGATGGAATTTTACTTGGAAAATGTATTTGGCTATATATTGCTGTAAGAACATCTTGCTCTGTTAAGAAGGAGGGTCCCTAGATTTATTCCGACACTTTTTTCAACTCAGAAATGTGGCGAAACATTTCCTCTGGACTGTGGATCCACTCAGGAGCTTTCCTGTTCCCTGGATGTTGTGGGAGCAAGGTCAGCACTGCTACCTGTTCCTCCGTTAGGACATGCACTGATTTGCCCTGTCCATTATTTCTACAGGTTTGGGGGTTTTTTGCAGAAATTTGTAATTTGTCAGATGATGACAGATCCTTCAAACCATTGCCCAGTTTAAGCTGTGGAGCTCATTATGGGTGGATTTATTCCAAAGTACCACAGTGATTTAGGAGCATGGATTTCTGTTGGCTTTTGATGCCTCATGTGAAAACAAGGGTCATTCATGCATTTACAAAAAGTCTTTCCAGAATTGTCCTGCTTGGGGCCAGATTTGGCATATTCTAGATGTATCTTCATTGGCAAGATTATTCGGGGTAACTAGAGGTCACCATGTTGTCACAGGTTAAATAAACCTCCTGCCTTTTTTCAGTGATGTGTGAAACTTTGTTGGTGTATATCCAGAAATTTTTAAAATT
>JAOXNO010000024.1:85791771-85816391 GCA_028565335.1 Limnodromus scolopaceus
CAGGTTAAATAAACCTCCTGCCTTTTTTCAGTGATGTGTGAAACTTTGTTGGTGTATATCCAGAAATTTTTAAAATTGATCTGAGAACTTTGGAGAGCGCATGGAGCACCTGCATGGCACGAAGAGTAAGTATCAGGCATTCATCATAAAGAAACGAAAAAAAAAAAAAAGAATAGAGAAATGGCATTGCTGAAGTTGCTGTTTTAGCAGTTCTCAACTACTTTTGTAGATAAACCGGTTTCCAGGAGGAAGGTTCATGAAAAATGTGTGACAGCTGATGAGGGACAGGAAAGTCAAAAAGTGCTCATGCCTTATCCTCTGAGCAGCAACACTGGGTGAAAACTCATTCTTTTGATGGCGAAATTCTCACTGACTTCATCACAGCCAAGTTTTCACCCCAACTGTTCACTGAGCACAGACTGAGCGGTCACACACCTCAGTGCCTGTTTATTAGTCTTAATTCTCACAATATTCATTGCATCTGAAATACCCTCAGTTTCCATTTTTCTTCATCTGAGATTACCTTTGTCAAGGTTTCATGGGATTGAATAGCACAGGGACATGGAAACAGAAAATAATTTTTGAGGCAGAGCCAAAAGAAAGTCAGGGATTTGGCTGCGATGGCAGAAGCTTTGCACAAGCCTTCTACACGTGGAGCATTTTTGGGGGAAAGAGTTACTACTCACTGCTCGCAAGAGAGGGCTGTGATTAATAAAATTAATAAAATTAGAGCTGAGTGTAATGATTTAAGGTTTAAATCCACAAGCAAGTTTTAACCACCAATACTGGTTTTATGTCCACCTACATCAAAAAGGCACTTCTCAGTGTGTTGGACTGCAGTGATTAGGGTCAGGATTTTCTTCTTTTAACCAGAATTTCAGTATGCTTCTAGCAAAATATATTTTAATATGTGAAGCTGGTTAACAACGCATCAGCCAACAAGAACCTGAACCTGGCTGTGTCTTTATTCCCAGTTAATTAAAATGCAAATGTTTCTTTAATCTTTTTGTTGGAATATATATTAAGTAAGTGTGTACGTATCTTAGGTGTTGCCTGTTTAGAGGATTGTGTCTTTGAGCAAGGAGCTGTCCTGCAAGATCTGAACAAATCTATTCCCAAAGGGAGCAAGGAGGGGAAGATTTTGCCCTAAGGACAGTCCTTCTGATAATCACAAAATTAGTGACAGGCCATCCTGGGACATCTTTGACAGGTGATGTGACCCTGCTACTGTATTCTTGATGGCAGAGAGAAAAGAACATTCTTAAGGGAAAACAAAGCCAAAGAAGTAGTGAATAAAGTACGACTGAAGAAAAGAAGAGCAAAAAAGTAGCCATCAATTTTGATTAATTGCAGATTTCTCCTCTCCTCCTCCCACATGTCTTCTGTGCATTTGGAGTCCTCAGATTTGCCAGGTGAGACTAATAGGAAAGTGATCCTGTTTTATAAAAGCCTATGTCTAAGTGGAAGTTAATGAAATGGAAATGAGTTACCTTCAGCAGAAATTTTTCCAAGTTTTCATTTTTACCAGTAAAAATGCTACAAAGCAGGATTAATAAGCCTAGAGGCAGCTCTACTACTGCAGTTCTGCAGGGCTCTGACCCAGTCTGGGGGCTCTGCACAGCTGCTTCGAGGTGGGTAGACAAACCTTTTGTCCAGCTCCATCTTGGTCTCCTCCCTCACAGTACCCCACTGCACAGCAGCATGTATATCTTTGTCCTCCAGCCCTGCCATCGTGGTCCTTCAGCAATCTGGCAAAAAAAACCCCAACCATCTTCTAATTCTGCAGGAAAATCCTGTTGATGGCCTGGGCAAGCTCAGAAGACACATCCAGATTTCATAGATGCTATCCCGCATCAGGTTCTTGGAGGCATGTGCCCCTCTGGTGATGGGACCTTAATGGTGGTGCTTTCAATATACCATGAAAGAAGTCAAACAGGCCCAGCATCTACAGATACAAGAAGAAGCCTGGCCAGAGCTCTGGGCCTTGCTTTGAAAGGATGCACTGTCCCTGTCCTCACCAACTCCTTTCTCAGCAGCTTCTGCTATTGCTGGCACGAGCATCAGGGAGCCCTTGCATTACAGAGGTGCAAGGAACATTTCTGTTTTCTTCCCTACAGATGCATGCCTCCATAGGGCTAGTTTCACATAAGCCCAGGGTTTTACAGGTCTGATCTGAGCCCAAGACTGCAAATATTATACAGGCAGATCTCCATGGAAGTCCAGTTACAGGCTACTGGCTGAACCAGTTTCCACTTGGAGACTGGTGTAGCCATGGAGCAGGTGTGAATGCAGACATTGTGTCCACCAGAAAGAGGAATATGCAATGCTTGCTTTGAAAAAATATAATTAAAAAAAAAAATATATATATGGCACATAGCTCTTTTGAGACATTTTTCTTTGCAGATTCTGTAATGCATTTAATCAGATTGGAAAAACAAAATAAAATAAACAAACAAGTAATGAGAAAAACAAAAACCTACTGTAAACTTCAGCAACCTGTAGGATTAAAGGGGTGGTCTCCGCTTTCATCACACTGCCCACTTCAACCTGCTTGCTCAGTGTCTGCCAGGAAACTGTTTAAAGTTCCTGTGGCTTGAGAAATGGCCAATCTTGACAAAGAAGGAGATTTTTATCTGACCAGCCAAGATCTTAGAATGTCAATACTTGGCTCTGACTAATAAATAAATAAATATGCATGCGCACACACACATATCATGTAGGATGGCAGCCTATTGCTGGATAGCTAGATTTAAGTCGTAAGGGATTCAAATCCCATTTTGTTTAAAAAAATGAAAGTTTCTTCTCAGACATGGTTATTTGGTCATTTCCAACGATCTATTAAAAAATAACGTTTGCTATAAAATTTTGTCATATTACAAAAAGATACAACTGTTGTATTTAATTATGGTGAAACTCAATAAGAAATACAAAGGTAAAGAAGAAAAATGACTGAAAGGATCTCAGGGATTCTGCAGCCTTTCATCCTTCTGTTGCACTTACAAATGCAGCAGACAGTAGCAAGGGGTTATGGTCAAAATTATGTGTCCCCATCCACTTCCTAAATTGCTTGCGTACTAGCTATGACTCTCATCTTAGTAGAAACCTATGGTAGAACTCTTCTCTTCCATCTGGAGGCATTTCTGGTGTAGCCATCTAGGCTTCTTTTGTAGACATCAAAGAGAAGTAGGAAACGACTGTTCAGATCTGTCTCGGTAGCATCCTTAAGATGAGGTAATTGTAGCATCCCTTCTCCAGGAATTCTAAACAACGAGGCTTCACTCTGAAGGCTCCTACATTTAGACAAATGATTCCAGGAGACCGACTGGTCATTATGATTGCAAATTTATTTCAAGGGGAGTCAATGAAGCACCGAAATGTCCATTGAGAACTCATCTGGGAGCAGCCTGGCTTGCCTGTCCAAGAGACAGGACTTAACCCTGCACAAGAAACCAGTTTTCCTATGCTCTGGAAGATCAGCAGGGGTAAGAAATAGAAGGAGTTTTACCCTATGGCTCCTCCACTGTGCTGGGAGAAAGGTTGAAGCCTGGACTCGCCACACAAGGATATTTATTTGTTCAGTGATCCTCTCCTTTCCCTAATACTCTTTATGGCAAGAGTTCCTCACTCCAGTTCAGCTCCCACACCTAAAGCAACCTGTATGACAGGACACACAGATGCTGAAAAACTCAGTTTTTTCTCTCAGTTGCATGGGGAAGCAGGTAACTGAAGAATTTTAGAAGTCAAAAATTGAAGGCCAGGGGAACAGACATATCTTCAGGTGAATTTTGGAGCTTTCTGAAGTGAAATAGCTTTTAAAGGAGACACCTTAAGAGAGACACCCCAAAACCCAGCACTCTGTAAAACAAGGAGACAAGTATAGGAGCCCCCTTCTTGTGTAGAGCACAAACATAAGGTGAGTCGTCACTGGCTTGAAACTTTCAGTCTCTTTGGACTTTTAGGGTTTTTGGACTGGGATTAGTGCAGCCTCAGGGCAGCTCATCACAGAAAGAGATGAGCACGCTCATCAAGCAGGAACTTCCCCACTTGGCAGTGAGTCTCCTCTCTACATTGAGGGAGGCATACAGTTGGTATTACACAGGGGAAGCAAAGCCATACGTTACCTTTCCTTTTGAATACCCAGAAAGGGGAAAATGGGTCCCAGAATAGGCAAGGATGTTCCTTGCATTTTTGGTGTAGTCCATGACACTCAAAGGTGCTCCATATTTGGAGACACATCATGGGAAGAACAGCACGGTGGCCCAACATGTGCTGTTTCTCTGGACCAGCTAAGCACTTTAGGCAGTATTACTCTCATTTTGTCAAGAGAAGATAAAACTATACATTTTTGAACCTAATGTAAATATTTCCCTTCTGTTCCCCTCCCTTTAAAAATATTTAACATATTAAATGGGAATATTTCAAAATATAAAAATAAAAGAAATCCAATCCGCAAAAGCAATGATATGTTTTCGTACTGATGGCAGAAGGGAGTAATTTTTCACTTGCTCCTGCCTCACAGTTAAATCTTTTGTGGCAGCAAGTCTTCCTTAAGTTAAAAGATGAAGCACGCTGTAAAGGAGTGCTAGTTGGCATGCCTGCTCTGTCTTCGCAGCACACTTAATCTATACCAGGAGAGAAAATTTGGAGTCCAGTGAAGGCTCCTGTATCCAAATCTGTTCCACAGCATAGAGCTAGAGCAACGCTATTAGAAAAACAGAGCTGTCTTCAGAGACCAATTGCAATATTTTGCAGGATTCCCGTAGGAGCCAATAACGTTGGCTGCTCTTCTGTATTTGCTGCTCCAAGATGAGAATGCACATGACTGCATCTATCTTTCAAAAGCTTCACTTCTGATTTGATGTGTTTCCTTGACCTGGCTTAATTTTGCACCTTTGCATTCAACCCTTGTCTAATTTTATTTTGAATTCTTTTTGGTTTCTTTTTTTTTTTCCCTGCTTTTTTTTTTTGGTTTTTTAGTTTTGTTTTTTTTTTAATAGGCAGCTGTTCTGCATTAATCTAAATGAAATGGGTTTTTTTACTCTGCTTTAATTATGTTAAACTGATGTTTTTGATTTATCATCTGCTTCAAAACACTATCAGTGTTATTTTAAATACCTACATTTCCCTAAGATGTTGATTCCTTGTAATATGCATTTCTTCAGTTCACCTGGCAGCTGTTTTTCATGCACACTTACGTAGAAGCACTGCTTGCATTTCTGAGGCACTTATTATGGGATCTGAAAACTCAACAGCTAATAAAACAGTCAGTTTTGGATAATGATCACTCCAGAGAGGCCATATGGGGACACTAGGGGCACTGGGGAATTTTTGCTTCTTATGGAATTGAAAGAAATGGAAAAGTTGGATAACCACTCATTTGAAATTGTCTGTGATAAATTAGGTGACATTTTGGGAGGAGTTGACAACATTGTGTCATTTCCATTGTGATAGTCAGTTTTGAAGTGAAGCACAAATGAAAGAAGAAAACCAGGAGATTGGTCTCATATGTTCTTGATATGTTTCTGACAGAGGAATAAATCAGCCTGCTTTGAGGGGGGTGAGTTTGCATCAGAGAAAGCCCATCGGTTTTTATGACCTCCAAAAATACCGAAGCAGTCGCCGACGCCAAGTTTTCAGCTCCTTTTGTTTTCTTCAAGTGCTCTCACCTTCATGTGTTTTTCCATGCCACTCCCAATGGAATTATTTCCTTAGCCCAGAACTCCAAGATCCTTCTTTCTTCATTTAGGGTCTGATTCAAATCCCATTTAAGTCAATGGAAAGACTGTCATTGACTTTAGTGGGCTTTGGACCAATCCTTACATTCCTCCAGAACACACTTTTCCTTCCATGGCGCTTACAGAAAACAGTGTCAGTTTTGCATAGTCCAGAAAAAAGAAGAAATGGAGGGGGCCCAACATACATGGAGAAGCTGTCATGGCACAGACATAGGACAGTTACTGCTCCTCAATAGCTATGTCTAGATACATTCTATTTTGAAAAAAAAATAATTTAAAAAAAAATTAAAATCACTGTATTATTTTCTCGCTCTCAAGTGTTATTCAGCTATGGTTATGCTGATCAACCAGTGTAAGCCGGAGAGTCTTAAGATGTCTTTTATCATATTCTTATCCAACCTTTGTTTGTATTTTTTATCTTATAGTCTGTGGGCTGCCTGTCAATAGTCAAATAAAGAAACAGAGCAAAGGGAACACTTGCTTAACAGTCATCAGGCTGTCTGCCTTCTGTAGTGACTGTTGTTTAGAATCATAGAATTAACCACAGAATGGTTTGGGTTGGAAGGGACCTTAAAGATCATCTCAATCCAACCCCCCTGACCTGGGCAGGGACACCTCCCACCAGACCAGGTTGCTCAAAGCCCCATCCAGCCTCCCCTTGAACATCTCCAGCGATGGGGCATCCACAACTTCTCTGGGCAAGCTGTTTCGTGTCTCACCACCCTCACAGGAAAGAACTTCTTCCTAAAACCTAATCTAAATCTCCCCTCTTTCAGTTTAAAACCATTCCCCCTTGTCCTATTGCTCCACTCCTTCATAAAGAGTCCCTCCCCATCTCTCCTGTGGGCCCCAGGTTCTTGAAAGTATCTTGGCCACCGACTTGTCACACAGCTGCTCCAGCAAAATGCCTGTGTGTGCATCAGTTCATCCTTTCTCTGTAAGAGGATGCTTTATCATAGATCCAGTGACAGCATTTATGCTCCTACTGCAATCACAAGGAATTTGGGAACTTAAAGAAGAGTTGAGGGCTATGTCCAAGTGCATGCAACTCCAAATCCATTCAATATGGAAATAGAGACCTCAGAGGGACAGTGTAGAGGGTGGGAGGTGTCAGCAGCTCACTAGCAAGAATCATTATGCACAAGCAGGTAGGCAAAATCGGAGTACAGCCCTAGGAATCAAAAAAAAACACTCTGCTGGATGCTGGCCTTTATTTCTGGAGAAGCAATTTTGTAGGCTTCAGTTGGGGTCAGCCTTTAAGTTTTCGCAGTGCTGATGATTTGGGCAGAGTTTTCGTGGAAGTGGAAACTCGAGGCACCATCCAACACACTTCAGGAGGGTTACGTTTGAAGCAGCAGGAGGGAGCTGAACTCTGCATTTACTGACTTCCAAAGTTACTTCCTTATGATAAAATTACTTTCAGACCAAGTAATGTAGAAAATATATTAATTTATTGCGAATAATAAATTCACAATAAACCAAACTAATCTCCTGCCAGAATTCTTCATCAAAACTTTAGTAAGTCACAGTTAATCATTTGACTTTCTACATTTATCCATAGTGATGCAAAAGACTTGTCTCTGATCCATTATTTCTTATTTGTGGAAAAGGAATATGGATCTATATTCTTGTGAGATAGCTCAGCTTGCATATTGTTCCCCTTATTTCTGCTTCAAAAAGTGTGAGATATTTGTTAAAGAATTTAGAAGAGACTATTAATTTCTCATCACAAGGCTGTGAAGAGTGGTCAAAGATGGAATCACAGGCAGTATCATTATATATGATAAAGGAAATGCAGTGATCTTATTAGAGATCTATAAAAAGTAGATACAGGTAGATATAATATCAGATTTCTTTGATGACTGCCAGGTATTATAAGGTAACGAACACCCTTTATAAACAAATACTGAGTCATCAGCTTTGATGCTGAAGAAGTGAACATTATGTTGAACTTATGTAAGAACTAATTTAATTTTATCTCATGGCAATGACTCACCTTTCTCCCACACAACACAGTGGCTTCTAACTCTCCCATTGTTTTATCCTTGTACAGTATGTAGCAAAGAATTTTACTACTTAAATGTTTGTGCTTTATGTTCATAGAAAATGATATAAGGAAGAAATTGTTCCAAAACAGATTTCCAGGGGCAAGGAGCCAAGAGACAACAAACCAATTCAAATGACATTTAGAGGACATTTGGTGGTTTATTTTGAAATAATTTGGTTTATGTTAAAACACATTCTTAATATTTCCACTTCAATGTCACACTTCATAAAGCCTCTCTCTCACTTTCTACCGCAAGTGCTTAGATATTTTGCAGGAAAACTCTTAGAATACACACAACAGTTGGAGTGAAGAGTTGCACGTCATGTTCAAGGAGTAAATAGGGAGACATATAAGTAGAATAACAGGAAATTATGCTGGAGATTTTCATGAGACTTTTCTGTCACCTGTTGACATCAGAAATACCAGGTGCTGGAGGGAGGGCAATAGCGTTTCCTCCAAACACAGCGTACTTCTCCCAGCCAAGATCTCGGTATTTGGCTTCAAGGTGTTCACTTCAGTGTCTGCCTTCAGTGATGTTCTCACTTTATTCTACTTCATTAAATACCTCTCCTCCCCATACTGTCTATATAATTATCTTACTCCTTTAATCACCATTTTTTTGAATACTTTGGCATAATTTCTCTCTATACTTTTTTGTATTCCTGTCTCTCTGGTATAAAAATCCCACTGTCTTCTCAGTCTCCTCATCAGCAGGCAACCTTCTCATGGTTCCTCAACAAAATATTTGAAGTAACAGTGCTGAAATTCTCCCTATCATCACCCACTTACAAACTTGTCAAATCTGATTGTTACTTTACTTTGCATTTATTTGCTCTTCTTCAGGTAGCATTGATCTTCAGAGTTCTGGTGAGAAGTAATCTTCATTTATCTCTTTCGTACACTCAAAATAGTTTTGATTGCTTTGTCATTGTACAGTTTCTACATTTTCTAACCAATCTAGAAGTTTTTGTTCCCCGCGTACTTTAAAATCATTTTTGTTCACTTGTTCATAATTGCAGCTTTTGCTCAGAACCCAACTCTGTAGAGTCACAAAACTCTTTGTCTATGCTTTTTCCCCCATTAGTCATCTTGACAGCGCCGTATTTGGCATCTTGTGCTGCTGATAGACTAGATGATCTTTAAGGTCCCTTCCAACCTAGACGATTCTATGATTCTATGATTCTAATAATCTCTTGTGCGCCCTGATAATCGTGTCTCATGCACTGATGAGGATAATCCTTCCTTTGACTCCCATATCCACTCCGAACCCCTGTGCCTATAGCTCTTGCATTCATGACGAAGCATCAGCATCTTTCCCCTTGTGCTCATTGCATGGGGTGCTCAGCCTGAGCCACAATACTCTCCTCAGCTCTTGAGTTGGCTCTTTGGGATATCGTTGCCATGGCCCTGTGCTGCAGTTGGGGACAAACACAATCAAGGACTCCTGCTAGACCTGCTTGCTGCAGGTTTTGGTGTGGTGCTTCACCCATTCCACGACCATAGACATGCCTTGTTGTGAATTGAAGTGGACTGAGATTTGTCTTAGCAAATTTAAACATGCCTACATCTGAGCAGCCACTCAAGACTTCCTTTATAATCACTGGTGAGAAACAGGTACTTTTCAGACATATTATGAAATTTATTAAATATTTACTAAATATTATTAAAATATTATGACATATTTTAGACACCTGCAGTAGGATGAGATGACTCATATCCGAGAGATGCTTATTTCTCTCTAGTGACTGTAAAGAAAAGTTAGACAACTAACTTTGACATGCAGGCATCAACATTATAAATACCCACACCTCATCACATGAATTTTATGTGTGGAGTCTCAGACTCTGAGGCTGGGGAAGATAAGCCTCACCCCTGGTTTAGATGCGTGGCTCCACCAAAAGCTGACTGGTTAACCTCTCTGAAGGACAGGAGCACTGTGTTATGGACAAGAGGCCGCTGCTCTACATTTTAAGGTTTAGGATTGCATTGGGTTTTTTTTTGGTCTAAGTCTGACTATTAAATTTCAGCAAAATAATTTCCACAAAAAATTGCTATGTGTCTTCCTGATATTCAGACTGCAAGTAACAGTGAGGAAAGTCAGAATATGAGACTTTCAAAATTTCCCTTTCTCCTCTGCTTTGCACACATGAACCGACAAAGATGTAGCAGGGAACGTGATGAGAATCAGAGCTCTGGAGTTTAGCCACGTCTGTGAGGCACAGCAAAGATTGGGCAAGAGTCATATATAATGGAGGGGAATAGCGCGAGCTAAAGGCTTGCAGAGCAGGAGCTCTTCCAGTTTTGAGTATTGTTTGTTTGATTATTTTCAAAAGGCGTAGAATGCTTACCCTGAAAACAAAGCATTTCATCTTGGTGGCTGGGAAGAATCCACCGAACTCCACCTGGCATTTGCTTTGAACTTTCATTCTCCAGATGTGTATGGTTCCTTTAGAGCAAAATACAACTTATCTATATGCTTATACTATTCACTTCAATATATGGCTTGCAATAAAAGCGGTTACAGACAAATATTATTGTTAACTGAAAAACAGGTTGGCTTAGAACTTCAAAAGCTGCAAAGGGAGACTGCTAACAATTTATACAATATTTAGGTTAAATTCTGTCTTCACTAACATCAGTGACAAAATCCCAGTGACTTAAGCAGTGCTAGAAGTTCCGTCTGTATTACTTTGTCATTTGCTGTTAGAAAAGGGTTTGCACAGTTGAAAGGGAATGTAACTTAAAAGCTCTGCTGCCTGATGTTCTTTTACTCAGCACACACTATATCAGAATGCTGCCTGCTTACTTATTTCAGACTCAGGAGGATCTTATTAAATCACAAACCTCTCCATTGGAAAAAAATAGAAATATTTATATTTATATATGTCCTGAAAGGGATTAGCACACCATCATTTGAGAGGTTGTTCAAACTCTTCATTTTTATTGTCTCTCAAGAGACTCTCTCAAGCTGAGTTGCAGCGGCTGACTCTGTTAGCTCTTCAGATGCCCGTGTCTCTGCTGCAGAGCCCTGCTTTGGGCTCTTGCCCTTGGTGAAGACGCATTCTTGGTTGACTGAGAGATCAGTCTTCATCTGTGCTAGATTTTGGGGTTCTGAGTATGTCGGGGAATGAGTAACTTTCATACCATGCAAAACTGTCTGTGTAGGAATCCAATTTAAAAAAAATAAATATATATATATGGCTTGAAAATGTGCTTTTCAGTCACTAGGGAAATGAATAAACTGAAATGTGCACATCGTCTATTTGTAGAGCTAGTTACTGGAGGTGACTGAAAGAGAATATTGGAATTTATATGGTATTTTAAACCAATTTTATTTTTCTCCAGATTTCAATATTCACAGATATTCAAAATAATAATAAGACAGCAGCAGTTCTCAAGTATTTCATTATTATAAGGTTAGACTTGGGCAGGTTATTTGAAAATCTTTCTATTAAGGAATGTTCAGAACACCATTATATATTCAGAAATTTGTGAGTCAGCGTGCTGGCAGGTAGTAGATAAAAGAATAATTCAAGAGGACAATGTGACAGTTTTTAATCAGTTATTCTTCCAACTGTGATAAAGGATGAGTTGCTGTTGGCTGTAAAATTAGTGTGCATTGTTGGAATATTTTCATAAAGAAAATGTTATTTTGCTTTCCCTAGTTTCTTAGCATCTGTTTTCTCGCATTGATCAGACTTTGGACTGTCTTTTCAGGTCACTAATGAAAGAAACACCAAGATTAAAGCCAAGTCCTCAGAGGGGGCACAATCGCAGCAGTGTTAGCTTTAAGGCCACAACTAAGAAGCATTCCTATATATGCTTAGTTTTAAACGTGGAGTCAAGTGCTTTACTGAAGCCACAAAGAGCTGGAGACTAAAGGTTGTTGCGGTGAATGGACATTTGTAGACTCTGTGAAAACCAAGATGCTTGTGTGAAGTGGGTTTGTGACACCAGTTTCAAGGGATCTTGCCAAAGTCTGAAGAGTTTTGCAGGGCTGGATGTATTCCAAAAATGTTTGTCATACTTGCTCTTAAAAAATAACGTGTCTCATTATGTGCTGCTTCTCCAATAGCTGTTTTACGTCGGTCTCTTAGCAGGTCTTTTCCAAACAGAGCTTATGAAGTCATAGAGGAGGAATTAGGTTGCTTTGCAGGGCACGGCAGAGCGGTTGGCCCGTATCTGCAGTAATGTATGGAATGGCTGAATGGGCACTCGCTGCGGCGGTGACGGAAGGAGCAGACGTGTCCCCCGTGACGGCCGTTGGAGCCGCAACCGCCCGGGCAGTCTCAGCGCCCTGGCCTGGGACCAGCAGCATAATTATTCATCATGGGAAAGGGGATACAGTTAGCAATGGATTAGATCATCTGAAACTTCAGCAACTTTTTGCAGGAGCATGCAATGTGGAAAGCACGGTTTGATCAGAGTTCCGGGTTTTGTCGCATTCCCTCTTAAATTACTAAATGAACGTATATACAACATTATAAATCTACATGCGCTTGTCATACTTGATGCCCCATCCCTGGAGGCGTTCAAGGCCAGGCTGGATGGGGCTTGGAGCAACCTGGTCTGGTGGGAGGTGTCCCAGCCCAGGGCAGGGGGTTGAAACTGGATGGTCTTTAAGGTCCCTTCCAACACAAACCATTCTACGATTCTGTGATTCTACTGGTATGGGCATTGGTTCTATGCAACAGCCATCCCCTTTAACAGACATCTAACGTGTTAGCAGTTGACTTCCATTTGAAAGTGCATTTTTGCATGTTCAGCTGCCTCCAAGGCCAGAGCTCTGCAGAGTACCTTACCCCAGAAAGAGAGGAGACATTTTAGACAAACAATGCATTTTAACCCACTAGTTGGGGATTATTAAGTCTGAGATTTAGGCCAAATCAACAGGCATTTACAAGATTCACGTGTGCTACCATGTTCATTGCAAACAAACCTTTGTCTTGTCCTCCTCAAACTGGCACCCAGTGTTCAGCTAGGGCTGAAGAAACTTCTTATGCTAAATTAAATGGTGTCATGTATTTCAGCTGCATCATTGTTTTCTCCCTTTTGAGGAAAAGCAGAGCAAAGCAGTCTGGCTGGGACCTGAGAGCAAGGTCTGGACAGACTGAATTTACATGTTTAATATGTTTGGTTTCATGATCTGGCCCTTGGCCTGGATGTTGGCTTCCGAATCTGTCGGCCTGAAGTTTGTCAGCTGGTGTCTCTTCCCCTCGAATTGGGAGGCACAAGGCACACACCTCGGTGTAGCTTACTAATTTAGGAAGGGTTTTTATTTTTGCAATGGCTTTTGTGAGTGCCCTTCCTGTGTATAGGTCTCCTCACATGTGGTGGGGGCAGCCAGGTCCTCCTTAAGCCTCAATCCCCTTGGTAGATAGAGTTTTTGGTCACCACGATAAGAAGACTTTAGACCTCTCCCTGTCTCCACTAGTTCCTACAGTATGGCTTTCTGCTGCTCTACTGTATATTTCCCAGAGCAAAAAGGCAAGTGAAGAAAATCTTATTTCTGAAGCACTCCTGTTCTTAGCTCTCCTGTGCAAATGCTGCCACCTCCTTCTGAATTCCACAGCTTCTGCCTTGGGGAATTTATTTTGGACTCTCCTCCACTCTTTGCCAAAGAGCTGACTGTTTCCAAACAAAACAACCTCCCTCCGTGACCTCTTCAGTCAGGACATTAGCTTTCTCCTGAGGAATAATGTTACTTCCTTGATAACTGGTCTCCTGCTCTGGCTCGTGCTGAGCCCACATTGTGTGCCCAGCGTGCTGCCAGCGCCCTTTGAAGAGCAATTAAAAAGTCAGAAAGAGTTAGCAGCATTGATGTGCCATCAAGACCTTAATGGAGTAGGACAACTCTAAGCCATGATACCCATAGAGTTCGAGCCAGGGGAAGCTTTAAAATGTATGTATTTTACTAGTGCAGTCCTGTGTCAGTCACAAGTACGTGCCTGAGTATTTGCATGTCTTGTTAATAGCCTTAAATAACCTAACACCCAATCCACGACTTGTTAATAACTTCCTTGGAATAATAAGGGCTGAATAAATCACTGTGTTTGGGTAATCATGCCATTAACCTTGAAAAGAATAAGAAAACATAAGGCCCAGCAAGAGAGACAGGAAGTCCCAAAAGGCTTTGCTCCTTGAGAACGTGACACCAATATAACTGTAGGTGTGAATTTATGTAGTGAAATCAAAGCAATGCAGAAAGCTGCATCCTTTTTCACACCTTGTTTCAGAGGAACGGTAACATTTATTTGGATTTACTTTAAATCAGTTAGTCACAGAGTAAACTGAATCAAAGTTAAGCCAGCCTTATTCTCAACTAAGAGAGCAAACACAGATCACTTTATGAACGTAAAGGCTGATTTGAGCTGTACCGGTCCAGTCTTTTCTGGTCTGCAGGGAACCTGCATAGTTTGTGGATTTTTCTCTTTCTCTGGGTTATGGTGCATGATGTAAATGAAGCAACACGTTTGTTATTACACAAACCTTAACAAGTCATGTAGGCTCAGGTATGTACAACCCTTACCTGGACGTCTTAACCTCAAGTACTCCAGGTTAAGTTGACAAATCTTTTGTTTGCCTAGACGAGAGTGATTAGAAGCAAGGAACGGCTCTTCCTTTACCTCATCATCAGGTAGGTCATCCCAAAGAACTGCAAGAAGTGTCAGCCTCTATTGTTTATCACTTCTCCATGACATGAAGTGGATCTTGGCCTACATGGAGTGAAGGCCAACACTTTCCAACAAGCGTTGTCAGTGGAAGGTCTAAGCTCTCCAGGTAGGTTAATATATTTATTCTGTGCTGACTGCCTGGAAGGTA
Source organism: Limnodromus scolopaceus (assembly GCA_028565335.1). Classification (NCBI taxonomy): domain Eukaryota; kingdom Metazoa; phylum Chordata; class Aves; order Charadriiformes; family Scolopacidae; genus Limnodromus; species Limnodromus scolopaceus. Next base: position 85,806,376 of record JAOXNO010000024.1, read on the forward strand.
GTATTGTGGATTTGACTAGGAGAACATTTTACTCACAGAAACACGCAATTTTAGTGATGATGGGATTTCCCTGTCTTATGGGGGAGATGTTGCAATGAGGAAGAGAAATTGGGCAGATTAGCATAATGGTTTCTTCTGTGAGCTTTGTTTTGTGTGTGAGATGGCACGAGTGGCAGAGGGAGGTTGGGCCGGTTGACATGGTGGGTTCTGCCATGCTGTGCTTCATCCCAGCACAGGAACATGGGGTTTCCTTGGCTCTTTCCCTCCTCCCTGGCCTCTCCAAAGGTGGTTCTGGATCTAGGTACAGAGTTGTGGATCCCTCACCAAAATCATCAGGAACTCCTGGGAAGACCCCAGTACTCATTCCTAGGTTTCCCGAGATAAAGAATTTTCCTGCATAGGAAAACACCACATTGGTGGTTTTTCTGATCAGCCTGAGCTGCTGTTTCCTGATCTGCTGTCACCACAGTTGTTGGCATCCACAATCAATTTGTTCCAGACATGTCCCAGACACTTCTGTACTCCTTGAAGATTAACTTTTTTTTTTTTTGCATGGTTTCAGTCTCTGTTTCCCTGAGCACACCAAAGACTGCTCTGTTGTTTGTGGCAGGTGGTTGATCATATTTCATCTACTACAGCAGAAATTCGGTTAAAGTTCATGGGCTTATGCTGAGAACTACGCTAACTAGGTCTAACTCACGGTAGCTGATACAGGTGATTGCTTTCGGTTAGCTACAAGGTTTCATGGATATTTGATATTTATGAAGTAATTTCTGTTTTGGACACTTGGCTTTGCAGGATTTTCCTAGACATGTAAAATGATATGTAAAAGTTTTCAAGGCTACTCAAAATATTCTCACTGGATCATTCTCATTTGCCTTTCATCTGATGATAACTCAGTTTGAGGAGCAAACACTATGGGTGAAGTGGATCAGGGAGGGACTGATACACGTGATTGACTCTGGCAGTCAAAAAGTTGAGAATTTTATCCTGTTAGTAGCTGGCTTAAGACAATTGGAAGAAGCTATGTTTTTTTAGTTTTAGGAATTAGATTCCTATCAAATGCTGAAAATACATCAAATTAACTTTTACTTTGAGAAGTGCCGGGGGGTAGGAGGCAGGAAGAAATCTACCTCTCTTAAAGCACTAAAATATGACAAAGACCAGAGTTTTAAAAGATGTAGAGATAAAGGAGTCTTCCCTCAACTGCAACGCCATGACCTATATGGTGGTTCCTCTTACAGGTTCCGTGATATCAATGTTAAATACCCTTGGAGATGGAAAACCTCACTAATGTGACCCTTTCTTCTGCCAACAAATGACTCTGCATAACACCTTCCCCCAGCAGGGATTTAAAGAAGCAGCTGAATGGAAACTGTTTTCTCCATGTAAGTGTGTGGAAATGAGATGTCTCTCAGCCTACTCGGATGTGTAACAGAAATGGAGAGAAGCTTCCAATTAGCACTTGTGCATCCACAGTAAGGATTTTTTTTTAGGGCCTTAGCTGTCTTTTTCTGCAGAGCTCCTGATACCTGCAAGACTGGGTTTCTGACTCCTCTTGAGAAGGAAGTTCTTTAGTAAATACAATTCCATGTTATGCAGTTTGTCCACTCTATTTGCAAACTGCAGATGACACAAAGTAAGAGGTTTGTATTTTAATCTTCTCAGAGCTTCGATGGCAAAATTGTACTAAACAGAAAGTGCTGGAGAACCAAACCTGACATTCCATCCAGCAGCGACAGGGGATCATGTCTCCCTGAGTCACCAGGCTGCACAAAAAAATAATGAATAGGGTGTTTCAGAACGTCAATAATCAAATATTGCAAGTTATCAAATATTCTTTGTATTACTGGAACATTTTAATATGAACAGGACTAAAGAATCATAGAATGGTTCAGATTGGAAGGGACTTTAAAGATCACTAAGTTCCAACCCCCTGCCCTGAGCAGAGACACCTCCCACCAGACCAGGTTGCTCAAAGCCTCATCCAGCCTGGCCTTGAACCCCTCCAGGGATGGGGCAGCCACAGCTTCTCTGGGCAACCTGGGCCAGGGTCTCATCACCCTCACAGCAAAGAATTTCTTCCTAAAAGCTAGTCTAAATCTCCCCTCTGACAGTGTAAAACCATTCTTCTTTGTCCTATGGCTCCCCAAGAGTCCTTCTCCATCTCTTCTGGAGCGCCTTTAGGGACTGGAAAGGGCTCTAAGGTCCCCCCGGCCCCCTCTCTTCTCCAGGCTGAACAACCCCAACCCTCTCAGCCTGTCCTAACAGCAGAGGGGTTCCATTCCTCTGATCATCTTTGTGGCCTCCTCTGGACCTGTTCCAACAGGTCCATATCCTTCCTGTGGCTGTGAGGAGCCACAAAACCTCTCCTTGGGGTGTGTGTGTGTGTGCATGTTTACAGGTCTAGCAGATCTATCTCATATCTCTTTTAAGGGCATCACTGCAAATTAACATGTGTAGTCCAGCACAGTTAAAGCCCTGAGACAACTTGCTTTCTGGTGCCTCTAGACTCTCTTTTGGATGCCTGTTTTGTGAGACTGAATCTAGTAATGGGTGTGTTTCATCTGCCTGCCAGGAAGGACCTGAGTAATGGGAAGATGCTCAGTAGCTTCAGTGGGAGTTTAATTTTGAAGTAAATCAAGAAACTTTTAAAATATTAGTTAAACTGTGACTCTTGGAATGCTTGAAGTAGAAAATCCTTGCAAGCTTTAAGAGTTTGAATGGATATAGCTTAACATCCATAAATGGAAATGAATGTTTGGGAGTCCCCGGTGGCTACAACAGGCCACAGCACGATTATTTGATTGTACCTTAATTAGCTGTTAGTTATTTCTGACCTCTTACCTGTTCCTTTCCTATTAGGTATTTTCTATGCATAAGTAATTAAAATGGGGAGACTGTACACACACCTGAGTGGCTAGAGGCGTTTCAGATCAGATCCAAATCCCTCAAGTTTTGTTACCACATTCCATTTTAATGCTATGAATTCTGTTTAGTTGATGCCAGTATGGCTTTATTCATATTAAATTTCTCAAAGTTTTATTTGTCTGGTTTAAATAAAAATAAGAACTGGTCTACATCCTCCAAGAAAGAGCCTTAAATGTCTCAGTTTTGAACTATGAAAAGATGAGGTAATTTAAAAAGAAAAAAAAGAAAAAGAGGGAGAAAAAAAAAAAAAAAAAGCAAAAAAAAAGCACATAGTTGTTCCAGGTTATCCTATTTCAAGAAAAAAAAAACAACGAAGACTGAAAATGTGATACCCACTAAATTTCCAGCTTAATTTTTGAACCCTCAAATGTGAAGGCTTGCTATATGCTTAAGCAGAATGTTTTATTATTAATTCAGTCAACATTTTGTGAAGGGCCAGACAGAGGCTGAGATCAACAAGACATGGTATCTGGCTTTTTTTTTTTTGCAATAAAAATTACAATTTTGGCTCAACTGAAATATTTAGTATGTCTAACTCAATTTCAAATAATTATTTTAAATAAAAAATGGAGAAAAGAATAAGGGTATCAATTAGATATTTTGCAAAACAATAATTTTCTATTTCATGCAGAAGTAACACTTTGTTTTGAAATTTGCTGTGTTTTATGACGTCTAAACATCTTAAATATTTTTCAGTCCAATAAAATGTTTTATTCAATCTAGAATTACTCTTTTAATGTTTTGATCAACTGAATATTCTTGTTGTAAGCATTCTTCAGATGCAAGTTTTCTGTAACCAAGTCAGTTTTGTCCAATATTACGATTTATGTCTTCCAGTATCATAAGCTGTGAAACTCTGTCCTATCCTGGAACCATGGTGATGGACGACTCGACAAATACTGAATAGGGAGCTGATTCTGCCCCTCTACTCTGCTCTGATGAGACAACCACCTGGAGTACTGCATCCAGATCCAGAGTCCTCAGCACAGGAAGGAGATGGACCTGTTGGAATGGGTCCAGAGGAGGCCACAAAGATGACCAGGTGAGTCGTTGAGACTTAATTCCTGCCTAATTTTTTCCTTTAATTTCCTTTAGCAAAGAAACCAAAGGACCAATCTCCATTTCTTCTTTCGTACTTTTCTCTCTACAAGACATTTTGGTGCAACCCCTGCACCAACAACAGCAGAAACTCTTGGGCACATTGTTCTAGACCTTCATCCAGCTCCTGGAAGTCAGCAGGGCAGTCCCACTGCTCCCCAAAACAGTCCCCATCCATCCCTCATCTTATCCCATCAGAAGGCTGATGTTTGTAGAAAAAGACAAAGAGTTTCTCTGTGTCACACAGTGGATCTTGGAGCACAGAAAAAAAAAATAAAAATGAAGCTCTGTCTGAAACAGACCTGGGGAGGGGAAGGAGAGGAGAATGTCTAAGGTCCCTTTTGTCAACCCTCCTTTTCCTGATAAATAGAGCTGCCATCCAGCCCCTAAAGTGTGCTGTCTAGAGCAGGCAGAAACACAGGCACGTGAACACGGTTGCAGCAGACTGCGCTGCTCAAGCTAGTGCTGGTCAGGAGGGAAAAAAGGGTATAAAAAAAAATTACAAGTGAAAGAAAGCTACCAAAGTCCTCACAGAGGAAGAGGAACCACTGGACAGTCACAGAAATCAACAGAAACCTGGAACCCCTTTTGAGCCTTATATTGCTTTGATTGTTCATTGGCTTCATTTCCTCTTTTTTTTTTTTTTTTAATTCCATGTTAGTTTTCACTTGCCCCTTTATATTCTCTTCCAGCTTCCTTGCAACTGACACCAGAGTGAGCTATACACTTGAGTGCATTGATGATTCTTTTTTCCATTCCAAAAAGTGCTTTTTTTTGGAGTGACGGGGTAACAATTTTCTAACTTAGCTTTCTTAAGCCTCCCCAGGTATTTGAAAAGACACTATTGGAATCGCAAGTTACCGGGCATATTATATAGACAACTGTACTCTTTTATTTTTCGTCTTTGGCATGTCTTTATCATTTATTTTTCCAAATTCATTGTGTAGGGACGATTGTCAGAATGTGCTGACTAACAGCAATACCTAATGGGTGCACCGTGCATGCCAGTAGTTCTAAATCTGAAATTATTTCCAGCTGTCTTTTCTGGAATATGAACAGTACCTGCTTTTCTTCTCTATATACTGTATTTCAGATTCTTGCCTGAACAGCCCAAATGTACTCTTCCTTAAGAAACTGCCTGAGCAGTAAATTTTTAAATTCACTCCTTCCTTGCTGAGTTGAGTCAAAGCTTTACATAATTGCTCAGAAGTTCTTTTCTTAGAATGAATATGACTCTTGAAGAAAATAGCTCAGTCCAAAGTCCCCTTTCTTCCAGTTCAAAGGTCTCATTGAGTCCATTTTCATGTTGAGGGGCCAAGAACCTCTTAATAAGCTGACTGTTGACTAACACATTAAAAAAAAAACCAAACTTTAAAAATGTTCCAAGAAGTAATATGGTCAAATCAACAGAGCGGTGCTCTGAATCTGTGCAGATTTCTTCCAGGAAGAAATTACAGACTGATACAATCCCAATTTTCTCTGTATTGCAGGCTAAGTGAATAATGCATCAAAAAATAGGATTTTCTTTGATTACTTTCTAAAATGGAAGTAAATGACGACAACAACAGCAAAATTCTAGAAAGCAACTGCTTTCTCCAAAGTGCTTCTTTGCTTTAAAGCAATAGGCTGGATGTGCTTTGTCTGGAAAATTAGTGCTCAGTGGCCAGTTTTTTGGGTGATTTGTAGCCAAATTAGCTGTGGAAATTACTGAATATCCTATAATGCCTTGCTTTTCATAGGGCTAGAGCTAAAGTTGGTGCCTCAGTGCGTTCCTTAAAGGCACAAGTATATCCGTGCTGAGATGAAGTAATTATCCAACCTATACAACCAGTCAATTGAATTAATTTGACTTAATACCACTTCCATTGATCTTTCTTTTCCATAATTTCTCAAATTTTTCATAGCTGCAAGTGACCATTAATATTTATATACAAACACAACATAGTCAGGAGCATTCTTTTGGTTTTTTTCTGAAGCCTTTGCTGGCATCCTGTGTCTCCTTTTGCACCCAGGATTATGATCATAGCTTGGGAAGTAGTGACAAAGCAGTCATGGCAAGCTGAAGCACCACATAGGCTAGTCTTCTGGATGCTTATCAAGGTCTTGAGGACATCGGTAGGAAATTCTGGGGGAGCTGAGATAGGCTTTGCTTCTGGTCGTGGCTGTTTGAGCCATACCTACCAAAGCATGAGGAGTGTTTCAGACTCTGTAGCAGAATATATAAATGTGAAGTTTTTTTTTCCACATTTGGTCAAAGAAGCAATGTGAATTAGATCAGAAGCCTGTCCACTCCAGGGAGTCCAAAAGAGGTCCCTGTTCCTATTGGGTTTGATACCGCTGCTTCATAAAGATGTTCATATGCTGGATCAGATGAGGCCATAAATGTTAGCATCCTGTCTCCAGCAGAGCTGCTGACAGCAGAGGCTTAAAATGGACAAACTCCAGCATAGATAGATGAAGAAAAATCTAATTCTTACTCCCTTTGAAAAACTCATCTTACTTCCTGGGATGAGGATGTTATTTTTATCTTGGAAAGTTATATTTTTATCATCATTAAGTGTACTCTTTGTTGTTATATATGTTAACACTGGATTCCTAGCCAACATAAATTTTATTTCAATCAAAATGTCTCCAGCACCTGTTTCAATCATGCTACATTTTTGACCCATACACATCCCATAGGAATGGGCTACATATCTACTCATTCAGTATGTCAACATTTCATACCAAGAGTGCAATCTAAATGCCTTTTCCTTATCTGAGGACAGATATGTCTGTATATTTGAAATACAAAAGGCATCAAAAGATACCAGTGATGGAAGGGACAATTTTGATTGAAAACATTTTATACTAACTCTGTGTAAGTGTAACTGAGTGAAAGATACGTAATGCAATTTTAAAACCAGCCTTTTCATACTTACACTGGTCATCATACACCACCTTTTATTCTGCTGTCTACTCTCCCAAATACAGATGCAAAGAAAAGCAGTAACTCAAATAGCAGGTTTCTGCAGCAGTATAAATGGATCTCTTTGTTCATTACTATTGTAAGAAATCCATCCCTTATTTCAGCAAAGTAGAACTGCCCTTGACTTGTAAGCGAATACTGTGTTGAATTCAGCACCTCTGCGGCAAAAGGTTTGTCTGCCACAGCTCATGTATCTGTCACACACATCATCTGCTATTTCAAATTATTTTCTGAAAGTGGGAGGACAGACCCTGTTGAGACTACAGTCACTTTTTCCCTCATCCTACCTCTCTCGGATGCCTTCTCTTGATTTCACCTTCTCTGTTTATATGCTATATGGAATTAATTGCTACTAAATCTCATTGAAACAATGGTTTTCTTGGCTCAGCTTCACCTTGGCTCCAAGAGTCGCTCCACCTTAGATAATTACTCTCGGCTAGACCAAAGCACACATGGTGATGTTGCTGCTCTACTTTCTCCCTCTGCTTTTCAGGGGCTGGAAGTGCATGATTGCCTTTCTGAGGGGATGCCACTTGTGAAACACTTGGCCAGCACGGTCTTATGACCCTAGGAGTATAATTAAGCAGTTAAACTAGTGAGCCACTGTCAAGAGTGTTCATTTAAAGCAGAAATGCATTAACAGCCCCAAATGTCAGGATTCTGCTATATCAGTTGTTGTCACAAAATTCACAGAATTCTATGGGGTTGGAAGGGACCTCTGGAGATCATCTCCTCCAACTCCCTGCCAGAGCAGGGTCACCCAGAGCAGGTCCCACAGGAACGTGTAAAGGTGGGTTTGGAATGTCTCCAAAGGAGACTCCACCACCTCTCTGGGCAGCCTCTTCCAGGGCTCTGCCACCCTCAAAGCCAAGAAGTTCCTCCTCATGTTTAGGTGGAACTTATATTCAAGTTTGTGCCCATTTCACTAAATCACATATTCCACCTGTAGTAGAAGGGACTGTGACTATGGAGAATTACTGTTCCTTTAAAATACCCTCAGTGCCCAGCGTTGAGATGCATGTATGCCCCAAAGAGTGATTAAAAGCAGTTAGAGAGAGATTATGGCCTATACTCCATTCCCCTGGGAAGCACCTAATAGCTGCCTTTCCCGGTAGCTAACTCAAGTCTCCTCCACCAGGAGCTACAAGTTATTTTCACGCCTATGCCTGAAAATAGGTCTCTGTGCTGAAAAGATGCTTAAATAAAAGTTTATTAGGGAGCCAAAGTGGCATGAAGCGAAGGAAAGAATGTGTGAGTGTTGGGCCATAGTAATGATGCACTTTCTGCCCTGGAGCATCTGTGGTAAACACTTTGCCTAACCAGAAAAGAAATAGGTATAAAGCACAAGAAATCAACTGGAAGTCACTTACAATATAAAACACTTTGTCTTGTGGTTAAACGCATTTAGCACATTCTAGTGTTCTAGGACTTGGAATTCACCAGGGGAAGAAAGAGGCTCCCTTGGTTCTCTCCCTGCCAAGAGCAGCTCCCTTCAGCTACCATATTTGTGATGGATTCAGAAAAAAAAGCAGAAAACATTTTTCAAGCATTAGCAATACCCCCCAAAAAAGGAATGTTCGAAACCATAATAGTTTACACATTTATTCGTCTGTCTTCTGCAGATAGTCCTCTGGTGAGTGAAGCTACATAAGAATGTTGCTAGAAAGGCTCCCGGTGACAGAAAGGGCCTGCTCTGCAGGGGCACAAGGCGAGCAAGGACTTGGATGAAACCTCAATGACAAACAATGATTTACTTTGTATATCACATTGTTAATGGGAAGCTCTTTAGGAAAGGTGAAATTTACAGGTTCTCATGCTGAGGTTGGCTTTACAGGCTTTATATTTTCACTCCGCTCAGTTAAGGCTAACGCTTGCCAAGATAAAAGTAGCCCTGGGGAATGTCACCCTGTGTTACCTGCGTGAGCCAGGCTCCTGCAGAGATGTCCGTGGCAGGTTGCCAGTCACGCTCTTGGAGACTCTACCACCTAAGGCTGGAGACTCTCAACACCTGTGTTTCTCAGACTGTACTGCAAGCCCCAAAATGTTTTCAAGCTCTGCTGTAGAATCCTGCGGGGTGAATTTAAGCACGCTGGTGGTAAGCTTGCTTTCTTAGTTCCTGTTTGTGGAACTCTTAATAAAATTACATTGATTCTCAAGCAGCTCTCACAGAATGAAAGCCATTACTCCGTAATTTTGTAAGTGTGCCCTGGAATAAGTGGTCTTCCAAGGTATATTAGAGTATGGTTTAGCATTACACAGGGTGTAAGGATGAAAAAATGCATTTGCTTATCAATATGGATTTCCGCTAATGAAACAGTGTCCCCTTTCTGATGTATTATTAAAGTTATAAGTGACATCACCAGCCCTTCTCAGTTGCTCCACTGCCCTTGCTGGCTCATTAGATCTATCAGTTAGGACTCATACACTCCCAAAATTTCTTAGAGCTACACCTGTCCTGCTGCGACTGTTTTCCAACAGGACCTTTCAGATCAGGACATTTCTACAGCAAGTGCGTGTGCATTGAAAGGATGACCACAGCTTCTCCTTGCTGCTGGCCTCCTGCTGTCGGCCTCCAAGTTTGTAAGGCGGTTGGGAGAGTTGATTGGGGAATGGATTCAGCTGCAAGCTATCCTGGAAAAAATGACTCATTTTCAACTGCATATGAGCCTGTTCTGAGACATAGCATGGCTGCAGGGACACTAGGAACAGGCAGAATGAACTGCTGTGGTGAGTGGACAGGATAAATCCTTTTGGAGGCAGTGCTGGTTTCTGCTGAAATGATGTGTTGGTGGGGAACCAGGACAAGGAAGACACACATCTGCAGTAGTCTGATGAGCATCCCAACACAGGGAATGCCTGGAATATACTGCAGGTCCCCCTGTCTAGTTCATACAGTCGGCTTCCCTCTTATAACAACCAAGACATGGGCGATATCCAGGGAGGTGGTTGAGTCACCATCCCTGGACGTGTTTAAGAGTCGTTTAGATGTGGTGTTGGAGGATATGGTGTAGGGGAGAAC
>JAOXNO010000024.1:85820963-85863072 GCA_028565335.1 Limnodromus scolopaceus
CTGGATGGGGCTTGGAGCAACCTGGTCTGGTGGGAGGTGTCCCTGCCCAGGGCAGGGGGTTGGAACTTGATGATCTTTTAGGTCCCTTCCAACTCTAACCATTCTGTGATGCTATAATGTTGTGTGTGACTTTGGAAAGAGCACAGGGATCTCTGCCCTTCTTTCTTGTTCCCAGTACAGCCTGTGAATTAGGATGCAAAGAAATAAACAGATGTGGGTCTGAAGCTATTCACCCCCCTCTCACATATAGCTAAATTTGGGCTCCAAAGTCCAGATTCTTTGGACCTATGAGGCAGTAAAATAATTGGTTTGATAACAAAATGTGTATTCAACAGTTAAGAAATGTGTTTTCTAGAGGGCATTTACAATGCAATGTTTTCCTATGTTGATATCACGTATAAAATAATATCTCTCTGGCATCGAGTAGCTGCAGGAGAGTTTAGATATTTTGAAGCCAAACTTACTTGCCAATTCTAGCCTTTTTTATGTTTTACTCACGTTCTATGAGCAGGACAAGAGTAATTCACTTTTGTTGTATCTTGTTTCCTGGCCTGGCACCTGACAATGCTTTGTTCTAAGGTTTTTAAGATCAAACATTGGAGATGCATTTGAAAGGAAGTGTTTGTGTGTGTATGTGTACTGTCATGCGGGTTGGAAGGACAAAAAGAGAATGGACATGATAGTCTTCCAAATGCTATTTCATATGTAGAGAATTTGAGTTTCTCCCAATTTTTCTTTTTAAAAATACATTTAGACTTGGGTTTCTTTGGGTTAAAGGTGGAGATTAGCCTCAAAATATCCCTGTCTGTTCAGAAACCTTTTTTTTTTTTAAATTGAGAGTTGAATCTCATTTCTAATTGCTAATTATGTGAAGTCTTGTCCTGAAAACCTGTTATTTAATTCTGACTTAGAAACATCTGGGGATTTGACATTCATTTTTTTTCCAAGGCATTTCTAGAAAACATTAAGCGTTTTGTTTTGTAACCTTAGACACACATCCATAAATCACATATTTTTACTGCTCAAGTTCTGTGAGAAATAGGGTCATGAGCATAACTGGAATGCATCAGACGTGGACATATGTTCTATCTGTTCATAATAATTTGTATTTGCATGAGTGCAAGTGAGATTTGCACTCACTGCTTGTAAGATTTCTTCAGAATTTACTGTTAAGTATAATGCATATATACGGCATATAGCTTGAGATTGTTATAGCTGCCCAGAAACTGCAGTTCCTATTCCATAGGAATTTTTGAAATAATAATAATGAAAAAAATAGCGCTATTTAAAAAAATATGTTCTTTCTCACTCTCCCTACTGGCCAGCAGACTCTGAGGGCAGCAGCTCCCTCTCAGCTCACCCAGTGGACCGCTGGGGAGCCTGGCATCCTGGTATCACTGGAAACTTTCTCCCCACCCCATCCTTCGTCTGTGGTGGTGTTTCCCTACCCTGCATAACTTCTGAGTTTCTGGGGGAGTGTTAAATTCTGCCCTCCCAAGTCCCAGTAAGATGAACATCGCCTTCCCAAATTCCCTAGGATTTAGAAAGAGTGAAGCCAGATACAGGCACGACCACCCACTCAGAGGGAAGTAACAGATGGAATATTGAAACCATTCAACTAATATATTTCAAAGAAACTACTTCATAATGGAGAACAAGGTGTAAACCAGTGACTGACGAGATCCAGATAATGTCAGGGAGAAGCAGAGAGGAAAACAGCAGCTTTTCCATGAGGGAATGAGACTACACAAGGAGATACCATTGTGTCTCTTCAACATGATGCCACTATCTGTCTTCATACAGGCTAGTGCTCAAAGCCCAAGGAGAAGGTGGACGAGGATCGCTGTGAACCAGCCTGCCTTCCTCAGGTTCATCTTTCACTGTGTTGTAAGGGGTTGGCAGTTCTCTGCCTGTATCTGTCACCCAAAGAGAGTCTCATTTTTTTGTCAGTCCCAATCTTGTCAGCTCCCTCCAAACCCATCCCTGCCACTTGCCTGTTTATGTAGCTGGCTGAATGTCTCACGCTGGGATCACAATGAAACAGCATTTTCTTAAAAGGTGCTGAATAGCATGATGGGGAACACAAAAAAAAATCTTTGATGAGAATAAATTCAGTTTATTATCAGTTTTTCTTTCTGGGACATTCCAAACAAGTGAAGGTTGTTACTTTGTCATGGGGAAGAGCCTAATACCTTTCAGCTAGCTGTGAAGGTGTCGAGGTGTTTCGAAAATCCCAGTGGTGATCTGCTGGAGAAAATACCAGCTTGTATAAAAATCTGTTCATTTCCTCTGACAGGGCATTTCAGCCAAAGAAGTCAGATGCTTATTCTCCATTTCCTGTGTACAAACAACTCCTTTCACCACTAATAGCAGGTAGGTTTATAAAAGATGAAACTTGTATGCTATGTACCTGTCTTTTGCTTCTCCTTTAGACTTCGTTTATGACTTAAATCTGTTTGCAGCTACCAAACATGTAATCTGCAAGGCAAAAAGGGAAGTTGAAACAGCCTGCATCAGCCGAGCTCCCTCTTCAATATTTATTGCCATTTCTGAGGTACACCACTTATCAGTGAAGAGTTTTATATCAGTGCTGGGTGGAAATAAAAAAGCCAATTCAAGCAAAGTACAACAAAGCTCTACTTAAAAAATGAAGGTTGACAACAAAAATTGTCAGAAATCTGTGTCTTTCTTTTTCAGAATCCATTACAGAGAGAAGAAAGCCTCATTGCAAAGCCATTCCCACAAAATTGAAATATTCTTTCAAAAAGCGTTGTTTAAACGAAGAACTGCTGAGCGTTAGCAAACTGTAAGTATCAAACCCGTTTTGATACAGGGTTGCTCCTCAACACCAGGTTTCCCACGCACTAATTCCTGTCCTGCTCTCCGAGGCCCGTGGTAGGAAATGCCGTCAGCATGTTAGCGTAGCTCTGGGCAGAGACTGTTGACTCTGTCGATTGTTTGTTAATCTCTTGGCTGAGTCGGCATTTGTTGAGCGCAGCATTTTTGGGAAGTGGTCCGAGATGACCACACTTTTTTTTGTTATCTTTAGCTGGCCCCTCAGGCTGATCTCAGGTTTTGAAGTGCTTTGTCATCTGATATCTCACTGTCAGAACTGCATTTATTTTAGCTTATCTGATCAGTTAATTTGAGCTTTAGGATTTTTTTGCTGAAGACTTAATGGCATATACTCATTGACTTTACCATATATATACATATATGTACATAAGTATGTTATCATCTGCTGGAAAAAGTCATAACTGATGATGGAGTAAAGTGTTTTCATGGGTAAAGAACATGATCCAGATACATTCTAGTCATCCAGAATAGCCTACTTGTGTTTAATAAGAAAAAGTTGATAAAGATAACATATTGAGGACTGATGCAAGGGGGAAGGGGTGTACAAACTTGAGATGGAGCCAGAGCAAGAGTTAATGACATTGATTTGATGTGCAGTCAGTTGTATGCCACAAATCCTGCCAAAATGGCAGGAATTCTTGTGCTGAATGAGTAGAGCAGTAATAAAAGGAAGAAAGGAGGTTGTGTAGGTGACCAGCCAACGCAGGATGAAAATGCCCACTGATTGAATGGACAGGAGCCTGCAGTCAGTTTTAGCCCAGGATAACACTAAAGGTCACACATACTTTTCTGGAAGGGAGAGCACTCTAAACTCTCATTTTTCTTGTTAAGGGAGTGAGTGAGAAGACTAACCAGGTCTCTTTTTGTCTCTCCAAGTCAAAAAAAAGAACCAAGACATGAGTTTGTGCTACAGATTTTTATTTTTTCCTTTGTGTTTAGGGTGATTCAGCTGTGATTTTCTGACCACTGTGAGAGATAATAGCTCCTGGACTCCTGCAGACAAGCAAAGCATTAGAAATGGGGTAGATCTGGTAGGTATCTGGAACCGGCCTGAGACTCTTCTGCTTTGCAATTTTTTCCTAGTTTGTTCAGCAGGGTGCTTCCTGCAAGACATCTATGGGTTGTCTATGATTGATACCCAAAAAGGCCTTAAGAAGAACTATCCAAATAGTCTCTTTTGATGTTTGTAAATGTCTGAGCAATGTAACTGTGGCTTGTGGAAGCTGATTACTTACAGGCATAAGTCATATATGCATAAGCGTTCTCAGAAGTACGTGGAAACTCCTGTACATGAATTAGTGTGTATACACATTAATAGAAGTGATAGAACTAACTGTCATGTCAAGAACAGTTCTGAAAAAAAAATGGAGTGATTTCAGCATAAAATTAATATAAAGTGACAGAGGAACAGAGTTGTGTGTTTTGACAATTTTATCTTGCTGTGATAGACAAGCTTATTTTGACTGGCACAAATTTTAGCATATTAGTAGCAAACGTGAGTTGCTTTGTGAGACGGAAATGCAATCAAGTGCACCCATTACTGTAGTCTATCATTCTAATTGAATGCATTCCTTGGAATTTGTTTATATAGTATTTTTGGCTAAAATAAAGAATGTACTCTTTTATTTTTATAAGTATCATGGGGAGGCAGGCAAGTTAAATTATCAAGTTAAAAATACACTGCTAAGAATTTTAAAATTGACTATAGAATGATATAGCTGAGTTTCTTATTTTTTTCCATTTTCTTATACTGCCCAACTATTCTATTTTTAAATTCAACAATTAAAAGGCTCAGTTTTCAGTACTTTGGACTTCATGTAGTTCTTCTCCATCTCTAATTTCTGGCTCCAACATCAGCCATAGATAATGCCAGAAAATGCTGTTTGTTCCCCTCATCCCTTCAACATCTGTGCACAACCACACAATTTTTGGTAGAGAACATCTGAACAGTAGAAAAATCCCTTGGGATACTTCTATGAAGTTTGTGAAGATGTAAATTGTGAATTAGTTTCTTCGTCTCCTGCTGCTCTGCTTCTGACTCACTGGCTGGGATTCATCTGGCCTAAATTAGGCTTCCTCCTGAGCTGGTGTGAGCATCTACTTATCCACCATTGACTTCGCTGACCTTTCCACACTCCTACTGTCTATTAAGATATCTTAAATTAGATGCCAAATATCTCTAGGTACACAGATCACCTCTCCTGAACATCCATTGTGTAGGTGCCTACATTTTTATGATCTTTGCATGCTCTGCTTCTTAGACACCAAAATTCTACATGTAATGTCTTTAAAACCTCAATATCCAGCTTTCCAAAAGTAGTTCTCTTCATTATTGTGGAGCTAATTAATGATCCCATCTGTGTTTGTCCTGACACAAGTGGAGGGCAGAGCAAGAGCACATTGTCACAGTACACATGGTTTAGTATAAGGTGGCTGGTCAGGTAGAAAGGCTTCGTTGGTATCTATAACTAGAATAGAGGGTAGTGGTAATTTGAGAGGCTTTAAGGGAGTGATTATTCAGGCTTGGTTTGGGCAGAACCTGAACTAAGGAATGAAAATGAATGGATGAGTTCTGGGGTTGTCTGAGACAGGACTTGAATTAAAATCGAAATATTTATACCAAGTTATGTGATCACAAGAGGCAGCATAGAGAAACATGCATACGCCCAGACCCTCCTCCCCATTAGCTTGGACTCCACTGAACACGGACACTGCAAATAACTCTGAATGTGTAATGAACATCTCCCTTCCCTATCACGATACGCAACAAATGGCATTCTTTGAGCTATGTAGGAACTTTAGGGGTCATTTGGGAAACTATAGCCTGTTGTCACAGTGCCCCAGAAAGCTATTTCATCCTGTTCCTTCCTGTTCTACTTCATCCAGTATCAAGAAAAGTCTACCTCCATGGCTGAGGCATGCTATTCTTTCCAAGGACAGCTGGAGAACACAGACTACGTCATGGCCGAAATGGTCTCACTGTCCACTGCTCATTTTTGTCACATGAAATGCAGGTGTCCACCTGGCCTCTGGTGTCTGACTGTGCTTCAGGTGCCTAACCTCTGGCAGATGGGTTCTAGCCTCTGAGTCCTCTTTAAAGATGCCCAAAGGCCTGTTTTTAGCTTGCCACTTAGATTAATTTAGGTGGTTTCATTGTCTATTGACGTTCAGTCTGAAAACAAGGCTAATTAATGTCTGACTAACAGTTGTTTCCAATTGTGGTCTCTATACTACATTAGCTATGTTTGGCTAAACAGACCGCATTGTTCAAAACCCAAAAATCTTTCCTACTGTTTCTTAAACAATTTAGGGTACTTGAAATGTCTCAATTTAAAAAAAGAAAGCACCAAACAAAGGGACCTGCTAATAGAGATCGTTGTTGCTGATGCTTCTCGGGTTTTGCTACCAGCAAGGATTCACTTTTTGGAACTTGATTCAAAGAAGCAAGACAAATATATTATTTACACAGCTCATGATTTATATGCGGTGTCATGGGTGTCCTTTCATTTCTCTATAGGCTTCTAAATCTCTTCAAAGAGAACTGCAGCTATAAGCAGATGCTATTCCCTGATCCTAGCAAAGGATCATCCTTCAACAGTAGAGTTCTACAGAGAAATTTCATAAAGCAAACTGTTGACATCAATTCTGCAGGTCACATCCTCCGTCTTATTTTTGGTCTTTCATAAAATCTCACGTCCAAGTCATAGGAATATTTTTGACATCAAGATGAGTTTCGACTGTCTTTCTGAACCAGGCAAGTTCAACTCATTAACTGTGAGAAAAAGAAGCTCATTAGAATAGCAATTCAATCTTCCACAGATCTCAACTGCCCTCTGAAATATCTCCACTAACCAGAGAAGGAGCGACTGCAACCCTAGACATTTCAGCTGCTTATGAGTAGACCTACATTAGTGTCCTGGTTCTAATTAGAAGTGTGTTTTTGAGGCAAGTGTCTCTATCATGCCTATTTGCTGTGCTTCACTTCATGAGCTGTGTCAGAGCACATGAACTGGATTTTGTTCTGATTATACCAAGATGGAAGATGTTCTCCAGAAGTGCACATAATGTGCACTGGCTTCTGACTATTGTTTGATCCATGAGACTGGAGTGGAGAGAAACTGAGGTACCCTTCCCCAGAAAATGTGTCATGTGTGCAGCAGCCTCTCTTGCACCAAATGTTTTCCTTTACAGATCTTTTTGTGGTGTGTTGTGCTGTCTGCTAGTACAGACTAAGAGTGTGAGGAAGACACCCAGGAGAGCGTGCCAGGGGGGTGCCAGAGCCAGGGCCTGGGTATATGGTTCAATAGACACCTACGGTTGAGCTTACATTGAAGGGCAAATATGTTTTGCAGCATGCTTGGCTCCTAGATAGAGGTCCATGGCCCCCAGAGAGAGGTCCATGGACATTTTCTACTCTGTGAAGACACCAGGCTGTGCAATTCCCAGCTCTTTTTCCTTTGGGTGGTCAAGGGGAAGGAACTTGTTTGACACCAACAGCTCTTCTGATGCACTTGACTGGGGTAGGGGCTGCCTAGCCTCCGTCTCTAGAATGGAGACTGACTTCACAAATCTTTACCCTTTGTAGTGCCTTGTCTTATTGACAAAAAAAAAAGAATATTTACCTCACCTTCCTCTGCTTCCTTCTTTTTTAGTGAAAGATCTTTTCTGTAAAATCTCTCCTAAATCCTTTGTATCTAGATGGGGAGGAAAATAAATCTAGTGTCTTCTTTCCTCTGAGCGAGTGAAATTTCCTTAAGACCTTTCACAGAGGAATCAACACATGCTAGCTGGGAAGGGTACTTCAGGTGAACACTGAAAGCTTTGTTGGGGTGTTATAACTCTAGGGGAAAATGACAGGAAATATTTTGTACTTTTAAGTAAAAAGAAGTAATAAACCTCATGATGAATTCAGTGAGGGTGGACTTTAAAACTTTGGATGGAATTCCTTATATGCATTTGGGGAAAAATAAAAATTAAGTATAGACATATGTTAATTGATCTGTATGTGAATTCCAAACATTTTACAGAAAGGCAGAACCCTTTGAGCAACACTAAAGCTGAAACAGAGATTTTTTTTGTCAACTGTAAATTGGAAAAAATAATTCAGCAATTTGTTCTTCGAGTGTTGGGTTTCCTTGAACAGGAATCTCTGGACACCAGGAATCCCCTCACATTGCCTCTACTGTCTTCCTTGTGAAAGGACAACACACATATTAGAAGACAGAAGTAATAGGAAAAAACACAGGGAGGTGAAGACACTTCCCAAACATTTGTTTTGAAACACATTACAGTTTAGTCTATTTCATTTAAATCTCAGAAGCTACTGCTCCCACAATAAAATAAACAAAAATAAATTGACTTTGGCTGAAGACCACCACAGATCTGGCTGTTTTACCAAATGGTTTTCACCTAAATGTGTGAGATCAATCTTTGGCTTGTAAACAAGGTTTGAGTTTCTTAAAGACCAGCTTGTTCAACTGCTTCATGTCTTGCCGTGCTGATGATTTTAATATTTCAAGAACAGACTCCAGAAGAAATGATCAGCCTGATGGTTCAGTAACTGGTAAGGGCATATTGTCACAATGGTCACTTTTGTGGTCTCTGTTTTTCACCTAGCAGGTAACCTAGGGTGCTGATCTTTGATGTGCTTTAAATTCCTGCAGAACTCCTCCAAAACATATCTTCCCTATTTATCAAAATTTCATCTAAATGCTCTGTGCTTTCCAGCAAAAGATTAGTCTCTCTCTTTTTTACGAATAAATGTGGAGGAGCCACAAAACACTCTCAGAAAGCTGACAGGATTTCAAAGATGTCTGAAAAATTTCAGTCCACCTCTGGCAATATGGTGACTACAGACAGAAGGGAAGAAAGAAGAGCTACTTGGCGGGGGTGGGTGTGGGGCAACATATGGTTTGCTTTATCCATGGTACCTGCTTTTGGAGAACGAGTGTACCGTCCACTCCTTTGCACAGTGATCAAGCCAATCTGAACTAGAAAAACTGGGTCTGTAATTTGAATTTAAATTAGAGCTCATTCGATACCCTTGTTTAGATCCAGACTGGCTTCGTTTTCAATCCACCCGTTGAATAAAATGAACTCTTAAGAGGGACTCCAGACTAGAAGCAACAGTGATTAGCCAAAGGCAATGCAAGGCTGTGGAGATATCACAGGTCCAAGCTCTTTCCAGAATGTTTTGGATCAAGAAATGCATTTCTTCTCTGCTGATGACATCTCAAATATCCAAATGGGCTTCCCATATAAAGAGGCCACTAATTTGATTTTCAAATGAAAGAGCTCTGGTCCCTAAGAATAGTAGAAAGTCTTGAGAAATATGTCGTCAGGTAGCAGACAGCCTGACATCTCCAATGTTACTATGCTAGTAGTGATGTTCTGGTCCTATTCCAGGACTTTCACCCAGCAATGCAATTTTTCTATTTGGATATAAATCTAGAAAGACAGAGCTGGGAGAGTGGTTAGTAATAAGAGTCATGGGAGCTTTGGACAGATATTCACACTCCATTCCACGCTTGAGAGACAATCATTTACACCTCAAAAGCAGTGGAAAGAGGGAAGCAAACTGCACCTGGCTGACCTGTGGGAATTAAGCCTGAAAATCTGTCTCACATAGTGAGATGAAGGTCATGTCAGATACAAATGTAGAGCAACTACAGATGGTAGCGGTATTCACACCGATGAAATCAGTCTCATTGCAACCACTGAAACCATTGCATCTTCCCATTCAAACTGGGACACGAAGGACACACCAAAGAAAAATCCCCTTGATCAGATCTCTTGAAAAGGTAATGTTGTCATTCACTTTAAAAAAAGGATATGACGAGTAGAACCCCATCAGTCCATTGGCCTCAGATGATGATATGACCACCCTCGGATTTATTTGCACAGTGAAAGTGGATTCATAATGCAACTAGACCCATTTCATCTAAGTAGATGCAATCCATGAAGGGCCATTAAGAACAAAGCTGCTGCCCCTGATTCAAGAAGTCTTTAAAGAGCACACCATTAAAAGCTGGGAGAGGGAAAAGGAAGCATCACAATACGCCTTGATTTTACTTTTCACTGTGAATCTGACATTGTCAACATCAGAGACCGGACTGAACTCAATAGCCCTTTCTGTCTGATCAAATACTGACAAATGCTACTGAGTCACCAGGAAAAACGTGGGGGATGAATATCATAAATTCACAGTAGTGGACTGTGGTGAGAAAGATGTGCTGTTTGGGACTAAAATCTGGGTTTTATTGTCATTGGCAGAATATCAGTTTAATAGCATTTCACCTCAGGTGAAAAGATGCTTACCTGTTTGGAGCGTTGTATTATTCATCTGGTTTTGGTTTTACTATTCTGAAAATCTTCTGAGGTAACTGTTTTTTTCTTGGCAAGGTGACTGAGAGGGTTCAGCTTTGCTAAACATCCTGCCCAGAAGAATGTGCAGAGACCCTTACATACTCAACTTTGCTCTTGACAGTCTGAGTCTCCCATTACAGTGCACTTGGGAAAGGGAAGGAGAGACATCAAACACTTCAATATAGATCACATTTTGAGAGCAGTTTATTTATTGCACTTCACTGGCTGGAATTCTCCATTTTTTAAATAACCTTTCCTGGTAATGCTAGTTCTGTATCATTCAGAGCTATGGAAATTGTGTATTCTTTTCCAAAGAAAAATCAAAAAACCTTCTCCCAGTTTCCAAGCTTGCTGTAGACGCTTAGGTCAGCTCTGCCAGGACAGAGTACATATGTCTGCATATTGCTAGAGGTGTTTCTCAGTGGTGCGTGAATGTATTCTTGTGCGCTGTGTAGTTTGGATAATAGCTCCGTTCCCGTGCAGCTGGCTGTGGAACAGTATTCTGGGGCTGCGCTCTTGCAGAGAGGCATGTAAGGCTGGAGTGTCTGCAGCTCCTCAGCAGCCATGGCCAGCCCTTTCAAAATAATGTAATTTAGTTCGAATGACCTCCTTTCATCCCTCTTTTTACCCACCCTCAAGAACTTAGGTGATATATCAATGGCACAAAGCAGCCCTTGTGCTTCTTGTGCAGATTTTATCCAGGGACACACACCAGGGAGCAGAACATCGCACTTTGGCTACATGAGTCTTTAAATGATGGATTTTCTTTAAGGAAATAAAATTACACTCAAGGCTCACTGAACTGCTAGTCAGACTTTTCCTTTGTAAAAAATCTTTCCATCATTAGACCAAATGAACGAGACGGGCAAAAACCACAACCACTGTTGTTGGTTCTGTGCTGAAGAACAGAAACTAACCTCTCCGCAAAGAGACCCCATCACAAGTACGCCTTTGAGTCTTTCGGTTAAATTGAAAGCACTTCAAGCTATTTACAAAGCAGGAGATTCCTCTCGTTGTTTATCTGTGGTGTGCCTCCCTGGTGCGTTCTGTCTAAGCATGAATGCGTCTGTTCACTCCGTTTCTAGCCTACATCCACAGCAGTCCCAGCGGAGCGGCTGGAAGAACTATTATGAGCAGCCAAGTCTGGAACTGTTTGGATTTATTGTCTTTTCTGGGCATATGGATGATGGTGTCCAATAGATGGATTACGGCTGATTTCTTTAATTTGCTCCGGGCTGTGCAGACTCTGGGAGGATTCATTTGGAGCCATGGTTTGCTTGCCTGCTCTCTTCAGTAGTCCTTGATTTCTACAGCCCCTCGGACCCTGGGTCCTGCTCAGCTCAGCTAAATGCTGGATCTGATGTGGGCAGCTGAGATGGTTTGAGAGGGAGAGGAAGGGGTATGGCTGTGGAGGAATTCCCTGAGCACCTCACCTCCTCCTGGCTGGAGATTTTCAGTGCGGTGCAGAGATTTGATGCTACCCTATGGGAACAGTGGGTCATGAGACCCCCTCGGCAGATCAGGAAACCCAGCTCTTTCCCTATGCCATTTGCCACCTCATGGCGCGGGTGTAAGAACACATCTTAATGAAAATCCATTCTGATCGACTCCTGAACATTTGGAATCCATCATTTAAAACTTGGATGAAGGTGTTGACTCCAGTGTACATGCCATTTGTATACAAATATCGGTAAAATATTGTGCACCTGCACTAGATGAATTGCACACACTCTGTGAGCCCTAACTCTCATCATGTTAATCGTATGTCAGAGCTTGCTGAAGTTAAAACTTGGCTGTTTTTTAAATACCTGTCTTTGACTCTTCAAATCTCTTGTGCCCGAAACATTTTCCACTAATATTCTAGACAATAAAAGTTTACAGGACTGAACACTTGTAAACCAAAGAAACTAGGTATGGAAAACTCGAATATTAAATAAAAATAAATTTTAAGTCATGCAAAACAGTTTAATTCATTCTTTGTAAGCTGAGCAATACATATGACAGAACCGGGAACAAAAACAAAACCATAATGTAAGCATTGACTAGTTCTGAATTATCTAAGTGAGATGCAAAGGAACTGAAAAGACCGATTCAAGAGCAGCTCATAAACCAGAAATGGGTCAAAATAAAATGAATATCTTTATAAGTTATCTGTTCAGTTTCTCTCAGCAAGATTCAAAATTAAAATTTTAAAAAAATTAAATCCATCAAGGACTGCAGAGAAAAAGAGGATAAAAAAACATCCCAAAATGATTTTTAGTTATTGCTGTACAGATTCCTTGCTAGTAAATGGCGCACTTAGATTTTAAAAGCACTCAGTATTTGCCTTTTGGGACTAAATTTGATTTCCCAGGGTGGCAACACTTTCACAAACACATAGGCTGCTGGCTTACAGAGAGTTAAATCATATGTAACATAGTCAGTACAGGGATTTGACCTGGTTTTTTTTCTTTACAAAGTTGGAATTACGATTTCAAACAGGGAAAAGAAACACTTCAGACCACTTCTGCAGCGTGAAAGTGGGGTTATTTTCTGATGTAGTTCCTGTGGAAGGAAAGAGTATTATCCCAGCTTCCATCCATCTAAATGTCCCCTTCCTTGATCAGCATGAGGATTTACAGGGTCACTTTTGAATCCTCTGAGTGGCAACGCCATATTTCAGTCAACGAGAGGAAGGAGGAGAGCACTGTTCATCCTGGAAAAAAGTACACAAGTGTGTGCTGGGTGGTGGTGCCCAGTGGGTCCACCACATTCCCAGTTTGTTCAATGGTGCACAGACTGTTCCCTAGTCCTGTCATGTTGGGTTCATTGCCCACAGACAAGGGGCTACTCTACAAGAGGAGGGGTATCCAGGTTTCTGGACATCTGAAATCCCAGACAGGTGTTCAGGTTCTGTTCAGGGAGAAGAAAAGTTAAAAAATTATTCCAAGGGAAAAAAGAGAACCTATTGAGAGAAGCTTGGTCCTGCTGAGGGTCTGTTCCACCCCACTAAGTATGTGGGAATGTGCAGCAAAAGAGTGTGTGCAGTGGCAGATCCGATGGCTTTTAGCTGGTGAAAGCCACTCTCCAAGCACAGTGCATTTCCCTTCGTGATGTGTTATGGTGCTGGGCTTCGTACCAGGATGGACACTAGTATGGACCTACCAGCTATGGTCCTCTCCATAGAGGGGAGTAAGACTGAGATTTTACTGAGGATTATAAAACTCCAGTGGAGATAGGCCCTACTGTCCCCAAGGTAAGAACCACCCATGAGTGTATGAGATCCTTATCCAGAGCACCCACCTCCTTTAGTGTTTATAACCACGCTCAGCACTTGTGCAATGATACAGGATCATTCATCGTTCCTCGTGTGCAATGGCACAGGCCTGTCCAGTGATCCCGACATTCATTAGGTACAACTCATTATGCTGAAAAAGCAGTCTGGACCCGGCCAAGTCTTCATGATTATTTCTGTTCCATGATCTCATCGGAGCTGTGGGATATGAGCAGCTCTACATGCTATTGCATCCCAGCATAACAAAAGGGAATGGCTGGGGTTTTTTTGCAAAACTAGAAAAGTATGATTACATTTATTGTAAACATGTAGCGATATGTTCACAGATATCCCTTCTAGTCATCAGAGGAGGTGCTCCTGCAGATAGGCTTCATCTGTCTTCTTTATCTTCTGTGGAGGGAGTCCAGGAATATTATCTGGACTGAAGTAATGTTTCATGACTATTCCTTCTGTAGCCCATATGATATTGTTAGAACCTGGGCTGATTTGGGATAGGTGTTTGAATATTAATTACTGGCACCAAAATCTTGCCAGGTGTTATTGTATGTTCCAAGTTTCAACAGCAAAAGGTTCATGGGATCAACCAATTTCAATTGATTTAAAGTTTTGGGCACTTCTAGAAAAGGAAGTAGAAACTACATGTTGTTCAGTTTGGAATATGGTTGAATAAAAAAAAAAAAAAACAGGGGTGGGTTTACAATGGGGAATAGTCAAATCCAACTTCTGTCCTTGAAATTCAGAATTTCCATCTGGAAACTATATCTTTTAACTCCTAGGAATGTCTTTTCATAGTCTGGCCTTAAGTGATGTGCACTGTCTTCTGTGCACTGCTACAGAGATACCAAAGTAATAAAACCCAGCAGGGTGACTCCAAGCATACTTGTGATGCCACTGGAAACTATAATTTATCTTTGTGGGTTATTCTTAAATGGGCTTTTACAGATAATTGACAAGGTGCTTTGCAAAACTACATCCCATCAGGGATGGGGTGGGAAATCATCCCATTCAGGGGTGCGTGCACAGAATATACGGAGGTATCACGCACCTCGTAGCAGCAGGAGATCACTGTAGTAGCGGTAGCAGCGGCAATAAGTTGGCACTCAGCAGCTAAAGGGAAAGTAAATGGAGTTAGGAATTAGGTCCAGAATGCAAACACAGAAAGAATTTCACATACTGTGCCATCAGCATGCAAGTTTCCAGAGGCTCTTCCAACCCCATACTATCCTTCCTCTCTGCTCTTTCTCAGCCCCCATTCCTCTTTCTGTGCTGATGTTCAGAGGGAACTTTGCCATTTCATTTGACCGTACCATTCATTAAAAATGAAAAAAATGAATAGAAAAAGTATATTAAAAATCAGCGGGGATAAATCCCATATGCCTCATTGCCTAGTACAGTACAGAATGTACTCCTGTATGTACAGTACAACTCTGCATTAAACCAGAAGGAGAGCTCTTGTATAACCTCGGTGTAACAAAACTATCTGTATATTAAAAACAAGCCCTTATTTATTAAGACCCCCAAATCCCAACATCCATTTTAAAACTGGGCCTCTTTCAAAGTCTCTGAGTCATCATGAAGAACATGATTCATTCAGTAACCCCAGCTCACCACGGCTCTCTTAGGAGTAAGAACAGATTCAGTTTTAAGCTTCCTCTGGCAATTTGAAAACCAGTATCTGGCTACCAACCTCTGTTTCTAATCTTAAAGAGAATTGCATCCTATTGCTGGTTCTGCATTCTTATCCTAAAAATGAACCTCATTCTTTCTTCTGAATAATTTGGAGTACAATCTGTTTAAACGCCTTTTAAGGAGGCATGAAATTCTATTTTTCACGTCAGTCATAGCTATTTTGAGGGCTTGCCTTTCCAGGAGAGGGAATTTCACAAATATTAGTCCTTTCATAGAGCTAGGAGCTGGTGCTGTCCAGCTGTGATCTCCTGGCCCCAGCCTGGAAACACGCAGTTATATAAAACCCCTGTTAAAGCAGAGACCGAAGAGATGCCTGCGTCATGGAACACGCTCATTTCAGGAATCCTCACCGAACACAGGCGTCTAATGAATTTCTTTTTGTTAGCATTAGGGCCACTCTATCGATTAACCTCTTGTGCCTGTCCGGAAGGAGCAAACAAAGCAAAAGTCTTAGGGCCAGCATTTCTCTCTGGGCTTGAAGGCACATATGGAAGCATTTTCAAGCCAGCAGTACAGTGAGGATTTGTGCTTTTCTAGTTTAAGCAGCTCTTTCTGATGACTGCTTGCTCAAGAAACCTGGCCATCATTCAGCTCTGTACATTTCTTTATTCCCATACTTAGCGGCAGCACTCCCTACCTTTTGCATTCAATAACGCATGCTGGGATTTTCATCGTGTTTTCTTAACGCTTTCCATTTCATGATGCAGTGTATGGTGCTGTTAAAAAAAGTGCATGAAGTCCCCTCAGTAGAGACCAAAAAGAAGCATGTGACTTCTTCCTCAAAAAAATGGGAGGTATACTGCTTTAAGCATCAGAAAAAAAGATTCCAAACTCCTGCCTCTTTTATTTTGGGAACTTTCCAGATAGTTCGCCCTTTTAAAAATGAAATATAATTACAAATCGTCCAGACACTTTACTGAGATCACCCATTTCACACAGGTTATTAAATAGTGACTTGAGGACTCTACGGATAAAAGCTGAATTTGTTGAGTTTTATATTCAAGTTTGATTCACAATGAATTTTCTTTTCCCTTTTTGCAATTTTAGTGGCCTTTTCTTGGTGTATACAAGGAGATGCATGCATTCTTCTTTATGCTCAGTTTACTTTATTCCTGTTGCTCTCCCAAATTATCCTGAATTATTTAGGACCTGATTTTGCTTTGTTTATGAAAATAAATTCTTGACATACTATACCATGCATCTGATTTTTTAGGTTTTTCAGGGAATCATCCTCCACAGTGGTTTACAGTCTGTGGTCTGAAAGCTTTGGGAATGTCTGCAATGTTTTTAGGTGGTCTGCAAAATTATAACTAAGCCTGTATTTAGGAGGCTTAAATTAAAGGAGGTTTAAAGTCTGCCCTTTAATTAAAAAATTTTAAGGCACAAAATTTTAAATGAATGGATTGCAATCACTCCTCTACAATAAATGATATTATTAATTAGTTTCCATGCTTTCATGGCAGAACTAAGTAGTGAATTAAGTATGTTTGGTTATATAGTGACGGGGTTATTTATAGGAATAATGGTGCTGTCTCCAGTTATGTCTTAAGATAAAACAGTCACTGTAACACTCATAGAAAAATGATCAGCAGTACACCAAGAGGATGAAACTCAGTAAGTCAGGTTAATTTTCAAAGTATCATTAAATGTTCCTCCTGTTGTGGGAGAGCTTGAATAGAGAATTGATTTCAGAAGCATCTTGGAAATGAGATTACCCAAAATAATTACTTCTTTGAAATTAAATACTTTTCTAACAAATCAGAACTGAAAAGGAAAAAGACCTTAAATCTTTCTGATATACACCTCAGAGAGGACTGTTTTCCAAATTACCACTATTTCAATTGTTTCTTTATTCTTTCAATTAATACTCAATTCTTCACTAAGTTGGTAAGTTGATTTGGAGTACTTGTGAAATGAAAGAATCACAAGGATTGGCAGCAAAATTAAAAGTAATGAAATGGGATATTTATGCTATTTAAATGCTTCAAGTTTTTAGCTTAACCCACTTAGTTTCCATGAGCAATGTTAGAACAAGGATATTTTTACTGAAGGTCAGTCAGCCTTGACCTCCTTTGGAGATATGAAAATTGTTATCCAGGAGAGATAAATTTTGCAAACATACGCATGCAGGCACATACGCATTATCAAGCAAAAAAAAATATAAAAACAGGCATTTTTTAAGTAAGGAAATATTCAGTAATTTATAACTTGACATTTTAAAGCAAAAGAAAGCAAGAATTGACGTTGTGACCCTGTGGAAGTCTGTCATTCATTTTTGTGGGATGAGAATATCATTGTATATTTTATTGAAGGCTGCTTAAGTCTACATGTAATACAATTGATGTATCTTCTCACAGGGGTGGCTACTACTTGCTATGATTTATCATATCACCTAGGATGACTGTAAAGATAAAAACTATAACTTATTGGTAGAATTAGAGGAACATTTCTGTGCGGTGGTGAAATATATCATTATCAAATGACTACTCGAAAATACTCCAGGATGAACCACCTTGGTACAAAGGCATCTGCAGGAAGTATATATTGTTACTTTGTCACTACCTAAAGGATGAGAAATTTGATCTTGAGAAATGAGACAAAGGTACTGCTGCTCATCTTTGAAAAATGTACCTTCACTACTCTGGAAGACCATGTTATGCACCAGTGGAAATCACTCTGGCTCCAGCTGAGGCGTATCCATCTTCTCCATGACGACACAACCACAGCGTTTTATGAAATTCTTGGGATTGCTTGTACAGGGCTGTTTCAACCCAGTAATGAACTGGTAATCTGGAAGTATCAAAATAATATGTCTGAAGGACTTCACTGTCTGAAAACAAAATGATTTATTGCTTTTTAAAGCAGCTCAGTAAGATCCAATCTTAAGCCCATTGCCAAGGTAGTCTCTAAAGGGACTGGAAAAGTGAGGAAACCTGACGTGAAGCTCAGGTTTGACTGAAGCTGAGGTTTGACTGAAATGAGAACTTGTTACTCAGGGATTTCATCCTCTGTGTTGTATGAAATAGCCTCATACTAGGCTGAAAGCCAAAACAGCTGCTTTTTTAAATTCCTTGCCGGCTGGAGCACCCCAGGACTGGCTGTCTGGCAGCCGTCAGGCTGGGATCCAAGAGTGAGGGAAATGAGTCCTTAATAAGCACACAGTCTGAGATGTCCTCACCTGAAGGGTTTGACTCTGCCTCCTCCAGCTATGCCACCCACCCTTCCCAGGGGTGACAGCAGCCAGCAGCAATGACCCTGCTTTCCTCCTGGAGGGATGCCAGGACTGGTGAGGTCAGTGGCCCAAGCTCCATGTGGCTCTGAGGGCAGTAAGTCTCTGGTGCACCCAGGGTTTCAGGAAGTTCAGAGTGTGGCTGGGTGGGCTGTCGTTGAGGTGGTGAGGATGCAAAGGGGATCTCTTGAGCTGTGTCCACTGTGCCAGGGATCACGCACTGACTCAACCATGGGCAACAGTAAAAACCCCACTGATTTTCCTGAAACTAGGACATCATCAGAAATCCCTAAAATATAATTTGCTGGAGATCCATTTCCAGAGAGTTTAGAGACCCAAATACTTCAACATAAATTTTTTGTCTTAGCTTGCTGTTCACTAAATCCTAATTTTGGGTCCCTGTGTTCAATTCTGTGTGAGCCACTGGAGACCCACAAGTATCAAGAGATACTTACTCACCTACACAGAAGTCAGTGGACGTTTATGAAGGGTGGTTTTCTCTAAACTTTTTTACGGTGGCATGAATGTTATCTCAGATTAGTGGAGCCCATGAAAAACACCACTTCATGGCATGTGTGTGAGGTTTTGGCTCTGAGAAACCTTAGAAATAGGTGGGTTTCTTAACACTTAAGACCCAGCAGCTGGGTTTATTAACACTGAGGTTCTAGGATCCTCCCATACAGATAGCAAATGTTACTGACAGAAAATCATTCACTATGGACTTGAATAAATAATAGAAAAACACATGCTGTAAATTGTGTCCAAGTCACACTACTTCTAAGAAACGTTTGGATGCCCGTATTACTTTTTCTTAATTTTTGCATATTTATAAAGATGACATAATTTCTTCTATGTTTCCATTATGTAGCCGTGAAAATGAAACAAAACAAGCTCAGAACCTGCTGTCTGCTTTCCTGTCTGACAGCTGTTTTTACATACAAGCAGGCATTCATTCTTCCCTACCCAGGGGTGCCAGCTTCTTCTAACTGCTCTTTCAGCAGCAGCTCGGAATAACCACCTCCTGATCCTGTTTGGATGGTGCTAACTGTCCTTGCTGTGAGCTGATTCGGTGTCTCTGCATGCTTCTCTCTCTCTTTTTCATACAGCATCAAGGAAAAATATCCACCTAAAGCACTGAAAAAAAGATGCAGATGGATGCTGTTTGCTACCCCCTTTCAAAAGCTACTAATGAATATCCCTGGATCTGTGTTTTTGCCTTCACGTTCACTCTGCCACCCTCCTCTTTGGGTCAGGGATGGTGAGATGGGGAACTACACGTGCTGTCTTGCAGATCTGCTGGTGTATCAGGACCTCTTGCTTGCGGCCACCGAGCAGTGTCTGTAACAGAAATGTTTAATAAGCCCATACACCTAATTTTCCCCAAATGAATGGCTTCTTTCTTTAAAGCTCATGCCCGTTGACTTCCATGAGACCGGAGTACTCATCACCTCGAAAGCTGTGCCCGTTGGCTGTGACAAAGGGGTGTTTCTCGCTTGTTAAAAGTACACAGGGTTACAGCTCATCAACACAGCATCAATAAAAGTGTATGAAATGAGACAACACGGTGACAATAGTTCTCCTCTTCGCCTGCAAAGGAACACTAATTAGAGAGGATTTTCAGACATCAGACTGGGAAGCGTTTGCTTTGTGAAACAAAGATGCTCAAGATCAAAGCTGAGTCATAACATCTCTTTGGCCCTGAAATTTGTTTTTCTTAATGGAAACAGCGTAATACGGTTCAGAGCAGGAATCTTGCTGAACTCCCTACGCTTGAGGCTGGCAAACAGCAAACATGAGGAATTACACAAGCTGCAGTGAAAGCTTTAAATGATACCATGGCTGTGGAATTTGGAAGCTTTCTAATTTCCAGTTCAAAATCTCCTCTTTGGAAGAAGAGACCTTGCAGTAATGAATGAAGACACATTTAATTGTAAATGTACAAGGGAGCCTTTTCAAGGATCCAGTGAAACCAGTAAGGGAAATCAGCTGAAGGAGGCTACAGAGTACCCTGTGAGCATGGCGCCATCCCTGTGAGAGGGCCACATCCTGGCGCCGTCATGTCAAGCATCTCCTGGTGCCACTTGTACCTCCCTGATGAGGTGAATGGAACTATTCACTGAGCAAGTAGCTGACTGGCACAAGAAAGCTGGTGGAAGGACTGAAATTTCATAGCAACAGGACTGAGAGCTCTATTTTTGGGGATGTACGTGGTACGTGTGACCCTTGTGTTGTCCATTAGGAGAACGTTTCACTCCTTCATGGTTGAAGAGTAATCCAGACATATTCATGACTCATTGCAGGCAAGAGAAAAAAAAAAATAAAAAAAATTGCAGATGAAGCTGATCATTATGAATCATCCAGTGACATTAACACTCAGATATTTTAAAATATTCAGCCAGACAATTCATTTTTACTCAACCTCAAAACTTCATGGCTAGTGTGGCTGAGACACTCTTAAGCAAAGACAGGCAGTCTTACAAAATAAGATATGCAAAGGGAAAAATATTTTTCATAGCTGAGGACGAGATTGTTTTCCATTATCCAAAATAACCAGATTAGTGGAGAGGCTTTGATACTTACATATTTTCTAGAGCAGGACATGCCACGCACTAAGTGCTTGCTATGGAGGGGTACTTTTCCAGCTCATTTTGTATATAGAAGCATTGGCTTCTCTCTCTAAGTAGCCAGATCTCTGCATCTTAGCATTTGATTCCTCAAGGGATCATATGTTTCCCCATATGTTTCGGATCACAACTCCCCAGCAGGTTGGGGGGGTCTGATTTCTCACAGAAATGGATGCGGAAAAACCACTTCCTTATCCTGAATGTTGAGGTTTCTTCCTTAAAAGTAAGTATTGCTGTTTAAATTAAAGAGTACTGTTTTAAAAAAGCTACATACAAATATCACTGTTTTATTACTATGAAATGATGAAGCAAAGTATTTTACACCAGAGCTATTTAGAGCTTTTTTTTCTGTAAAAAGATTAAATATTTAGACTTTTACTCTCAGTTTTAAAAATGAAAAACTGAAGTTAAGCCTACCACCACTATTTTACCAGCTGAGCACAATAAAATGCAACTTTTTTTCCACTTTTTCTTTCCCCTTTTTCCCTTGTTAACCTTTAGAAAAGTTAGAGTGGCAGAGGGAAAAATAAAGGAAAAATAGGAAAGATTATTGTTTTGGGGTGGGCAATGAGGGAAACTAATACATGACATTATTCATTCTATTTTGTTTTATAGCAAAGAAAAGGTCATAAAAGGATAGGGAAAAAGCAGAAAAGCTGGAAAAATCCAAAGGAAGTTTTGCAAAGTAGGTCTTCATAACTCGGGGGACCTATTTTTTTGGTAAGCCTTTAAAAAAACTCAACCCGTTCAAATGTTACCCTCTGCTAAGGTACTTGACTGAAATATTCCCCTAAATTTAGGTATCTCACTAACTTAACTGTTTTCCTCAGAGATCTTGGACACTCAAGAAGTTACAGTTTCAGGTTTAGTGCATCTCTGAAAAACAGAAAATATTATGAACTTGGGGTTTAATGGTAAGGACCTTTTAAAAATAATGTTGGACTCTGCCTAGCTGTATTTTGAAGCAAGCTAAAGAAAAAGTTTTAAAAAATCAAAGCACTTATATCAAGTAATTTTACAGCAGTAATTCTCCTTTATAAGTAAGGAATCATAGAATGGTTTGGATTGGAAGGGACCTTAAAGATCATCGAGTTCCAACCCCCTGCCCTGGGCAGGGACACCTCCCACCAGACCAGGTTGCTCAAAGCCTTATCCAGCCTGGCCTTGAACCCCTCCAGGGATGGGGCAGCCATACCTTCTCTGGGCAACCTGGGTCAATGTCTCACCACCTTCAGAGTAAAGAATTTCTTCCAAATATCTCATCTTAATCTCCCCTCTTTCGGTTTAAAACCATTACACCTCATCATATCACTCCCCTCCCTGACCAAGAGTCCCTCCCTATCTCTCCTGGGGCCGCTTTAGGGACTGGAAGGAGCTCTAGGGTCTTCCTGGAACCTTCTCTTCTCCAGGCTGAACAACCCCAACTCTCTCTGTCTTCGTAGAGATCATACATAGGGACATTTAGATATCTATGCGAAATCATGAAAAAGGACTACCTAGCCTCCAGTGGCTGGTCTGGGCAATCCTGTCAAATCACCCTTCTTCTCTCACAAAGATCAATAGCTGAAACCTGTGAAAAATGACCAGGTTTTTTTTTTTCTTTTTTACCATCTTATCTGTCTTGCCTGTTGGATCCCTCAGTGAAAAATATGCATATTGCTTGTGTGCACTGTCTCAGAGGCTGTTATTGTGGAAATGCAATCCATGTAATAACATCCTGCAGGGACAATAAAGAAGATAAAAGAGGAGATATGAAGTAACTGGTAAAGTAGCGTTTTTTTCTAGAAAATACATGCAATTCATATGCACTCATGATTAGGAATATAGCATTTTTAATCCTGGAGTTTGCTCCCTGTCTCATCCTTCACTTCTGTTTCCAATCCCATAGATTAGTTTTTAGCTAGTTTGTTTTGTTTTAATAAAGCAACAGTGCTGCACTGAGAGGCTCATTTTTCAACTGGATGTTTCCCTTTCTTTAATGTTTGTTTTAGGTAATTGAATTTGCAACTGAAAAGGTGTAAATTTTTTTCATCTTTTTTTTTTTTTTAATGATACAATTTATCTTGATCATTTTCAAGGCCAAGAGATGCACTTGCCACCAGAAGGGTCCAGTTTCAGGAGGCTGATGGAGACACAGGCCAGTTTCTGCCTCTGAGTGTGTCCCATTGGCCCAATCTTCACCACTCATGTCCCCCTCCTGCCTCCATCCACAGGCATGGGGTTCTTCTGTGCCATCACCAGCCCTGCTGTTGCACAATTGCTGGGCTACCGAGTTCGTAGGCCTCTTTTGCAAGGGGCGAGTGTGTACCTGTCCCAGGTTGCCTACCCCAGGCTCCCAACCATCCTGACTGTGCATGGAGCCAGCTACTCATGGCCAGTTCTTGCAGTCAGGAGAAATTATTTGGCTCTTTGGATTGTTTGCTGCTCAAGCATCTTTTTCCCAAGAAGAATGCCGAGCTAAGTAACAACATTGTGCAAGGAGCCTGTGGGAAAGGGTTTTTAAAACGACAGACAGCTTCAAAGCTTCAGTTTTCCAAATATCAGAGTCTCTTTAAGGACAATGAGACATCCTCTTCTTCCCTATTAACCTTATGGTCAACCGAAGTGAGGAAAACTATTTATATGAAACCTTGGCTTTACCAGGCTCTATTTCAAATTTGAACACCAGTAGCAGCGATTCATATAGATTGTGGAAGACATTCGGAAGATCAATGCAGGAGGGTGGCTGCCATGCAAGGGTTAGGAGTGTGTTGAATAAATCCTTCTTTTCTAGCCAAGGAACTCTTTCTCTCTGTTAACCTGTGTTGTTCCACAAAATGCTTGCAAATCTTACTATGGAAGAGCCTATGTTAAATGGGGCTGTTCTGCCTCTGAGATGGTATAAAAGGCTTCAGCTCAACCAGTACTTGCCTCACATTCCCAGGCTAGGAAATCATTCAGCAACCAGAGAACGGTGCTGTCAAGACATCTGTACTCTTCGCATACCTGTAGAACTGGTAGCATCTCTGTTAGGTGCAATATTGCAACCCTATGGCAAAGCTTTCTGTCCCTTGCTGAATATTTCACAGCTATAGCTCTCATTTTTTGACCTATTTTTGATGCATCTCTCTCATAGTTTTCTATCTTCTTGTTCTATGAACTCCATGACCTGAATAATGTCAAAAGCAAGGATTTCCATCATGTTTCATGTATTCATTCCAATTGATCTTAATAGTGTCGACTTTCTACAGAAATGAAGCCATTTCGCATACCACATCCTGCATGTTTTTTATTCCAAGAGAAAGGTAAAGAGCGTAGCTAAAATATTTGATCATCAGAGTTGCCAGCTCTGAAATTGAGCATGTTAAAATGACTCACTTGGAGAGATTCAGCTGAAAAATGGGCATCCCTGTAAGCATTGAGCAAGACTTGAGCAGCACAGAAAAATGGAGACTCTCTGAAGTTAATTACATTGCATAATAACATTTCATCAGATTTTGGCATTTTTTCCCCTTCCTTATATTTGGCTTTTTAATGCAATTTAAATGATAGCTTGGACACATGATCAAACACTATGAGAATATTTTCCTTAGCAGTACAGTGCAGCTGCAAAAGCTGTTTCTTGACTCAATTAATACTAATACAGTAAGAAAATTAAAGGCTTACTGCCAGGAATAATATGTATTTTTTACATAAAGCATGGTATAATAGCTACATATTAGACAACAATATACAAAGGGATTTTGAAAAGACAAAGATTTTCATTGTAATACTTGTGTACATCCTGTTGTCTGCACTGTAAAATAAAGCAATAACAGAATAAATAGCTATATCTGCTCAATACGGTCTCTGATTAAAGAAAACAGCTAGGAATTATAGCTTAGTAATTGCAGTCTGTGGTTTCATTTCTGCCACACTGTACCTGGTTTCCAACCTGTTTCAAAATAGTTGTAAGAACTTTCTATATTCTCATAGACTGCTGTTTTGGATCCCTCTGTGTTTTACCTTAGGCAAAACCGACAGCAGAGTGTTACCCATGGATAGATAATTACCTGTGTTTATTTCTCTTATCCTATTGCCTTTCCTTTGTATATCTTCCCTTAAAAAGAAAAAGTATTCTGGATTTCAAGATACAGGTGTATGGCTCACTTCCTGTCCGGCTTAACAAATTGCTTTGCACGCGTACTATTTATAACCAAAGTTTTAAAGACTGGCTTTGTCAATTTGCTAGAGATTGCTGAGCAGAATGATCAATTACGCAATTAAGTTTCTACTTCACATGCTGCTGCCTAATCTCAGCTTCTGATTATTCTGAGCCACTGCAAGAAGTGCTCACGCACCCTTCTGTTGCTCAATTTGGCCGCGAAAGCCAGAATAAAAAAGTCACATATAAAAGAATAGTGAATGCTACTGCTGGTAAAAAAGCAAAAAGAATGTACAAGAATCGTCCA
Organism: Limnodromus scolopaceus; assembly: GCA_028565335.1. NCBI lineage: Eukaryota > Metazoa > Chordata > Aves > Charadriiformes > Scolopacidae > Limnodromus > Limnodromus scolopaceus. The sequence continues at coordinate 85,846,431 of JAOXNO010000024.1, forward strand.
AAGCCCACATGGATCTGACAAAAAAAAAAAAAAAAAAAAGTGTATTATTTTGCAATAGGGGACTTCCCAGAGTACCAAAGGGATTTTCTCCCGTGGTTGAGTTGAATCCCATTAAAATAAGTATGTATTTATGGGCTACATGAAAACTCTGAATCACTTTATCTTGTCTTATCTGGGTAATACCACAGTCTATGCAAAGAATGCTTCTTAATATCAGTACAACAAAAGCAGCAGCAAAAAAGCTGTGGAAATGGAATATATTTTAAAGTTTTCCCATTGCTTGTAACAAATTTTGACTCCTTCCTGACCATGACTCTGACTAAAGCCGTGACAATGACAGACTTTTCCACTTTAAGAAATGGGGTGCAGAGAAATTGAATAATGAATCTAGCCTCATTTTAGCAAGCTGGTATCAAAGAGAGGTAGAACGGGGGGCCAGAGTTGCCCCCAATCTCCCACATTTCCAATAGACACAGAGTGCATGGAGAGACCGGTTACAGCAGATGCATTTGTGGGAAGATTAATGATTCTGTGGGGCTGACTGGTGGTACAGCAAGGTTAAAAAACATAAAAAATAAATAAATAAAGGGTCATGGCTGTATTAGATTGAAAAGAAAGTAACTTCTCATAAAACTGGGGGTACTTCTAATTGAAAAATACAACATGCTTCAGAAATTCCCAGGAAAGCAAGCTGTCTTATCCGACTCTGTATGACACACTGCTGCCACTGGCAGTTGAAACTGGGTCTGTCCTGATGACCAGAGTTGAACAAGAGTATTGATGTGTTGAAGAGGAATCTGCAGGGAGACGTAAGCCTAATATGTTATTAATTAAAGTCTTTTGTAGGTTTAATCAGGTAATTTTTTGAAAATGAATAGGTCAAAGGAGAAGAATCTGATAAGAGAAGGAAATATATAAGATATATAAGACATATAAGACCTCCTGGTCTAGTGGGAGGTGTCCCTGCCCAGGGCAAGGGGCTGGAACTGGATGATCTTTAAGGTCCCTTCCAACCCAAACCATTCTATGATTCTATGATAAATTGGCTGGAAGATGCAGTGAGAGTAGACATCATATGCCCATTTCTTACATTGGAGCTACTTATTGAGAGGAATGGATGGTTGTCCAAGAGATATGGCCCTGTTCAAATACAGAGAAAGGACTCAAAATTATTCCTTCTTCAGAGAAGTCTTACAGCCAGTGTTATGGAGTAGAGCTGCAGCACATTTTCCAGTAAAACTGGATTTCATTGTAAAGTACGATTTTGTCAGGAACATCACAGCATTTAAACTCTGGAACCTCCAGGTCTGACTGGAGCCAGGGTTTCTGGGGGTGTCAGGGTGTGATGTGATATCCATATTTTGAATGGAAGCTATATTTCAACCCCAACTTTCAAGAGATGAGCATCAATTTAAAATAATGCAGTTTAAATAACATAGGAGAGTTTCACCTGAATTTCCACTGTTAGGAATTAAATGTACAATATCTTATGGTTTTGGTTTGGCAAGTTTCCACATGCTTCGCTGGCATTCACGTGGAATGCATTTCATTTGAGCTGTGGATTAAGAGGGGTATAGCTGACAATGCTGTGCACATTTTATTGCAATGCATCTGTTGGAAACTAATCTGAAAATGTTTCAATTGTCATCAAGCGAACAATACTTCTGTACCAACATGAGTTGGTCCTAAAATGTTCTCTGTAACTTGAAATTATGTAGATATAATTCAATTTTTAAAGCAGATTTAGGAGTCTGGCAAGTGTGCTTCCAAATATATCTTTACTTCATTACAAGTGCGTAAAGGGTTTGACACAAACAGAAACAAGGAAGAGGGAGAAGGGAGGAGTATGAAAAGAAGTATCAGTAAAGGAGAAGGACAGAAGTTTTCATTTCATCTTCTCACTGCTTCCTTTCTCTTCCTTCCTCACCTGTTATTCCTTGGCTAGGAGGAATCAGAACAAAATGCAGGGTCATAATCCTGAATATTAAGAGAGAAGACTTTGGCTCATTCAAGGATCTGCTTGCAGGAATCCCATGGGATATGGCCCTAGAGAGGAGAGTGGTCCAGGACAGCTGGTTAATTTTTAAATCATCTCATCAAAGCTCAGGAGTCCCATCACACAAGCAGAAAATCACAAACAGGTGGGAGGAGGCCTGCATGGATGAACAAGGAGCTCTTGACTAAGGTCAAACATATGAAGAAAGCGTACAAGAGGCAGAAGTGACTCAGGAGGAATATAAAGATGTTGTCTGATCAGGTAGGGAAAAGAGGAGAGTCATACTCTTCTCAGAAGTGTCCAGTGGCAGGACAAGAGGCAATGAGCACAAACTGAAACACAGGAAATTGCATCTGAATAGAAGAAAATATCTTTTTACTGTGAAGGTGGCCAAACACTGAAACAGGTTGCCCAGATAGGTTGTAGAGACACCATCCACAGGGATATTCAACACCTGACTGGACATGATCACGAGCAACTGGCTCTAGCTTGTTTGAGCAGGGCTTGGGCTAAAGAAAGGCTCTTGGTAATTCTGTAATTCTGTATTTCTGTGATTTTTACCTTCCTGCTTTTTCTTTTTTTTGTTGTTTTTGTTCATACTGCCCTTTACGTATCATACGTGAATGTATTTATTTTTTTAGATTGTTGTACACTCCTTTTTTCAACCTTTTTTTTAAAAAAAAAGAATTCTGTCCTTTTGCATGTCCTTGGGAAAGAAAACACTATCATTTCACCCTGACCTGCCTCCTCCCTCTCTATTCAAGTCTATATGCATACCAGCAACTTTTTCTTGTCCGTTACTAGTCTTTTCAAATCTGTCAGGTCAAATGGCAGAGCAATACATGATATTTTGCAGTCTAAATTCTTAGTTATCTACATATTTTCTCAGTTCATGAGTTCAGCAGTACCATCCTTTGCCACAGATCTTCTAGGTCTGCAGTCAACTTAAATAAAGTTTCCAGTAAAGGTATTGACTTTAAACAGGTGGCTTGAAATATCTCTTTAAATTCAAAAGCTGAAGGCAGTAAAGAGAAGAAAACAAAATCAATGCTTTGGAGCTAATGTCATAAAAATCAGCTTATAGAGTGCTAGGCTTTTTAGTGATTGTTTTTCCACTGGCTACAAACTTGAGCTGCCTCAGCCTCTGGGCTGTTCTAAAGTCTTCACAATGAAGCTCATTCAGCTCTCAGTGGACCTGGGAGCTCCACTGAGTTTGTTTTGCAGCTTGATGATAGCTAAGCATTTTAGGAGCGTATCCTTTGACTGTAACTAACAACCTATGGTGTGTTTTTTGAAACATTTATTTAACACAGCAATACTTCATATGGACTGCACAACACATCAAATGGTCCACACTCAGCTTTCGGTTCCCGCAGTGTGGAATTGCTACAATTCCTTAGACTTCAAGAGTATAATCTCCAATTTCTCTAAGTTTAATGAGGATGAGAGCAGAATCTGCTAGGGTTCCATCCTACATGCAGAAAATAGGATTACGTAGGTATAGTGATAGATTGTATCAGAACTGGACTCTGGAATTTTAACAGATTTGGTCTCTGCTCTAAAAAATTATGGTTTATTTTGATATGAATGGATATTAGAAAGTTAGATTAACCAAGGATGGAGAGAATTAAATATTGGGAGAATTAAATCACATTTGATTTGACAAAGTGACCAAAAATCTTTCAAACAGGATGCTTTTCCCTGTAGTTTTTATTGCTGACAGACCTGAATTTTAGTCTGACATGACTCAGTTTTTCAGTAGAATTTCTCTTTTGGCACATTATGAACATGTAACTTTGCCTCTGTGTTTGAAGTCTTTGGGTCTGCTTGTTTCTCTTGGAGTGCTGCAAATCAGGAGCACCCTCACAGAATAATGCAGACTCATACCAGATTTGAAACCATAACAAAGATCTTGATATTTTCAGCATGATTTAAGTGTGGACAGACAAAAAAATTATTTGAAGAAATTTCCTCATGTCATAATCCATGGGTTTTATGAGTTTTAATATATTGTAATGGGTCAAGGACATCCTAGACTCCGAATTATCCAAAGATAATGATGACCATTAAGGCTAGTATGAGCTTTAGGTCTGCCCTACACTTATATTTTACTGAGATTTCTAAGCTGATTGGAAGTATAAAAAACCCCAGATTTATAACAAATATGACTATGCCAGCAAAATTCATGGGGGACAGGTTTATCAGACAAAATGTTCTTTGACAAACTACATCTTTAGTGGAGGAAATGAAGCTCATAAGGTACACCAGCAAAACAGTAATTATTCTAGTTAATTTGCATTTTAATTTACATTCTAGTTTAATTTAATTTCCTTATTCCTTGTCTGAGCTAATGTAGCTTCTGTTTTCACTCATTGAACCCTGTTGCACATCCTGGCTGATGGACTGGAGAACTCACAATTATTAAACTTTTTTCTCGTATCCTGCTTATAGCGACATCAAAGTCTTACATAAACAAACTGGATTCTTGGGCTTTTTTGGTGGAAAGTATTATTACAGCCTTTCAATTGCTCTTCTGAATTTTCTGTGAGTCCTCTCCCATTCATCACCACTTGGATGGTCAACTGGATTTCTCATTGCACTCAGTGATTCCTTCATTCCTTTTGGCCCAAGTGTTTCGCTGAAAGCTGAGGATGGGCTATGGAAACAATGTTGCTTTCAGAGTCACTGTTTCCTATCTTGAAAGGTTCACTTGAATTGTGGATTTCTGTATATATCTCTCTATTTGTGCTTTTCTTAAAACACACAACATTTATATTCCATGCAGCAAGCAATCCCACTCATTCTGTACTGAAGGCCTCTTCTTTTAATTGATTACCATCCTGTGAATCATTATGTCCTTACAAAAAACATCAGAAAAGACTTCATCATTTCAAAGCCTGTCTTCTGGGGGTTCCTGCTGGAAAAAAAAAAAAAAACCACCCTCAATTATCATTGCTGCTCTTGACTACATTTAGCCATGGTTCAACACGCTGATCAGTATTTCATTTTTGTATTCTTTCTTCTGTCTTCAACAACTAAATTTTGTGATTAAAAAAATATACAACAATCCCTTATTACTATAACTATACTAAGCTACCCATTTGAGCAAATCAAAAGCATAGCCACTTTATCTAACTCTCTCCCTGGAGTCTAAAATTAATTAACGTGAGCTCTCTTTCCCTAATTTAAAATTTTGACAAATAAAACCTTCCTTGTGAATTTTTTTCTATGTAACAGATGATGTGGCAAATTATCTCCCAATTGGTCTGAAGTTCACCAAGCAAGTTTACAGAAAATCAGCATTCCTGGTCCTCAGTCAGCTCTTTTAAAACTCTAGGATGCAAAATTCCAACATCTACTAACTTAAAAGCATGGATTTAGAAACTGGTCTTTAGCTTTACTTTCCCGTTCTCCACATGCTATGGTACTGTAGTGATGGATGAATATCACTCTGTGGGCTATTCTCCTAATGTAATATTATAATGTAATATTATAGATTATTAGATGATGCAAATAAGAGGAGTTACCATGCAGAGGCTGCTCTTCTATCCAAAACCTTAGTATTTCAGCAGGTTGGGGTGTCTGCTCTGTCCCGCGTAGGGTGCTCACTCATGTCATAGCTTCAAAGTTCTGCACAGAAAAATGCAGCACATTTGTCTCATTATTACCTATAAATAGCAGACACATTTAATTACATGCATCAAGTATGGTAACAAAATGAAATCCTCCAACCATAAGCCCCTAGGGCGAAATATCAGCATCTAACACATAACCCGCAGTTATAGGTACTGAGATGAAAGCACGTTGCCTTGCAAGTGCCTAACAATTATGTTCCATGTTAATTACTTTTTTTTTTTTTTATTTGGAGGAATTAACTGAATCACATTCGACCAAATTAAATTAGAAATCCTCTCTTGTGCTGTGCTATCAGCTGTCACTGAGCCCAGAATCATTTTCCAGCATTAATGATAACTTCCTTCAGCAAGCCGTAGGTCTTGCCTTTGCTGAGAATATATCATCTGGTTTATTTAGACCGTAATTGTTCACTGTGAGTTCAGGTATAAAAGACAGACTTATTTTGTTTGCTATGTTTTCAGAGTCATTGCTGCGAGAGGCTATAGCAGCTGCTTCTTCTTTTGTGTAGCAGTGGCAAGTCTCTGAGGCTCTGGCTTTCCTGCGTGGCACAGGCAGACAGAAACTTCTTGTCCTACTTAACTGGCCTGTTGAGCCTTTTTCTCAACAATTAAGTTCCTCAGCTGGCTTTTAAAATCTGGTCAGAACATAATTGCTTTAGCCCTGGAGTATAGGATGAAATTAGCAGCTGTTTACCCTTGCTCATTCATAAATATTTATAGCTCTGTCTACATTATTCCTTTCTGTGCTGTTTTCATACAAATTCTCGAGGTTTTTAAATGGATAAGACTCAAAAAAGTTTAGGAGCCAATCTTTAAATGTTTGTATCCCAGCTTTCCTCAGAACACAGTTGCTCCTTAGGCCTAATCTGTGTGTCTTTAATGCTCCCATTTCCTCAGAATCTGCAATACTGTATCTCAGCAAAATGATAACAAAGAAGTAGCAATAGAAGCCCTTACAATCTTCATTTACTATCTACCTCCATATGCTGAGGGGTTGATGATAAGTGGGATAGGACAAAATAGATTAATGCTACCTTCGTCTCAGGAGGAATTAAAAGTAGGTCCATGTCATGCTAGACTCTGTGCGAGATAATCTCCGGAGTATCCTTTCCTCAAAAGGTTTACAAACCAAACCTAACAAACCAATCCAAACCAATCCAGACCAATCCAAACCAAACCAAACTGATCCAAACCAATCCATACCAATCCAAACCAATCCAGACCAATCCAAACCAAACCAAACTGAGCCAAACCAATCCAGACCAATCCAAACCAAACCAAACAAGAAAATAAAGAAAGATTGAAGCACAGGTTAGGACAGAAGAACAGCCAGCAGTTTATCTGAGGTTTTCTTAGTAGAGCAGGAGCTAAATGGATGATAAGGAAGGAGAGGGAACACTGATGGGGCAGAGGTAGGGACACACAGACAGGAATGGGTCAAGCATGTGGTGCAGATGCAGTTATGGTCTGGTTTCCTGCAGGGGCAGGCTGAGAAAAGTGAGGCAACTTTTAGGCATCAGCCATGAAAGTACTGTCCTGGCCCTCACCCACGTCTGCCACTACAGGAGAGGTGGGGCAAGAAGGTCTGGAGTAGCAGTAACCTTCGTGCACAAAACCCACCAGGTTGGCCAAACTGGACCTGCTGGGCTAACACAGAGTACTGCAGTCCCTTCTGGTCCCTGTGGGGCTGTGTGTGGCTGTAACTCCCTACAAACGAGGAAGCAGAACCAGCACTTTCTCTTTGGGAAAGGTCAGGGTTGTGTAATAGCTTAACCAGCACTTAACAACCAGGTTACACCATAGTATCAGCTTTCAGCACAGGGTGTTTTGGTCTTGCTGGCTTGAAAAACTAGTACAGCTTGAAATTCTGTTATCTGAGTAATCTTCTGAAGAAGATTATCCATGTACAGGGAACATTTTGTTGGTGGGTTTGTGTTTTGGTTTTTTTTTTTAGTAGGTTCTACTTTTTGTTTATTTGCAATTGCTTTTTCAGCATCGTGTAAACAAATCAGAGTAATTGTGCCCCAACAGGAACAGCACAAGCCTGGCTGCACTAACACGTGTTGTTTCTCACAGGACATCTCATCAGTTTTGCTGCGTGGGGCAAACAGATCTTGCCTGAGTCAATGGTCTTCTTCATATGCACCATATTCATCTTAAAGGTGGGACCAACCCATCTATTGCTCATGGTAGGTGGCAGTGAATAAAGATGTTTGGGGCAGTAAATTCTCTCAAGGTGAGAGATACTAGGGATACACACAGCTATTTCCTAGATACTTTTCCAAGTAATAGCAAGACATGTAATGAAGCAAGTTCTGAGGCTCCTGATCCTAGTTCCTATCTGGCTTCACTCTGCTTCTCCTCTATTTTGTTCAGTCTCACAAAGAGTGCCCTGAGCATTCAATTTTTTTTCATGGAATATAGAGATTGTATCACAAGGAAACATTGACTTGGTACAAAACTGATTTAATGCTTTGAATTAACACAGTGTAAGAAAGTTAACACAAAATGACTCTTCTGTAAGTCTCTATTCACAGAAATATGAAGTTGTGTCTTTTAATTTTGAGGAACTCGGTGAAAAATTCTAGGTTAATTTTTTTGTGTGTCTGTATTTTTTTTGATTAAAAGAGACATCTTAAGATGTTTGTTAACAAAAATATTGGGGACTGGAAGTTCCTGTTTCCAACAGAATGAAAGCACAAAATCCATTTGTAAGCATTGCCAGGCCAATGGCAATGGTAGATGATCTGTTAGAAACCAACAAACAAGAAACCCTGAGGATGCAACTGCAGTTCTCAGCACACTTTGAAATCTATCACGGCATGACTTGCTTGCCAGAGCACATTGATTTTGAAGGACCCTGATCATGCAGGCTGGAACAATCCCATTTTGGAGTCCCCGTTACTTAACAGCAAATTCTAGAAATGAACAAATATTCTTCATGAAGTTACGCAACCCCTAGTTCATTTATAGTACATTTTAAGTCTGATTGCAGCTTGTGTCAAGCATAAAAGCTCTTAGAGCAGTTAAAACCAAGTGCTTGAACAAGCCAACACTTGCTAATAAATGAACATTAATAGCTCCTTAATAATAAACATTAATAGCTCATTAATAAGTTAAATTATGATCAGCTTCATTACATGCTGAAAGATATGAGAAGATGTTGATGCTTTTTCTATTGCACAGTCCATATGCAAATTCTTTTGGTTTGAAGTAAACAATGAGGCCAAAAATATTCTCTCAAGTATCTACGATATTTTAGTTGCATTTTGCTTTTGGAACTCGATGATCTTTAAGGTCCCTTCCAACTCAAACAATTCTATGATTCTATGATTCTAAGATAGCGATTTCAGTCAACAATCTTTTCTTTATATTCCTTGACATAAAAGGAATAGGGGGATGCCAAGTTGTGTTTCTTTCTGTGGTCATTCAGGTCCAGCTATTGTTGAGATGAAGGAGTGCCCATTTCCACCTGTGCCAGTGGTGGAAGTACTATTAAAACTGGAGCTTCCTGACAGTTTGACCAAGTGTTAAGTGATCACTACTGGCCAACTGAAGATTTGACCAAGAATGACAACTTTCAGGGGACACATTACTTTTGTGACATTTTCACATTTGAGAGATGTCCTATGTTCTCCGTTGGTCATGAATCATGCAGTGACAAGTCAGAGCCATTCAGCTCACATATCCATGACCAGATTGCTTTATATGAAAGCTGGGCTGCTTTCTTTGGTTGTCAATTTTTAATGCTACAAATGTTCTGTTCCCATTTCCGTAACTTACACAATTTATGATGGTCTCACATGTACCAGGACAAGCACCTCTCAGAGCAGCTGATTTCATATATTGCTCAGCATTAAAGCACACAAACTACATCATCTCTGTGTTTTTGTCCCTAGGACAAAGAAAATTTGTGTTGTAGCTGAATTTATGCAAGTGATCCTACATGTCTTCCGTGTTTTCCCTTTACTCATAGCATCTTGGCAACATTCTCAGGATTATATTTCTTTATCCCTGCCTCAGAAAATTACTGTGCCTTTTTTAATTACTTCTGTGGAAATCCTCATGGTGAGATCTAAAGGGAAACTGTTTTCCAACTGTATAAAGTTTCCTTAATTGTGCAGAATCTTTCCAAGAAGATTGAAGTCACCATCGCATACTAAACTTGTTCCAGGTATGTTTGCTTTCCCTGTTCCTTGCAATCCTTTTGGTGATACAGTGACACTTTTGTTTTCTCTTGGCATTTCCACAGAGCATAACTTTTTTTTAAAGAACACACATCCATGCAGGGGAAGTTCATGTTTCATTTCAGACATGAATTCAGAAGATTCTTTTACTGTTATTTTCCTATTTAACATTTTTCTGCACTGGTCAGCAACGGCAGGGTGCAGCCTGAGATCCAAGTAAATGACATCATCACGGACAGTGATTAACGAAACACTGGTTTAAGACATATTCCTGTTTTTAAACAGGTTGAATCAAAGCATTTGTTTATCAGCCAAAATTGCCTGAAATGAAAATATTTCACGTGGCTAAAAGCTTTGGGTATTTTATACTGGATTAAGCAATTATTTTTTTTTTTCTGACAAGTTCCCAGGCACCTAAACTGCAATAAGGAGTCCCTAATACAGCTCTTCTTTAGAGGTACTTAATCCATAGAAGGAGGAAATGCTCTGTTGTGGGTTTTCCATTATGACATGACCTTGTAGTGCATGAAAGAACAAGACGGTGTAGCGGGTAGAGGTAAGACCTTGGGGGCTGGAAGGCTGGAATTATTTTCCTGGCCATGGCTGCGAGGTTTCACTCCTCCGTGCCTCGGCTTCACCATCTGGAAAAAAAGGGCCTAATGGTACAAACGTCTTCCGTAAAACAAACAAGCAAACAAAGAACCTCTTTGAGTTCTCCTGGTGAGAACACAGTTACACAGAGGGTTTTATTATTATCAGCATTATCAGCTGGGCTCCGCAGTTGTACAAATCCCGCAGTAATCACTTCCTTCCTTGTTTTTATTTCAGAAGAGAGAGGCCGAGGCTGTTTAAAATGCCAATGATATGCAGAGGATACGCCTGCATTCTTGTTTGTCTAGAAGACCATGTTTCTCACATTAAAATTTATGAAACAAAATTCCAAATAATCATGTCGACAGAGTGGATTTTGTGGGGCACCAGCATGGAATGCGCAGTGCTCCATTATCTGGCCCTCAGATTTACATTCCTCTGCCATGCCCAGCTTCAAAGAAGACACTTCCTTTCATTTTGCTCTTTGCAAAATTTATAGTTGATAAATTCACTTAGAAAACAACTGCACCTTGGGCCCCCAAAGGATGTTATTCTTATTGAAAAACTTATTTTTAAAATATATTCATTTTTGGGGGGTGGTATTATTGGCTGCTCTATTTTTCTTCTTAGTAAACTCCTCTCCTTTCTCTGGACCAAACGTATGAAATTGATAGGGAACAGCTGCTATTCAGTCTGCGGGAGTTTTATAACATGTTATCAAACCCTTTGAACACAGCTGTTAAACAGACGCTCATCAGAGCATGCATGCCAGCAGCTTTTTGTGTTGAAAAGGTAAGACAATCATTTTGGGGAGGGGGGAAATTCTGTTAAAGCAGTACAGATACTGCCTCAGAAGACTTATGCGCAGGGTCCGTATGTTCTGCACACATGAGGTTCAACCAGAGGTTGATGTTCACATTTTAGATGAGACATCTGAAGTAGAACTGAAGTCAGCTTCCGCAAAGGGATTTACCTGGAATTACCAAACTTTAGCAATAAATCTTTGAACAAGTTTTCTCAGTGAACTCACTTTTTAAGATGCATTTGGAAAAGGCCACGATGTACCGCCAGGATGTGACTATGTAAACACGGGGGATTGTGTGATGGCCCTGAAACGCTGAGTGCTCCGTGGAGGTGGTCAGCTGACAAAGGCATTAATCTTGGTTAATATGGCTGCCTGTCCCCTGCGGATCCAAGTCCGCCTGCAAATTGGGTAACACTGATGTCCCAAGCTGGCTTCTGGAAATATAGTAGCTATTTTCTAAGCGGAGCAGAGATGCTTTGAAGACCCTGCCAAAACTGGGTGACAGATTTGCTCTGCCTGAGGGCTTCCCTCCTCACAGACCACTGAGAAACTGCAGTTTCGCTGGCAGCTTCTAAACCTGTTTCTAGCAGAAATGGTGTGGCTTTCCTCATGGCCAAAAATGTGCAAATAGCAGGGCGCTCTGGCAAGCTCCTGGAGCCAACTGGGCTTACTCATGGGCACCACCCAAAAGCATGAGACGCACAGTGTTGTGAGTGTTGACAAGTCTCTTAACCTGAAGTTGTGCAGACTCTTTAGCTGGGAAGTAAATACACCCGAGAGGTCTATTGCATTGTCAGATGCATTTAACACCTGTGAAGAAAAGCCCTGTGTTGCTGCTGTTGTGTTACAAATGCTATGTGACAAGGCTGCTGATTGACTTCAGCAATGACGTGATTCCTCTACCACATTTTCCAAGGTGGTAAACCAGAGACGAAAGTGTGCATCATTGAAGACGTGTTGTTCGGACATCTGGTTTCCATATAGATAAAAATAGTTGCTATCAGATGACTGTTCAGTAGGCTACATGATATTATTTTGTTCCCAGTTGATTATCAACCATATCAAAATGTCTACAGTTACCGCTGGCATCAGGCCTTCATCTTCATAGGCAGGAGCTGGGGTGGAAATCTTGACATATGAAAGACATGCGAAGTGCCTGTAGGATGTACCTTTGGTGTATCAGCCTGTTCAGGCTACTATTCTAGGCATTCGGGTACATAATTCAGATTAATCGGCCAACTCCACATTGCAAGATGGCAGATGAGGTCCATTGCTCTCAGCCCTTGGGAGACAGTGAACCACAACTGCCACCTTAGGGAAACAGAGTGCAAGTTGCTTTTTGAAGGGATCCACAACTAAATGTTGTCGGATACCTGGTATGTGGGTCAATGTGGACTGAAAAAAAAAAAGATTTTACTTATTTTCCCAGTATGAGATTCAAATTCTCTACACAGTTAGAAGATTTCTTGATTTATTTACTTTTTTTCATTTTTCAGAAACTGAAAAGAACTTTTCCAGTCACTGCTGGAAATGCTCACTGCTAAGAACTCTGCAGCATGCGAGGAAAATACAGGGAAAGCTGCAATAACCTGCAGAAAATTAAGTTTTTGGGGTCATATTTGAGTCATATTGACTTGAGTCAGACTCACTTATGATCAAAATCTAAAATCTAAAATCTGGTGAGAGATCCAGTTGCTGGAATGTACTTTGCTTTCAAAGGAAAGGTTAAAGATCTTAATAAGCGGTAGTATCCCTGCATGTTAAAATGCTGCAAAAACATTAATGATAGTAAATGGAAAATTTTCAGGTTGTCCCATCACAAGATTAGGTCTAATCTCCTAAGAAGCAGAAGCAAAGGGAGAAACTTGTTTTGGGTAAATTCAGAGAAGCAATTACTTACTGCCATAAACTATGGGCAAAGAAATCAAAAATCATCAGAGGAAATGGTAAACAGTAGAAAACTGTAAACCCAATAGTGGGCACAGTGGGAGGAAAATTATGAAGCACTTAGCAAATTAAAGAAAGAAACCGAATACCATTTAGATAACATATCGAGCTGATTGTATAATAGCAATAACATCTTCCTTTGTCCGGCTGACAACATTATACCCAACATAAGGCAAGTAAAGCCTTTCTTCTATCTAAATATGAATTGCTCATTGTCCTTGTAAATGAACAATAGCTATAACCAGATTGAGGAGCGCTATCAGATTGTGTCAGATCATGATCACATTTACTGAAGGATGAATAAGAATTGCCTCCAGCCCCTCAGAAGAGTTATGTACATTTAGTAACAATGGCCACACTATATCAGAATAAATTACTTACGGAAATCTATGAAGCCTGTAAGGGCTATATTTTTGCCAGTTTGTATGGCAGAGCAGTCAATTAGGGCCTGCTGCCAGGTAGGGATTTTACCTTTGGCATAAAATGTAACTAAGAACCAACAATTCATTATATTTGCATATGGAAAAGGCTTAGGTATGTTCCAGGGTTCTGTATGGTTAAAATGTGTCTCTTGTCATATTAATTCAGCTGTAAGCACAGTGCAAGTAACGTGCAAATCTCTTCTTCCTTATTTGCTGTTACTTAATCTGTTTTTTTCTTTTAAACTTATACTTGATCTGATTTTCTGCCCTCTTTCACCAGCGGACAGAGACAATTATTTCTATTTGCTGTCTAAAGCTTTTCAGCTAGCAAAACAGCTACTTAAACTCTACCTTGGTCTGACATAGCTGTTGACGCAATATGTAAAAAGATAGAGTTGCTGCCAAGAGTCACAGGGTTCACAGAAAGCGCATACTTAGGGAACATGTTTATCAAAATAAGTGGGAGGCAAAAACAGTAGAATACGTAGATACCGAAATGAAATACATCTTGTTTCTAAAGGGGAAGAAAACCCCATGTTTCATGGAGATGTTAGAAGTTCCACCTTCCACAAAGGCTTGAGAAGCGTTTTATAAAATGCTTAGCAGGGGACAACTGTGACTTCCAATGAAGTCACTGATAAGCCTGTTTGAATTATCTCTGTGACAGTGCAGAGGTAAGGCAAAGGAAAGGGAAGGGAAGATCTAGATCTGCAAATTAAGTCAAGCAACAGTGGGGCAACCCACCCATGTTGCTAAGGAAGGGAGCAGAGACATGATTTCAGGTCAACGGCTGGAAAGTGGAGTAATATCACTGAGGTCCTCCAGAAAAGTAGACACCTGGATTTCCTTCATGGCCTTGGCTTTGACCACATCCCTTATCTCCTTATTTTAAAACTCATACAGGCCCTTTTGCAACCTCTCTTTTGCATTAGTTAACTTGGGCATCTTTAACCCATCCTGGCAAAAAGACTGTGCCAGGAAGATACACACGGCTTAAAAGTATAAAGCAATTATTTATTGGCTAACAAACAACAACAACAACAACAAAGCATAGCTGAGATTTACTGATTAGGATAAGCACTAGCGTGCTGTCCTGGTTTGGGCTCACCATCCCTGATAAAGCAGCTTTCATTAAGAAAATGTTAACTACACCCCCTTGTTGTTACTTTACAACAGTGAAATGCAGCATCCTATGACTTGTTTTGTCATGACCCTCTTCTGGCCATGACTGAGTGCAGAAGCCACTCCTAGAAGGAGAGCAGATCAGATCTAGAATGCTTATGAAAATGTCTGTGCAAAGGGGCAGGGCTTTGGACCTAAACTGTCCCTTGTTTGGTGCCTGCCTTTTCCTATTCCAGCAGTAGATAACTATATTTTTCACTGAAAAGAGCAAGCTGCTGGATGGTGTACATCCAAGTGACCAGTTTAATACTCTGCTTGGTCATGTCTGTCCTTTTGTAACCACATCTGATTCTGGGGCAAACAAGCTATTCTGACTTCATTTGTTTAGTATGCTTTCCTAGGTATATATCTTCTTAATTACTTGCCATATCTAGCCTACGTTTGACCAGGGCTTAGAAGTCTTTGCAAAACACAGTTTTTCACCTGATCCTCACCTGATTTGTCCTGGGCACAGCTGGAACAGGGGCTGTACACTGGCAGAGTTAGAGAACTACAGGTTGCTGAACACCGAGTTCAAACAGCAGCAACACTGTGATCTGGAAAACACTTTGTATCGGGAAACCTGTGGTTTTATACATTGTATGTTTTTATTTGTGTGGGAAACACCCAGTAGAAGTAATTACTCTCCTTTCTTGCACCTCCCCAGCGAGGTGGGTATAACGTGAGCCAAAGGATCACAGCTCTCACGTGAAATCTGCAAACCTCAGCGTTGGCTGACAGCTCTGTAATCTTTGTCAATGCCTTTGACAAACTGTACAGAATTGCAATTTTCTTGATGGCATTTGGAGGAGAGATAGGCTGGAGCTATCTCTTTGGTATGTCATTCAGTATATCGAAATAGTCAAGTAATCTGCCTGTGGAGTCCATGCTTATAAACAGGCGAACTACTTAAATATCTCACTGCGTCACCGTGCTCTGCAATCAGAACTGGCATAATTAAGAAGAGTGGCTATCTAATGGGAAAAGCAGATTTTAATCAGATTGTTTACTGCCAGGGCATCTGGAGAGTTTTCACTTGCCTGGTTTCTAGTTTCAAGGAGGATAGATACAAAGAAGTGTTTGCCAGGGAGCTGTTGGGTTTCATGAACATATTTTGACTTTGAGGCTTTCGGTAGCTTATGCAGAGGGGAGTAATGGAGGAAACAGGTTTTAGAGAAGTCAGTTGTCCATCATGGAGATGAGTTTTGTGGGCACAGCAAACACAGATATTTGCCAAAGACTTTTGAAATCATTCTGAGAGGCATCTCTCCACCAAGCACTGCCTCTAACAGAGGAAAAGCAGAGCCCTGGCACAGAACTGTAATTTGAAACACTACCACTACTGCTTGGTGGAAAAAGAGAAAGATTCTTGATATTTTTGCATCAAAATCCACAATACTTATGCCTTATGGGCTACGTGGAGAAGTGGTAATTTTTAACTGAGCACTTGGATTTTTGACTCTCAAATTACTCAGCCAAGAGAAGGGTTTTTTTTGCACTGCTGGCTCTGCACTTAGTGCAGACCGTCAAAGGAAAGGCATCTCCTTGGATTAATGAGCCACTTAAATTGTGTGTGTTTGTATATTTTTCCTCTGAGACATTTAATAAGCAAATAACAGCCCCACTCCAGTTGTTTAGCCCTGCCCAATTATCAGATCTGTCATCAAATCACACACAGGTTAGAGGACTGTTTTTGTGACTGATAAAGCCATTGTAGGACCTTGCCTTAAATGACAGCTACTTGTCAGAGAAAGGAGACAATACAGGGTGAGGCTGGGTGTGTTTTTACTGCTAATCATGTTATGACTGCTCTGAGGGTTCCCTGGTTGCTGTGCATATGCTACTTGTGTGAACTCTGTTGTATTACACATCAGAATGGTTTAGGTTGGAAGGAACCT
>JAOXNO010000024.1:85865735-85881203 GCA_028565335.1 Limnodromus scolopaceus
GAATCCGTGACTTTCCAATTTTGAGACCAGGATGTCGTGCGGGACAGTGTCAAATGCTTTGCATAAGTCCAGGTAGATAATGTCAGTTGCTCTGCCCTTGTCTACCAAGTCTGTGGCAGTGTCGTAAAAGGCCACCAAATTTGTTAGGCACAACAAAAATTTGTTCAACAGCACCAGGGCTCAGACCTCAGCATGATGATGTAATTGTAAGTTTAATTTTTGCATTGTCTTCAGCATAGCTTTTCTCTGGGTTACATTCTCACAGTTTTCAACTTTGCCAGGCTGTTCCCAAAATGCAGTTTGGATGTTGCCATACTGTTGGTAAGAAGACTTACATGGCTTGCCACTGCTTGGTTTTCTGGTAGAGATATAACGAGAGAGACCAATGCCAGTGAAATTACATGCTAGTACCTGATCCTGCAGATCAGCCTCAGATGATCTGGATCAGTAAACCCTTCTCGAGCTGGAGATAACTCCCATATCAGCTACTTCTGTACCCTGTGTGGAACCTCTGAATGGACTGGGCACGCACGAGCTCCTGAATGGATTGGGCATGCATAGAGGTGGTGGTCAGCAAGCCTGGGTCAGCTCTTCACTGCACAGTGGGAAACTACATGGATGAAAAAGAGAATTAATGATCATAACATATCATCACCACCTGTTAAAGAAAAAGTTTGCCCCTCGACGTTTTCTCAAAGAGTGACTGCTGCCACTGAATTTGCCCCAGCGCAGTGGGGATGCCTGGGCTGGGAACCCCCAGGCAGTATCCGTGCTGCTCAGGGTGGGGGGCCCTGGCACAGGTTGTGGCTCAGCCAAAATGTGCTCTTTCAGTAATGGAAACCAAACCATGTGTTTGAAACAAGATGTTTCTTCTGAGCGCTGGAGAGGAGAGTGGGTATTTGTGAGCTTAGAAAACACATCAACTTGCCATGAAGCCTATGAAAAATAATCTTTGTTTTCTTGAAAACAGTCTCTTGATTCCCGTCTGTTAGATGAAATGCATTGCCAATGTTTTGAAGTTACCTTCTGGTTTGTTTTTAAAGATAAAATGTTTTTTAAAAGGACTATAAACAGAGTGCTAAAGTTATTTTTTAAAAATTGAATTATGTTGGAATTGTTTATAAAGCTCCTCCAAACCATCACAGAATTGAAATAAGGATAAAAATGAGCTCAGTGGATTTCGGATCACTAAGCCCAGCTCACCCGAGACTGCAGTGCTCTGCAGAGCTGGTTTCTCTTTGCTTTTTCTCCCTTAGCAACTCTCTCTCCCAAAATGGCTCCAACATTTTCCAGATAGGAATGTTATGCGCTTTTAAGAAAATCGTTTGTATTGTTTTCTCAGTTTATTTCAATGTTTTACTAAATCTTTAGAATCAAAGAATAAAGATTTGTGAGCAATAGCTACTCCCACAACAAAACCTGTTGAAACCTGTGTGGCACTGCTCACTTGGTTGCTATTTCTGTGGGTTTTGAAAACCACTGTTTTAAAAGGGAAATTTTTTTTTGGTGTTGGGAAAGTTGGATGCAATCGGCCGCACATGAGAAGGCCTTTTAAATTCATTGTCTCCAATGATAATGGCAATTGTGGAGAAAAGTGTCTTTTAGCATGGAAATTTATACAGTGGGAGTTTGCAAATACCCTCTATTCATACACTTCTGTATCTCTGCTGAATACATTCCCTGAGCCAAAGGAGGCTTTGAAAAATTGAGGTGGTAGCTTAGAAGCAACTTTTCAAACTACAGGAGCACAAAGCCTTCTGGTGAATGATGGTATTTGATTGATCCTTCTGTATGTGAAGTTTATGCTGCAGATAAAGATAACACTAATTAGTTTCTCCAAGTGCATACTTCAGAGCATGAGCAGAGTTCCTGAGAAAACTTATAACATCATTCTCTTGCTATTTTGGCGGGTGTCTCCCATTTCTCATATTGGAAGTAGATTTATATATGTGAAGAAGTAACACTAATGCTTCCAGAAAAGGAAGCAAGACACCTCAATTCTAAGTTCCTTTGCCTCCTCCATCAGAAATTAAGCAGCATGATTCCACCTATGCTGTGCTTCCCATAAACATGGCCTGAAAACTCCAGCCCAAAAGCACAATGCAAAATGTCAACATTAGTGGGGTGTTATATCCAAGGAGGACCTGATTCTTCCTCATCCTGTCCTTCTCTTGAAAGGTCTTGATTTTGCCCTGCAGCCTGGAATATTTAGGCTCATGTATAAGTAATGGAACTGAAGCTAGGCCTTCCCTGGTTGCTGAGATAAATGTCATCTTGGAGGTTTCAAAATTTAAGCATATTTGGACTTTCAGGCTACCACATGCTGCAGCACAATCATGACAAAATGAATCTGAGTAAATTGCTGTAAATTTGGGTAACAAGCCAAAATTGTTTGCAGTGTTTTCAGTTTCTGGGGAAACTTTGAAACATGGGAATAAAAGCAATTAGACTTGGAAGGAGAAAAAAAAAAAAAAGGATGTCTTTTAGTCTTTTGTTGTATTATTTATTCAGTACACAATGGAAAGTGTTGGGCAATTATAATTACCACAGTTGTAAATAGCACTGCCTATAATTATGCTATTAGATAATCCTCCTGAAGAATAGCAGTATTTTTATGGAGTTGTGTTACTGATTCTTTCATTTTATTTTCAGTTCTAGAAATAAGGCATATTTTGTTTCACTGAAAAGGCTCCTTTAATGGAAAAATTCGTTTCTTGCATCTGGATTATCAGGTTATTAGGTAGGCGCACGTATAATTTCAGCTGACAGTTGAAAAAACACGCTGCAATGTAATGAAGCCGAGTGTGTTCAATAAAGGTCCTAAATTCCTGGCAGAGAGCCAAATTGTTCAGGATTTTTCAGGGAAACCTTTATGGAGATCTGGTAGTGCTCTTTTAAAATTTTATTTTCTTTTAATGTCATTATAAAGCCATTTGCGCAGACTGCAGAAATGTTTCTTATTGTTATATTTAGTTGTCAGTGTCTAAGTAATAGTCCCACTTTTAGCAAACACTATCCAGTTTAGCAGCTGTGTGCCAGAGCATTGCTTCATTTTTCTGATCAAAAAAAAATGTATTTCATATGAAGTAGGTCAAGGAAATATTGGATTGTTAATGTTGACTGGCTGCTAGTGGAGCATAAAAAAAGGAAATCCTGTATTAACTATCATCTTACTTTTAACTTTCCACTTGCATTCACAGAAGCATGACAAAAAGGGAAAACCCACTTAAGAACAAAGAAACCCTATTTTGCCTAAAAAAATAAAAAGGAGTTGCAGGTAGGCGTGGTACACAACAGTAAGTTTAGAAGAAGGAAATAACTAGTGAGTTTTAGGATCACGTCTTTCTCTTCCAGTCCTCCTTGCTAAAATTCAGTATGGAATTGATGTAGTTTGAATGAGTAGCATTTAAAGTTGGACTGAGAAAGGAGGAAGGGCTCTGCTCAGCAGATAATGGTTCTGGTTCTGGCATTGCAGGGCCAAAATGGAGAGAAAATTCTCCCAAAAGGGAGAATTCTTGCTCTGGGATATTCAATTCTCACCATGGTAGTGTCTTTGCTCTCTTCTTTGTCCTGTAGGTTTAAGGGGGATCTTCCAGGAAAAAAAAGCTGTGTTTGCCCTTTCTCAAAAATAATTCTTTAAAAATACTTTTAGAAAACCCTTCTGTAAAGTTTGGTGACCGGATAAGTCTGTGAAATAAAGCTTACGATGATTTTTATTGTGTGGAGAAGTTTCTGAATAACTCAGCTCTTCACAGAAAAAAACCCAGCATAATGGAGCGTAACTGAAACCTTGTCAGAGGTTTAAGAAAAGCCAAGTAAATTAACCTGAAATTAAAAGATAGCTGAACCTGAGAAGTAGCATAGATATGTGCAATAAGGCTGGTTTTTTCGGTCAATTCAAAATATAATGTTTTTTCTTTTGGCTCTGCAGTTTGTTACTTGCTTTCCTATATTTATCTATTAAAAAAAATAAAAGATAGTAAACATTCCTACCTTGGAAAATAGCTCCCTCACTTGCCTTCTTCATAGATTGTTTTTGCAGGAGTTAAGTTTAACTTTAACATCTAAGTACTTGGATAAGATTGAGATGAAACTGTGTTAACATAGATGTTAAACTACATTAGTTTATGATTTCTTCCTGAAGTTTTTTCCTGAATGTTTGCTATTTTGACGATTTCTTCCAATAAAATATTCATTCTTTGATAACTTTTTCCTCATTAAGCTGCCTTGGTGTTTAATTGTGTGTGTGTGATTATTGGAAGGAGTGATTTTGATGTAACACAAAGACCAATAAGACAATCAGTAAGAGAATACTGCTAAAGACATGATATTCCTTTTCCTTTGTGTCACTGCAGCCAAATTCCTTGATTCAGTCTTTCTTGCCACAGAGGAAGCTATTCAAATGTATGAGTCTCAGATTTGTTTAAGCCAAGGTCTTTTAGATGTGCATTTGTTACAACTCTCCTTAAACAGCTTAATGAGTAAAGGCAGCCAGGAAAAAGAGTAGAAAGGGTGTTATTGCTGGCATTTAAATGGAGCAAAACCACATTCACGGCTCACAGTGGAGAAATATTTTATGGTCATGAAGAAAAGATTCATCCCAAAGGACAGACTTTGTCACTGCAATTTAAAGCTTGCTACCCTGCTCAGGCACTATGGAAGAAATAGTTTTGCCATCTCTGACCTACGGTTGCTCAGTGCCCTTCTGCTCTTCGATATTGGAAAAGTGGCTGCCAGACTCTTCTCCCCAAAGCGTCAATTAGTTTGGAATTGATTTTTACACTTCTGTGATAGGTATAACAACATGGGCAAAGATGAAGATGGCATTCTAATTTGCTTTAATGAAGGAGGATTTAGCAGAATTCGTGTAATCACAGTGCCTGCTATTTTGGTTGCATCACCTAATTGTCTGGCTTTTTCAATACTGTATCATCCTCATCCTGTTGCATTTTGTTTTGTAAATTGACAGTTCATTCAGCTTGCCAATGCAGGTTGAATATGAGTTGAATCTAAATTGCTGCTTCTAATTAGTTTTTAATCTCACCAATCTAGTGAGAGACCCGCTGTGGAAAGAGGCCACCTTTAAAGAATTATTTCAATTTGAGACTTACTTGAATGAAATTAGGGTCTGAATATTTGTCATTGTTTATCCTCAAGTCTTACTCTCCATGTGGTGGAGATGGTCAGTGGTGGGGTATCTTGCTTGGTGATGCTCAGTAGCAGTAGTGACTCTGGACCTTTAAAGGTGGAATAAGTGAGCCCTTTGATCAGCAAAAATCCATATTTTCCCTTTGGTGAGCTGGGCTTTTCTTGACTGTAACAGTTAGCAGTGTAAGAAGTATACTGCTTTAGAAAAGGTGTAGGTCTTGCCACTGAAGGAGAAAGATCAATTTAATTTACGCTGCGTGAGGCCCGAGGGAACTATTCGCAAAGCCGGGTTCATATTAGCACAGCCGTAATTCTCCCCGTCTATGAGATCTCTCCGCTGATTTCATTTGACATCTTCATGCTCAGTGCCACGTGAGGAGAACTGTCATGACAATAAGGGTTTCTGTGCTACCAGCACTATGTGTGAGCTTCCAGCACCTCTCGGTCTCTCAGAAGGTTAATAGTTTTACGTGGACCTCAGCTGCTTCCTCAACTGGTGAGACAATCCACGTTTATAACCCTATTGTTTCGGTTTAAGACAGCTAAGGAAAATATCTGAAAAACATCCCAGAATAAGCTGTGGCAGCTTTAGCAATGAAAAAAAGCAAAAGTAAACCAATCTGAGCAATTAGCAAGCCGTGCCTATCCACAAAATTTGCGTTTTGATGTATGCAAGATTTAAACACAACGATAACGTGCGAGCAGTAGATGCACAGAGTAAATACCATCCCAGGCATACAGGAAGCTTTCATCTCAGAATTTCACACAGCACTTTATAAATCATACTGAATGCAACAGCTCACACAAACAGAGCAGCATTCGTCCTTCTGATTTATACAACAAGCTCTTTCCTCGTCATTGTGGTGTATAATCATTTTTTGGGTGGAATTCCAGACTTAATTCTTCCTTGCTCTTGCAGGAGCAGCACTTTGATAAATTCGAAAATGGCCGCGGAACATTACACCTACAGCTAAATCAGTGAATGTAAAACCCAGACACATCCACACAAACTGGGGATATTTTTATGTTCTGTAATACATTTTTTTTTCTTCCCGCATTACAAACCCTCTGAAGAATGTTACATGTTCCAAACTGCTGAAGTTTCCCTTTTCATTTACTGGCTGTTTATGGCTTTTAACTCTATTCATTATTTTGTTCTGATATAATAGTCTTTCTGCAATAAAGTTCTTCAATTTTCAGGCAGCGATGAGAGGAATCCAATGAGAATCATGGTCAGGATGCTTTATTTCTAAGCGTATTTTTTAATTGCAGGATATTTCTGTGCCTTTTCCTGAATATATTCAGTGTGGGCACACCCTGTTGCTGGGTTGCTACCAATTCCATCATCTCTTCAAAAGAAAGCAGCATTTGTTTGCCTGTTGGACCAGACTAAGCCAAACATGACCATAACTATAAAGAAAGATGTTTCAAAGGGTGGTTCCCTCTAGAAAAAAAGGAAAAAGAGACACTGGAGAAGACAGAATCCCTCCTGTCTATAACCATGACTAAAAATAATATCCAGAACAATAAACAAATTACTTCTCAACTGCATTACAGAAGAGTGAAAGCTCTTGCAGGTTTTAAGACTGCAAAGAATGTTATTTCCTCCATAATGTGATTTTTCTCAAATTACGGAAAATTCCCCAATTGTAAACTATATGGAATATTTATCTACAAAATATAGAATATGTTTGCACCATTGCCAGCATGCACATTTATTGTGTCTATAGGGGAAAACTGAGCAGTCTCAGTAACTCCTGCTGTTGTCCAGATTGTGGAACTCCTTGGCACAGTTTTGGCCAATGCCAAAATAATAATAATCTTTCAAATAACACCTGGGCCTGACTTGGGGAATAAAACAGGCCAGGGACCCTTCCCTTTGAAGGCTAGAATAAAGCTACTGTGTGGAAACCATTTTTTATCTATCTGGGCGGAAGGCAGACTGTGTTGTTCTTGGGGTTAGAGAATGGGACTGGGCCATACTTACTAAAGCAGACTTATTCTGGGCTTGGGCCATGCTGTGTAAATGGGGAACACACCAGTACCTCCTGGGACATGGAATTAAAGACAGGCTCACTAATGGAAACTGTTGAAGAGGTCTTGTAGCCTCAGTTAGTGTCTCTCCAGTGATTTTTGTGCCTAGACGACTCTTTTTCATGGGGCAGCAATACCCAAAGGAAAATTCATCCCAATATACAAACCAAATGCTCAACAAAGTGCATGAGGCATACAATTTTTCTGCTCTGTCAGATTGTAGACATCTTTTGAATTGTTTTTATGAATCTGAGAGAGGAAAAAAGCAATATTATAACCATCCACAAAGAAAACTACTGACAGGACGCTTCACAAATCTGGGGCTGGAGTGATAAAGTTTGAAAAGTTAAAGCAGCAGTAAATAATAAGCTTATCCTTTGAAGACTGTGTACATATATGTAAATTCTCAAAGGTTTTAAAGAAACACTGTAATTTGCTTATGTTTGACACATGATATTGAGTACTTGGAAGCTTGCTTGTCTACTGTATATATGGGAACCAAATTTCTTGAAAATTTGGCAACTTGAAGGTACAAGTTATGCCACGGAACCAGTGAGTGACACCAAAGAGAAAAACTAAACAGAAGATCTGCATAATCATTTTTCCAAGAAAACAGATTGGTTAGTCTATGCAGGAGAGAGGGTCCTGTATTTGTTTCATTTAGTTCATTTGTTGTGTAAATTGTGATGTTCGGTTTTGTTTTGTTTTCTAGTAGTGTTGCTGAGGAGGTCTGGTGTCATCCATCAGTTTTCACTGTGCTCTACAGATGGAGGTATCAGGTGGTAAAGTTGACACTGGGGATGTTCATAGACCCACTGGCCTTAAAGTCATAGGTGGTTGCTGGCCTAAAATGGCAAAGTTATCTGTTAAATGTGTCATTTGCTTTCTGGTGAATTCTTTGATTTACAACAAAAGGGAAAAATGCTTGGCAGTGACTGCTGAGACTAGAGTCAGTGGTTGGTCATTATTCCTGGCAAAGAGGCTATTTCCCCATTTTCAACAAGCCAGCTTGCCAAAAATGTGTTCAAGAGTAAATGTAGTAAAGTCTAGATGTTACAGGACCTTGACAAGATTTCAAAAGTTTAGGGGTACCTTTCCAGAGGGGTACATGGGAGGTGAAGTCTGAAAAAGCTTCTGTTAATAGACATTTCACTTCTGAAATCAGGACTCATTTTGGACAAATCCTTTACTTGGAAAGCAGCAAAATACACTGTGCTCAGCTTCCACTCCTGTACCCACACTGAGTTACAGTCTCAGTGTGTTTCCCCTATAGCTAAATGTCTTCATCATGAGTCACTTCCATGCATCCCTGAGAAATATCACTTGGAAGGGTTGCAAGCTACTGCTTTCACTCCCTTGCACTTGCTAGATTACACAGTGAGCAACAGGATGATTTGTTTTTCCTAGAAATGCTTATGATGGATAATAATTTCAATTGATAATGGAAAAGCAATTTAAAACTTAGACCATCCTGGTCTTCTCTGATTTGCATCTAGGGTAGTCTTTACACCTGTGAAGTGAATGTAAAAAAAAGATTATTTTGTCTTTTTAAAAACATATATATACTTTGTCAAGATTTAAACAGCTTCCCCACACATAAGACAACAAAGAATCAGGCAGGAGAACATTATCTGCTGCACTTCAAATCTTCTCCTGCTCTACAAACCTCTCCACTGAAAGTCTGGAAAAAAATTTAAGGTGCTGTCAATGCCATGTGTTATTTCAAACAATAACATATGCATATCTGAGGGAGCAGCAAATTATGCTTTATAAAGAAAAAAATTCTTGAATAATTTTACTTCTGTATAGCAAGCAAGCAGAAGGGAGCAGTGCTATGGATGGAATGAGCACCTTGTTCTCTCAGTAGTGTCATCCACCAACAGCTTATTGTACAAACATTATCGGCATTTGCCACTTCTTCATGGAAACAAACTAGAAACGAGGAGCCCATGTGGACTGCAGGGAGCTCTCCATTTAGATACGTGATTCACGCTCTAAGTCTGTTCCTAAGAAAATATTTGGCCATCTCTTCACATCCCAGGCACTCCTTACAGTTACCCTGGCACTCTGTGTAACTGCTTTTTCAGAAATGTCAGACTGTTGGTAACTTTTCCTAATTTGTGGCCGGAATGTGAAGACAACTGAGGTACTCTTCTAATTACTTTATCTTGTATAACATGTCATGGAGATTGGTTGAGATTGTCATACGACTCATGCAGAGTTCTCTAGTGAGTAACTGAATTTTTCAGTTGTTTTTTTTTCTTTAGTTAGTAGAGCCCAAATCCCTGGAAACACAAGAGGTTTTTAGCTTTTGTAAGGGTTGGACCATTTCTAAAGGAAAAATAAATTAATGTGGTTATGTAAATCCTCTGAGCACTTAGATATGCAGACTTTAAAACATTCATTCAGGAATATCTGATAGAATATGTACAATCCACATGTATTCTATAGGGAAAGACTGACTTCGGCATGAGAAGAAACTCCTTCCTAAGTAATAGATCCATGGAGGGAAAAGAAACTCCACGGCTCTTTCGGGCAAAGAGTCAATTTGGAAGGAGACAGTAGAAATAAACCAGAAAGATTCCTGCTGTCTGTCAATGTCCCAGACTATGCTTATTGCATCAGAAGCTGTAGGAAACCTGATTATCTCAGTGATCAAAGTCATTTGTTTGAGGGGGGAAAAAAATAGGAAGGTAAGGTTCTTCAGAAGCTTAAAACCACCCGTTAACACCCCTGTTATTTCCTTGGTCCTTCTCGGGCCCTCAATCGTTAGAATTTCAGTAGTGGAAAAATTATGTAGAAAATAGAAAGTAGGGCAGGACTTGCTGTACACGAACCTCAAAGACATATAGTGAACTGAGATAATAGGCTACATCAAGGTTTTCTGCCACTTTTACCTTTATCTAAAAGATGTATCCCATGAGAATTTCTTATTATGTGAAGGCTTTCCCATTCTTGTGGTTTCTACCTCGTGCTATCAATAAGCCATCAAGCCAGTCATGTCATTACAGAAGGCTACCATTTATTCAAGACTTCCTCCAGATTTGTTTCACTGTTATGCCTTGGCAGCAAGGAAGAAACTAAGAGAAAAGGAAGAAAAATTGTGACAATGAAAGTATGAGGAATAACTTTTGACGAACTGAAACTTCTGCTTAATGGGAGCACTAAGTGGATCTTGACCTCACCTCGAGCCCACAGACACAAATCAAAGCAGAAAGTGTCCCTGACAAACAAATAGAAATGATTGATTGCGTTTACTGAAAGTTTGTTCTTCATTTCTCCTTTCAAGTATGATACTTTCATCTCTTTTGTTGTTCTGTATTACTGTTAGCACCTCACTCTGACTATCTCTTTCTGCTTTTCAGCCTTTTCCTACCCTGCTCTTCCAACTTCTATATTTCATCTATGAAGATCATCTCACCATTTCCTGCATTGTGCCAAATGACCACTGCAGGGGGGGAAACAGATCTGCCATCATCAAATTGGTTTAGACAAAAAAGCTAGAAAATCTCTACTGTGTCTTCCTCCTCGTGCAGAGTGGATTTTAGCCCAGGAGGCGCGACTACCAGAAGGTTTTCCTTGGAGAACCCCCAATGCCAGAAAGCCTGGGAGAGCTGGCAAAAGGAAGCAACGTTTGTTCCGGAAGAAAGCAAAGGAGATGTATACGGTAATTTCTGCTCTGGGTTACAGTATTCTGTGAATAGATAGGTATTCAATATTTTATTTAAATATAAATAATATATTTTAGAAATAATTTTATAACACCTTCAGATTTACAATAAGCAATGGAATAGTAATAAGCAATGGAACTATTCACCAAATATGTCCTACAGAAGCGGTCCATAAAATAGGTAGCTTCGTATCAGATAAGATAGTTCCATAATATACACCAGCTGAGAATATTTATCTTTATGCAATATCTTTCCTGAACTTTAAAGAACTTTCACGTCCTGCAGATGGCTTGTTTTATATGGCACCTTACAACAACTCTTACTGTAAGCACTTAAACTGTATTGTAGCCTTATAAAAACATACCGTGTGCTTAAGCTTTATTACATTGACAGTTAAGCCTTTTAATGGTTTAATAGCCTGTAAGTCCGTGTCCTAAATCTAAAAAAAAAAATATGCTAGCAGATAAAAAATTGAAAAACACAAATGCAAGCAGAGAAAACAAAAATTCAAAAGCAGGGCCTCTCAGAAGACAAAGATGCAATTTAACTTGAAAAGAGAACAGGAATGTCATCTTTCCCTATGAAACTAGTTCTTATACAAAGTACTTCATAAGAAGCACAAAGTAGCATATCTTAAGATGAAAAGAAAAAGATAAAGGGAAGTGTTCAGTATGCTATACAGAACAGAAACACCTTATGCCAGATATTTACCTGATGTAACACTCAGTACTACCTTGATTTATACTGAATATTATTAAGTCAACATATGCCTTGGTGTCTTCTCATTATATCTGATAATAAACTTTTATACCAGTCTTTGTAACTTCATGTGTTCTTCCTTTCCCACATTTGGTGCATGCAAGATGTAACTAATTTGCATTAAATAATTGAATTCAACAAATTGATATGTTCACAGAATACTTATACATAAAAACATTCTTCCCTGGGTTTTTTTGGTGTTGTCGCACTCAGGAATTACACTATTGATATTTTTTGGTTCTCTCTGGGCTTGCGAACAAGTCACTGAACAATCCAGCACCCAATTTGAGATACAAAACCCAAGAATCTCAAATTCCAGAACTTTTGTTTATTAGGATGGCATGCATCACATAATATTAACTTGTACTCCTTGAATGATTAAAAGCAGAATAATTCTGATGCAAGTACTTATGTGGATAAAATTAGAATGCACTGCCTATGCATGCTTTGAAATTCATGCCCTGTCAACACCAAATGAGTCAACCTGGTAGAAAATAAATATGAAAGGCATCTAAGCACTGCATTGCAATTTTCTTTATGCTTTTTAGAAACTATTTGTGGAAGCTGATACTATGCATTTCCTTTGAATATTTCTAATCATTTATTGTGTTTCAACCATTGCAGTTATAACCAGATTCAAACATTTTATAAATACATAAGATGGTACAGTATCTAAATAAGTTTTATTGGTCTGCTCTTTCCTCCCTCAGATGTGATCTTTATTCTAGCGTGGCTGAAGGGGAATCAGAGCTGTGATAGTTAAGTATATTTGCTTTCATACTTGTTGTTCAAGACTTTCTTAGAGGAGTTTATGGAGCATCAACAAGCCTGGCTTAACTAAATGTATGATTTAAATGGCTAGATAAAATAGATTAAACTTCTACGTGAGGATGTTTTCCCAATTAGTTCAATTTAGTTTAATCCAGGTTGGAAAGTAATTAAGGGAAAATGAGTTGTGGTGAGACTTTCCAACTCTGAAAAGTTTTTTATACAAGGAATTAATGGTGTTTTACTCATTCATTTCAAACTCCCTCTCTAATTTCCAATGACTTTCCTGTCAATCTCTGAGCAAGAAGACCCAGGTTTTGACTTCTTAGTCTTGGAAGAGGCTCATGCACAAAAATCATGAAGAAGGTTGTAGCCATCACCCTAATTGACTTACTTCCGCCTAAAAACGCCGTGGCTGCCCTGCATGATCAGACAGGAGCACTCCATGCTGTACCTTCCATTTCTGGCCCCCTGGTAAGTACCTCAGCTGTGTTCCTCTGCCATCCATGGAGAGATAAAACTGCTGGAGCGAGTTGAGGGTCAGTAATGCTCTTTAGTAATTCCCCTGGATTAGATGTCTGTGTACTTCTCTCTGGGGTCTGCTTTACAACTCAAACACAGCTGTTAGGAGTCTTTTAAACACAGAAAAAACAGCCCAAAGACATGTGAGACATAGATGTCATTACAAAAATGAATCATCAGTTTGTGTAAATACCTTTTTCTTTTTTTTTTTTTTATCAGCAGTTGTCACTAGTGGTGCCAAAGGAGCATCAAAATAAGATCATAACTTTGACAGATTTGCTGTGAAAGGATTGTTTGTCCATGGGAGCATCATCCAGAGAGTCAAATTTATAGGTCTAGTCATAAACAAATAGTTCTGTATTCCAGACAGCAGGGCTCTTTTGAAGAAAACTAGGACTTTTGGCCAACAAGATTTTAGCTTTCACACAGTTCTGCAAACACAGTAGACTGCAGAAACTAGAGCGATCTCTGTTTTGCCTCACTAAATACGCCAATGTGTCTGTCATATGGAAGTTCTTCTTATTTCTCCCACTCAAAAAAAAAAAAAAGTTGAAGACTGTAAATAGTACTAATTATTCTCTACAAAATAATCCACACTATTCTTCTCCCGGCACCCTTGCCTTTACTCTATATTGAAGCAAGCTCCTTCTGCTTTGTCTGTTCCACTCAGGTTTGGTTTTGACCAGCAAAGCCGAGAAATGTCACGAGTGAGATTTGCAGAACTTGAACTATGAGTTATGGAGCCATGATCCCAAGCACGGGGGAGCCCTAGGCAGATGGGCAGTGCTGTTAACTCTCTAGGACACCCAGAAAGCTGGGCCATTCTCATTTCATACTATTTGATCAGCTGGCTCTCAACGTCTGGCACTCTGCTCCTTCAAACAGGGCCAGCTGGTGAGGATGAAGCATTTCGGTGGCATAAGAACTGCAAAAAATATGAAAACTTTGCCCTCAAAGCAAATGTGGGATGAGGAACAGGATGTCAAAGCAACACAGGCTGGGAGAGGTGACCACTGAATGGCTTCAGGAAAAAAAAAGGCACAGCAGGAAGAACATGACTTCATTATACCAGTAAATAGAAAATTAGCACAAGTGGAACAATTGCAGAATAGGAAAAAGAAGGGGGTAATTAAAGAATTTGGATTGGTCTTCTGAGGGGAAAAGGCTTTTGTCCCTGTGCGTTGACAACACTCATTAGCTTTCATTTAATTGGAGGGGCCTTAGGGCTGTTCCAACTCTGCAGGACACTAAAAGCCACTCAGCCATCTCAAACCTGTAAAAAGAGACTGTGGGATCTGGGTCACCTGATGTTTGATGACATTCCAGGTGGCCAAGGTGATGATTTTCTGTAGCAGAACACCAGAGTCTAGGATATCTCATTCTAACAAGAAGATGAGTTAAATATACCATCAGTGAAAGTGGAGGAATGATGCATGCTTAAAATTGTTGTTACTAAAGTGGATGCTGACATTGGCACATTGTAGGTTTCTGCAAATAGAGATAAAGTGTTAGACAGCTTTGGTGTAAAATACAGGCAGCCGAATCCCATTCATGGATGCTAATTTCAGATTCATTTTGCTGCTCCATTAACATTAGGGGTGACAATCTAGTGACTCCAGACTGATGGTATAATTTCCTATTTTAAAAAGCCAGCTGTAGCTGGAACAAGAGGTGGGAAAACCTGAAAATAAAATTTATAGTGAAAGACATTGGGGTACAAAAGGGAATATTCCTGTTCTCGTTATATTAATTACATCCTATTCACAGTGACTCCAATTTTCAAAACTCTGTGCCGGGCTTGTTGACAACTCAAATGACACATGAAAGAAGTGCACTCACTCACACCTACACCCACATACACACAGGAGGAAATAATTTGTGACAGTAACTACAGTGAATGAAGATAAATGTTGGGGGGGGAAAAACCCATAAATTAATTCCTCGAAGCGTAAGTCTGAGTGGGACAGACATTAACATGCAGCATTTAATAGCGCCTTGGCATAGCTGGAAAAGAGTTTCCAAAATCTCTTGGACAGACTGATTGCACCACTGCAACCACTTACGTGATAAGGCCAAATGGAAGTGGCTGAACCCTTCAAATTTAAGGGTTCTCACAGAGGATTTGCTTGTGACATTTGGCTATTGATGGTATTATACTTTGGAACTTTAGTTGAAGCTGCTGGTGGTATCAAGCTTCTCTCTACATGAGAACATACACATGGCTGGTGTTGAGATGGAAACCCTTCCAGTCAATGCGTTTATTTGTGCCTTACAGAGAACTGCTCCACTTCTTCATCCAAGGGTTTGACTAAAAAGCAGAGGTGGAAGAGGGCTGTTTGGCCAGAATATTTTTGAGAGAGGTAGTGGCTGCACTGCTTCTGTAGGTGATGTCTGGGTGGGTGCAGAGCAGGAGATGGGAGATGCAAGGACTGATCATGAAAGGCTGAGGGACTTGGGTCTTTTTAGTCTTGAGAAGAGAAGACTTAGGAGGGATCTGATCAATGCTTACAAATACTTAAAGGGAGGGTGTCAGGAGGACGGGGCTGGTCTTTTCTCAGTGGTGCCC
>JAOXNO010000024.1:85906204-85921547 GCA_028565335.1 Limnodromus scolopaceus
GAGGTGGTTGAGGCACCATCCCTGGAGGTATTCAAGAGACGAGTTGACATGGTGCTCGGGGATATGGATTAGTGTTGAGTGGTGTTTTGTGTGGTGTGGTGGGTGTGGGCTTGTTGTTTGGTTTTTTTTGTTTTTCCATTGGTTGGACTAGATGATCTTAAAAGATCCCTTCCAACCTAGGTGATTCTGTGATTCTGTGAAATGCAGTTCATTCTCAAAACATAAAAGAAAAAAAAGAATTGAGTAGATGATGCATTGCAAACCTGGACTAAATGTGAGTTACATGCAACTGCTACCTGTAACTTGTAGATGCATCTACATGTTATTAATGTACTTGATAAATTGCAAGAAACATTAACAGTAGGAGGACTTCAGTTCTTAGAAGCACCGTGAGAGAAAATTGCAGAGTTCCAAACACATTTTCACCTTCTTACATATATTACTCTTTTGCTTTTAAAAACTTTGGAGTGTTTTCTACTCAGTCATCTTTCCTACCTCTCTCATTAACAACATTTTACATTTTACAATAATTTATATATCAATTGTGCTCATCTCAAAAGTCTGCTTCTGTCTTTTCCCAGACCTACAGTGACTTGCAGCACTGAGGCTACAGGCTTGCTTTCTTGTACATGGTTGCTGCCATTAGCTCTCCACGCTAGGCTGTGCCTGCAGTAACACATCTGCAAGCCCAGTGTTTTACAGTTCAGAGTGGTGTCTGCTCCTTTATGGAAGTCTCTAAAACCAGTTACTCCATTCATCAGGAGATGAGCATGCAAACGTCACTGCTGGCAGTGCATAAAAGGGAAGGAGACCTACCTCAAGCCCTTTTTGCATTGCAACTGTTTACTGTCCACTAACAAGGTAAGGGTACGATCAGTTAAAAATGCCACAGAACACGTGGCTCACATTCCATCACAAGCAAATTAATTACACTGCTGACAAATTTTGTGCCCACTCCTGCAGAACGTTTTTTTGCTGTCAACCTGCTGCCAATTCCACATATGGAAGGTCAGAAGTACTTGAACATCTGCAGTCATTTTGTGTGACAGCTACAGCACTGTCCCATCAACAGCTACAGATTGGCTTGCTCCAGAGCAGTGTCTCTTGGTGCTCATGTTGGCAGTACAGAAAGACATAAACTTACATCCTTTGGATATTAGCTTTCATCCTTTCCCATATAGTAGCCACAGTACTCCAAGGAGGTGTCATCATTCGTTTGCTTTCATGCTGCTGAGGAGAGATTTCCAGGAACTTACACCACCACTACCAAAAACCTAGGGAAGACTCCACAGTAAGAGCTGCTGTTATTCATGATGCTGAGGATTATGTGATGCTGACCCTACAGAGACCATAGAATGGTTCGGGTTGGAAGGGACCTTAAAGATCATCCAGTTCCAACCCCTCTGCCATGGACAAGGACACCTCCCACCAGGCCAGGTTGCTCAAAGCCCATTCAGCCTGGTCTGAAAGAGATGATGGCAGGGGCTCCAAAAGAAACCCTATGAATGGATGTCAGGACTGCATTCGTGGAACACAGATGACCCAGGGGCTAAATCTAAGTTTTGCCCCATAACTCTGATGGTAGAAAAGAGTCCTTGTGGTCAATGCTCAAATGTTCATAGCACAAAGGTGACAGCCAGCTATGATAAGCCTTTAAAGTAGTTAGGCTTCAGCCATAAAACAGATAGAATATTAGACTTTATAAAGTGGAAAAAATACTTATTAAAGAAAACAAACAAACAAACAACATTAGCAAACCAGAAGAGCCTATGACTCCATGGACCTTCTGCATTACTGAAGGCTTGCATACTTCACCTGAAACCAAGGTCTGTGACCTTAAACGAGGAATTTTAATTGCTGTATGGGTCTAAAACATCAACTACAAACCCAAACCAGGAGACACCAGAATTAGTCCAGGCTCACACCTCCCCCAGGGAACAGGCTGAAATAATCCCAGACCACGAAATATGCCTTGTGCTTGAAGAAGAGGGTAAAAGGGCCACCGCTTCCCTGACAACCTGGTATTCCTACCTAATCCCAGTTCTAAAGATCCGTATGCTTCTCACCACTTCATGAAAACACAGTTATTGGGACATAAACACAAGGCACAGGGCTCTCTGCAGAACCTCTGAACAGCTTCCAGATTATCTACTTGCCATCTTCAATCCTTGCCAATAAGGGCTGCAGGAAGCTGTAAAACTAATCTGCAAAAAATACATTTGGTAAATTGTTTTTAAATAGAGATTGGAGGGATAGTGGACCAAAAAAAAGGAAGATAAATAATTAAAAATACAACAGGAGAAATCCTATGTAGAAATATTATTCTGTTTCTAATTTTTCTTTTTTTTCTGGTGTTCCGAAATCTGCAGAAACCAAGAGCTACATCAAGTCAGTATTTATCACCCAGCAAGCTTAATTTGATTATTGTTACATGCCTCTGACATTATACACATCTTAGAAGAATTTGTTTTCAGTACAGCAGCACATTATTAATCCCATTAATTATTTGAAATTAATGAGAGAAATGCAAAATAATCTGGTTATAGAATTTCTGGTTTGCTGGCCCAGTGACACAGCAGCACAATTTCTGTATCACAAAAAAAGCAGTATGCTGAGTACAAAAATCACTAAGTGATGCACACCATTGATTGCCACATCAGGAAAGATTTCAGAAAGAATTTCCCCGCTTGTCAAACCCAAAGAGCTGCCATGTGCCAAAGAGAGAGGGACACAGCTTTGCAGTAGGCTGGTAATAACTTCATACCTGTGACACTTCTCCAAGCATGGAACAAAATGAAGCACAGCATTAACAAATGTTTTAGATTTCTAGTCTCCAGACTGATTTGCAGGATAAATGGACAAAATTGACGGGAACCAAGCGAGATCCAGGGAGAGCACCATACCTGCACCTTCTGCTTTGGTGTTTTGTGTCCTGACGTTCCTGAATTCAGAAGTTCACTTCAGCTTCAGGCATCTGTGAAGAGTGAACAAACTGCAGCTCTGGTTCAAAGTTGAGAAGGAGATATTTTTGGGAAGGAAAAAAAAAAACCATATTGAATAAGTCTTGGTCATAAAAGCAGTCTTTTAATGGTTATGACTTCAGATGACTGTGTATAAGAAGTGAATCTCAGAAGAGTGAAAGTACATTCATAAAATGGCAAGAATATTTTCCAGAACCGTTACTCACATTTTGTTGCCAGAACAAGAATAAAGCATTTGTGATAACAAGCCTTTCCTCAGGTTCCCACTGCCTTATTGCCCAGCTATTGATCCATGAGGTACAAAAGCCTACTGACTGGTGCTAAGGGAGGGATTCATCTGCCCAAGCACGAATAAAAAATTAATTCCAAGTCCAAGCTAAACATGCTTTGGGTCTCTTTATAGTTCCTTAGTGCAACAGGCACCTCTGGATATCAAATCAGATCAATTTGTCCTAAAATAAATACTTAACACATGCCAGAATAAATGTCCTTTGAAGGTGTCTGTTGGTAAGGGAGTGACCACTGTAGGCTTTAGTGTTAAACTGCAAGGCACCTAAACTTAGGTGACATAAATTCCACCCTAAATGCTTCCCTTTGTCATTGTATCTTTAGAGTTATCAGACTATTAAAAAAAGTATTCTTTTTTTTTTTTTTTTTTTGCAGTGCCAAAATACACAGTTTTTACCTTCCAAGTTACTAAACTAAATCTAGCTCAAGTCTGAGCAATATTATTCTGCAGTAGCGCAGTAGGCTGCAAGGTAGGATTATGTACAAGCCATTCTTCCAGGCAATAAAGACTAACAAACAGAAAACAGCAGAAGTACTGGGTTTTTTTGCTAATCTTCAGGGTGATTCATAAAAGTAATGGGAACATACTGAAAAAGCTGTGTGTCATTAGAACTCTCTTAAAGGAAAAATAAATCCTGGTTTACAACAGACATGCGGCAAGAAGAGTAGTCCCCCTCAAGCACGATAGCTGTCATATGAAAGAAAGGCTTAAGAAACCCAAATGAATTTTTAAGTAGTTAACTACCTTCTTTCTTCCATTGCTTTGAAGGAGAGTTAGGTTTTGTGGTTCTCCATGGCAGCAGAAACAAAGAAGGTGAATACTTAACAAATGAACTGACCTAAAATCTGAACAATTTTACCACAGAAATTTTTGGCTGAATTACCTCTATCAACTATCTGTTCAGCCCAAAGTTTAATTTGGCAGGGCTCAAGGGTTCTCCGTGAAGTTAGCACAGCTGATTACTTTCATGTCCAGCCGTCCACAAATATCTCAACATGTTGAAAGTCATGGAAATTTGCTAAAAACATGAACCCCATGGAATTCATAGCCCCCGAGACAGCTATAAAAAAATGCAAGCAGGGGTCCCAACCCTGCAAATGCTCAGTTCATTGGGTTTATTCGGGAGAATAAGGAGTTGATGTCCGCGAAGCACTCAATACACCAGCAGCTGGTGGGCTGTGACATTCATTTAACCCCTGTTCATCACAATTTTATTCTTTCTACTGCTACTTTCTGTACCTCTGAATGTTATTTCTTCCCACATATTTAGATGGGAACTCTTTGAGACCTGAATTGCCTGATTAAAGGTATGTTACGTAAACACCACTCTAATGTGCTCACTGACATGGGTCTTTAAACAACACGGCAACACAAAATGTAAATGCGGGTAATGATGAGTGTGACAATCATCAGAATCTAGACCGTGATGAGGATGGTAATGGTGACATAAAACATGGTATTCCAGCAGAACCTTCCTTCTCTTAATACCGATATTTGAGTGAGAAGCATCTTTAAAAAGTACGTTAGGAGAATGTTAAAATTGGGGGTACTCTTCACTGTTCTATGATATAGTCATTCCGCACGTAATTCAATCCTGAGTGTGAGCTGTTCCTCCCTGAGAACAAAGCCAGTTTAAGGTCAGCCAGGTTGGATAGAAAAAAAAAAAAAAGAAAGAAAGAAAATGAGAAAAAAAAGAAAGAAAGAAATAAGAAAACAAGAAAAAAGGAGGGGAAAAAAAAGAAAGAAAAAAGGGAAAAAAAAAAAGAAAGAAAAAAGAAAGAAAAAAAGAAAAAAGAAAATAGAAAAACAAAACAAAAAAAAGAGCTACCCAAAATCTCTCTAGTCACTTTGGAAATTTCAGGCCATTGCCTGCAAATTACACTTCCTGAAACAGAAATGCAGCATTTCCCATCCAGCTTGTCGACTGCTACAGACTTTCCAGAAGCACCACTCTCTAAAGTTGTCAACAGCGTATTTTACAAAGATATACAGTTAGCAAAGAAGCAGGTAACACAGAGATAGCCTTTATTCGGTGCAAGAGGCACACACAAGCCTTCTCCAGCAAACCAAATTGTTTGCGATGAAACCATGGAAGGACAGGGTGTTGCAAATTTCCAGACCGAGCCTGCAAAAGACATTGTGAGGCTGCAGCACGGAAAGTAAGGCCTTTGGAGACTTCTGCTCATGCAAACAGTCACTGGACTACACGAACTTCAGAAGTAAATTATTGGAGTTGGAAGAATAAAAAAGACACTCCAATTTCAGGGTTTCCCTACCATAATTCTGGGATTAGAGGTCCAGGCTTTAACATCATCACCATATGTCAGGCTGTCTCGCGTTTTGCTTGTTAAAATATAGCCTATTATTTTTATATTTGTTGAATAAACAGTAGCCAGGAAATTCTTTTAAACTCCTATTACTCATGCAGTATTTCCTTCTCCTCAGATATTTAAGAGACTTGTTCTTAAACAAGCAGAGAATGGTTCTTCTGTTCATGTTTTGTCTCTTTCTGACATCTGGGGCAGAGGAGCTGAATTCTGCACGGAGCAAGCGATGAGTGGACTTTGGCCTGGAAGTGTTCAGGCCACTGATTCAGTGAATACATTCAGGCCAGGCAGATTAGTCACTCTCTAGCTTCAAATACTGGGTTTTAAAAATAAAATAAAATAAATGAGAAAAAAAGAGCATAGTTTTTAGAAAACCTGTTTACAGCAGAACGGTTTTTACTGGATTTAAAGACTTCTCTTGTTTTTGGAAAGTAGACAAAAACCTAAACCAGAAGCCTCCTTTATCACTAGGGACGTATTCAGGCCAAATCAGACTCTACCCTCCCTGTCTACCTGCATGTCATGTGCTATGATAACCTAATTTTTCAATATTTTCACTCAATAAACAAATTAAATCATACGGATTTTTGGCCTAGTCCCAGTCCTAATGTATTAATAAAACTTGTTTTGCCCATGGCACAACAACTATTTACCTTCAACTGGGTTTTCCGAAGTCGATTAAACAACTGCTGTTCCTCAGAACATATTTATTGCTAAAAGTGGAGATGTCAACTGGCACACAATACAGAGGTACTAGTCAAGTGTTTGTAGAAATCAGGCAGGTTTCTCTTATCACATAGAATATTTCCTGTCTGCGTTTTAAAGAAAGCAGTTCAACAAGGTCATATTGGCCAAGCATTGCAGGAACCAAAAGAGAGAGATTCAGGGGCTTGTGTTTCCTCAACTGTGTTTTTTTAAAAACTTATAGCTTCTTTTTCTCTGCATTTTTCAGTGTTGCTATAAACAGAGCACTGGTATTAACTCTCCTGGTTTTTACCTCGAGAATCTTTACACAATGACAGTATTTTTCACAAAAAAACCCCACAACAAAACAGCCCGCTTAGCTGGTACAGGAGAACAGTATCATACATACCCAAATTTGACAAAACCTTAGCTTCTCATGCCTCTAGCACTGCCTTCATCAGTACAAGTCAAAAAGGTTACACGTGCACCTACAAAAAAACACTCATTTGGCTTTAGAAGTAGTCAGCCACCTTGAGATCAATGAGCTCGTGAGCTCTGCATCCATTGCAGGCCCATGGTGTCTGTTAATTACCATCCAGAGGGGACAAAGCACAGACACATTTCTGCTTTCAAACTCTACCCCGTAATAAAAACAGCTCCCCTCCCTCTTCCTCTGTGTAGGTAATTGGGGTTAATTACTGCCTGGCTCTGCGACCATCCTCAGCATCTCAAAAGGGGTGGGAAGAAGTTTGCTGGTGACTCTTGATGGTTGGACTAGATGATCTGAAAGATCCCTTCCAACTTAGACAATTCTATGATTCTATGATCTATTTCTATTTTCTTCTGTGGCTGCAAACAGATCACTAGAGGAGCTCCTCCTACTGCGAACAGTCCCCTTCCATGGGGCTTCTCCTCATTGAATGTTCTTCTTTGTGTGCAACTTCATCCTCCTTCTTCTGGCACTACAAAGAAAAGACTCACAGCCGGAAGGGCTAGGGTCAAGGAGGCATCTGAGCTCATCTGCAGAGCTGGTTGTGAAGACAGACTGGGGAATCTCCAGAAAATTGATCTGGATCTGGCCCTGAGCAGCCCTGTTTACCATCGCATCTGGGCCTAACTTGGTAGTTGGCCCTGCTTTGAATGGGGTTTGGATCAGATGATCTCCAGAGGTCACTTCTAACCTAAGTTATTATGTGTTACTGTGATTTTAATAAGCGCTGCCATCTAGTTGGGATGTATATACTGGAGTCAGATTCTAGAAAAAAAGTCCATTCCTTCCTAAAAGGAAGAAATAGGGAGCAGTGTTTCGGGTTACCCGTCTTATTACAGGTATCTGGGGACCCTCTGCTACTCCTCATTCCTTCCATGCCTTCACATCTTTACATCATTCCACAATTTAGAAATGGCCTTTCTAGCCCCATGCACCTCCACCCTCTCAGGAGAGATTTAGGAAATCTCTGAATGGAAAGACTTGGGTTTGTGTCCATTGTGGAGTTCAACCACACGTGCTCATGGACACGCTGGGTGCCGTCTTTGACCTACCTGAATTAAGTATATCACGAAGGCTTCTGAGCTCATTATGTGCTCCCTGGACATGTCCCAGCCTTTCAAAAGTTTCCACTTCATTGCTTCTGTGGCTGTAGCTCATGTGGTAGAGAAAATTTGGAAATCAGCAGCTACGTTTGTAAAGAAGCATGCAAATAATTGTTATAGTTTCTTATTCTTCAGTACAGAAATGTTGACTCGTTATCCTCTGGTGGGCTTTGTTTATCTAATTATCTTAATGACAGAGCAAGTAATACAAAACATGATTTTGTTTTAATTTTTTTCCTGGATTCAAATAAGAGCTAATCCAAGGAGTTTTTTCTGGGTCTCTATTCAACAAAAAGGTTAGCTGGATGGGAACAGCGAGAAATTAGTGCAGCTGCTTCAGATTTTCACTATGCCATTCTGCACAAGGTGGTTTCTGACTTAGAATATGTCAGATTTAATCAGATTTTGAATATACTTTTTGAAAAATTGATAAAGAGCAGGCATGGCTTGGACCTTAAAAAGGCAATAGCAACCAGAGAGGGAAAAATCAAGCAAACAAGAAACACATTTGATGCTCTGTTGGTTTATCCCAAGACATCAGCATTCCCTGCTGATCCTAATAATGATAGTTCAGATGTAATTAAGGGTATTAAAGGTTCTTGGGGACCAACTTGCTCTGTGTTACAGTGCCTAATCCTTGTAGCTTCTTGCCTAGGAACTTTTCACCCCCAAATCATGCATCCCTTGCTCGCCATAGAGTAAACAGAAAATAATGAGACGAAAATGAGCCTCCTGAGCAATCTTGGGGGAGAGAAGAAGAGTTATGTCACCTGAGACCATTTGGCTGAGCTACAGTAGGATGATATATCTGCCCGAGATACAGGTAGGGGAGAAAGAAAATATTTATCTCAAGGT
The DNA here is from genome assembly GCA_028565335.1 of Limnodromus scolopaceus. Taxonomy (NCBI): domain Eukaryota; kingdom Metazoa; phylum Chordata; class Aves; order Charadriiformes; family Scolopacidae; genus Limnodromus; species Limnodromus scolopaceus. Next base: position 85,914,934 of record JAOXNO010000024.1, read on the forward strand.
CTCTGGGGCCTGGGCTCAGCAATTTCACAGAATTGTAGGGGCTGGAAGCGATCTTCAGAGATCATCTAGTTTAACCCCAAAGTTTGGTAGTTGTGGGCAAGGGCCAGGATATAACACAAATCTGGGGGAGACTAGGGGTAATGGTCTTACACTGAAAGAGGGGAGATTTAGACTATTAGGAATATTCCTATTATTATTAGGAATAAATTCTGTACTGTGAGGGTGGTGAGACACTGGCCCAGGTTGCCCCGAGAAGCTGTGGCTGCCCCGTCCCTGGAGTGGTTCAAGGCCAGGCTGGATGGGGCTTGGAGCAACCTGGTCTGGTGGGAGGTGTCCCTGCCCAGGGCAGGGAGGTTGCAAATAGCAGGGGGGTTGCAAATATCAGGGGGCACTTGGATTTCAGTGTCAAAGCACATTATGCATGTGTGATTTTTATGTGTAAATCTTCCATCTCTGAGACTGCAAGCCAGTGTATGCAATCTCCCACTTATCCGTCACTGGCAAAAGCAGCAGTAGGTAAATCCGTACATTTATTCCACAAGAATAGAGTGGCATCAGTCACAAACATACTATAAAAATCTGGGTTTTGAAAATGTCTCTAGCCTTTCATCATTACTACTGCCAGGAGGAGACAACATAAAACCTTCTGAAAAAGAGTGTAATCATAAAAATGCGCAGAAGATTATACTAACAATTCAGAATGAATAAGCTCTTGCCATGAAAATCACGCTGGTGCTGAAAGAACATGTTCTTTTACAATAACATGGTGATGATTCATTATTTTACAAGAGAGACTGGAGTAGAGATTACAATAATGGAATCAATGACAAAAGCTGTGCAGTTTACATATTTATGTTTCGGCTTTTTTTAATCAGCGGTGGAATAGCATAACCCTGGGGTTAGCCCTGGTGCCAGAAGAGCTCTTGAAGTCTCCGGTTTATCACATTATGTGAGATGACAACAAAAGATTATGGGTGACGTTTTCAAGAAGCAAGTACGAATGTGTTTTTGAAAAAGTGGAGATTTGGTTAGCTTTGCTGGAAGGCCATAGAAATATAGAAATTACCAGCTCTCCCTCAGGATTCTGGCAGATAGACCATGTACAGATCACATGGACACTTTAAAGGAGCTACCCAAAAGCAGCTGCTGTTGTTTCTGTGCGCGCTGTACTTTAAAAACATTCATTTGAGTGATGACAAAGGCTTCAAATGATGCGTGCATGACCTCCCTCTCCACGACAGAAGCTCTACTTCTAAGTGTCGCGAGGCGAACAGTTCTAACTTCATGAGCTTTCAAGTCACCAAAACTGTTTTAAAAAACCTACTACTTCATGCCTTTCAAGTTAAGCAACTTGCTTAGATGTGGCTCAGAATTCTTTCAAGTAGCGTTTTCCTCTTACTTATCTTTACTTATTTATGCAATTAATAAAGACATTCTGATATGTTGCAACGTACAAACAAACTTACCGATTTAATGGAACTTTGTTATAGTGCTGGTGGGGCTAACGAACCATTAGAAATGTGAGGAAAAGTGGTCTGTGGAGAAATTCAATGCTGCTTGGCTTAGAAAATAAGGTAAGCACATCACCTGATGCACATCATCAGCCTAAAGGGTGACTTCAACAGAGGCCGGTAGTGGATGCTTCTGGGAACACCAAAGACCTGACAAGAACGGAGTGACCTTTTCACTGGCACATTGTGCTAAATTCCAGCAATCTGGTTCAGGACCTTTAGGAGCCAAAACTTTATCTGGACCATCATGTTTAGCATCCATCAGTGGATATCTTTCAAGATTATACCTAATCTTTTTTGAATGCATTGGTAGTTTTGACATTCACAGAACCTTTTGGAAATAAGCTCCACAACTTAAAAAAGTATTTAATTGTCTTAGTGTACATGTCCCAAGGATTTAAAGCATTTATGGGATGCATAAATGTGATTTTTGCTTGAGGTACAACAAAGCTTGGGAACAGCTGAATGCAGGTAAAGCAAATGTAGCTTGCAGTAGTGTTAGTGTAAACAAAGAGCCTGCTGTTTGTTTCTTGTGAGATTGTGATGAGTTTGAGGAAAATCAGCTCGAGAAGCAATCTCAGTGCATAGTTCAAGGCAGGTTTTCAGTTACTGCAGCCTTGGCCTGAAGAAGACTAAGTTATGCTGAGAAAGCAGTATTTTACAATGTGCTTTAGATGACCTTTTATTTAAACAAGAATGTTCACTTTTTAGAAGTATATGTATGTTGAAAATACATTTATGACCAAATTGATTCACAATCCCTTGTTGGCTTTCTAATTCCAGAGTTTCAAAAGCTTTGTGAGGGGAAGAAAAGGTCTAAAACTTGGCTACCACAGTCTTTCCCTCTGCCACTGACATGTAAGAGGTGAGCTGGTTAGCATCGTCTCTAGCCTGGTTTGACCACTGAGGACAAAAACCATCTGGGTTACCCTAGGAGGCCCTTGGTCAGGGTCCAGTAATAGATTCATGGCCACATGCCTTACCTACTTTGTAGACCATGACTAATGAATTACCATATGAATGCTAACCCCCAGCCCCAGTGGGTTCAACTGTTTCCCAGTCAGCTGAAGGATGCTACTAAAAACTTTGTTCACACTAAATATTTGATGACACTCAAAGGCTGACATCTTCTCCTCACTAGGAAACATGGATGAGAGAAGATCACTGAGCATACATTGGGGATAAAAGCTGTCATAGTCTTGTTACACAGGTCTTAGCTGTAGCCATTGGTTCCTAAGATGGACAGTCAAAAGGCTCAGACTGAAAATTAGTACTTTTCTGAATGACCACATGTAGTAGCTCTGTCCATGCTAGGAAACTGAAAAGCACCAGGGCGTTTTCCCCATCACTGGATCTGGACTCTGTACTTAGTTGTCCTGGTACGGTTTTGGCTTTGGCCAATCGGCAGCCTTGCAAGTAATTCCTGGGCATGGTTTGTCAGCTAGTAAGCACCAGAAACCACTCATAATATCAGTCTAGATGTATCCATTGTATTCGGGAGGGTAGAACTGTTTAATACACAACACACAAAGTCGCTCTGTACTTCAGTATCAGAGAGAAATCAAAGATTAATTCAGCTTTCCAATACAGATGGAGCTTTCTCATGGCAGCTTGAGACCTGTACTTATTCAGAACTCCCCCGCAGACTATTAATGCCTTTAGAAAAAAAATTCTGGAGGACTCAGGCATTTTTTGTGAGTGCTGGACAGTGATTCAGCTCACTCTGAAGCTGGCACCTGGTGACTGGTTGACTAGCTAGTTGGCACCTAGCTGTATCGAGTGGATCGTCACTGACTACTATGGAATCATAAAGATCTACATGTAGGTAGATACCTGTGCTTAGATACATCAATCAGGATCTGAATCCTGTCTTCCTGTCTGCTACAAGTTGGTGACACCTTTATGGGGGTTTATTTTCCTCCAACCCTTGCTAATCCTTGCCTTCAGTGCTGCCCTTTGCTGTTATGCTGAGAGGAGTCCAAATTTCTTTGTGTTTCACACAAGACACGCTTGCCATATTTTGAAGAAATTCCTGAACACCTTTAGATTTCATCACAGCCATTCTTGTTAATTTTGTATCTGCATATTTAGCTTAGCTGAGACTCTAAGATGTGCAGTGGCTGTTCAAAATGTCTGGTTTTCCAAATAAATAGAAAATTTAAATGGTTGCAAATATGTTTTTGCAAGAGGGGATTACTTGAGATTTCAACTGCATTAAAGGCTAATATTCTTAATAGCATTTTCGTGTCGCAGATAATTAAATTAAAAAATATGTTTCATGCTCTAAAGAACACAAGCATTAAAATTTCTGGTCTGTGGTGCAGGTGGAAAGAACTCCTATTTCATACTTTCCACATACGGTGCAGACTGTAACACAAATGGTGCAATATTATCCTGGAACAGCGAAAGGAATTCCATGGGAAATATAACTTCACGAGGCATTTTACCTGAGGCCGAACTCATCATCTCCTCCGCTGATACAAACTGTTCTCATTCGTACTGTTTCATCTGAGGCATCTAATCTGCATTGCCAGTGCTTTTCTCAGGGGGAGCCCTGAACTCTGATACACTGAAATATAAAACAAAAACAGCCCTGAAATGTATAATGTCTGTAGAGCTAATGAAAGTATTTTTCTTAAGGTGACTGCCATAAAACATTAAAGCCTCCTCATTTGTCTAACCTTCTACACCAGAAGCTTCCCAGATGTTGTGCTCCCACTAGAAACAGGGAGTTTAAAGCCTCTGAAGTGCAAATAAAATGTGAATCCAGTAAAATGAGTAGCTACATATTTATTTTATTAGGTGAAAATTAGTCCTTCTAGCTATTATATATTCTTTGTCTCTTTCTGGTTTTAAACCAGCAATATTTTACTTTGGGTGCATCCAACTGTTCTGGTGTGGGGTTTTCCACAGGCTGCAGGTGCTATCTGCTCCACCATGGACCTCCATGGGCTGCAGAGGGACAGCCTGCCTCACCATGGTCTTCACCATGGGCTGCAGAAGGATCTCTGCTCCAGTGCCTGGAGCATCTCCTTCTCTTCCTTCTTCACTGACCTTCATGTCTGCAGAGCTGTTGCTCTCACATATTCTCACTCCCCTCTTCTGGCTGCTATTGTGCAGCAGTATTTTCCCCTTCTTTAATATGTTACCACCGTCACCAATGGGCTCAGCCTTGGCCAGCAGCAGGTCCATCTTGGAGCCAGCTGGCATTGGCTTTATTGGACATGGGGGAAGCTCCTATTAGTTTCTTACAGAAACCACCTCTGTAGCCCCCCTGCTACCAAAACCTTGCCACGCAAACCCAGTATAACACTTTAATTTTTCACAGGCTCATCTTTCTCGATAAATAAAAATTTATATGAGCTTTAGTTTTGATATTCAATCTTTTCTTTTTTTTTTCTCTTCAGACGCCTAAAAGTATATACAGGATTTTAAAAACAATGACAGTGGGCCCATTGGCCACAGCTGTCACACACAGGTCCAACAGAGATCCATTTCATTTCTGCAGCACCCTGGCAAGTTCTTCTTTTAAAAATATATTTCAAAGTATTATGGACTGAAAGCTGCTTATGTAGGACCTGATTCTGACTGCAATCATACAACTAAAAGCTTAGAGTAATTAAAATAAAATAAATGAGCTGAAAGACCTCTTTTCTGATCTCACTGAAAATAGTTATATACTAAAAAAATTTTGGATTTACACCTAGGCAAGAGAATTAGTCCTGGTCAGTCTTTGAAGTGGGAGGTGGGTGCCAGAGACTTGTGTTCTGACGCAGTAGGGTGACACAGCTCTGTAGCGCCTGGCATTAAAAATGCACTAAAGAATAGGTGTTTTGGGGAGCTGTGCCTGCCCTTCCTGGGTCAGTGGCTACGTTTGTCAGTTGTGCCATGCACACCCTCTCAAAAGATGCAGGGTCAGGTCTTTGGGTGTAATTTTTGACATTTTCTTCTGCCACAGGGCTGTACCAATCAAGTTAAACTCAGCACCTGCAGCATAATAAGGTACTTGAGGATGTCCCTGTGACAGTGGTGTGCCAAAGGGCCACCACATCCTCAGTATTCTCTGGTTATCATATATGTCACTTCTGGAGTGTCAAACAGGATCTCGACATGAAAAGAGCATACCCCTGTTACAGTTCTGACACATTAATTCATGGTTCATGCAGAAAATTAACTATTCACAGGCAGAAAAATGCCTCCTGCAAACATGTGTGCTTGAAACGGAGCACTTTCAAATCACAGCTTGGTTTTAATATTTATTATAAGTATATGAAACTAAAGGTTAAAAAAAAAACAATCCCACGTATATGCTGACGAGTTTTGTTGTTCTTGGCTTTTGGCTTTCACTCACCTGTGATCATGAATTACAGCAGAGCTATTCGTGGACTGTACCTCAGCAGTCCCATTGCTAATCTCCCCACTTTGGAAGAGTTTCTAACTTACCTGGTTTTGACCAGAAGACCTGATGGTAGTGTGCTTAATATCCTCTCTGTAGGCAACTCTTTCAACTGCATTGAGCTTAATACAATTCATGTTAAAAATCTGGACAATCGGGTCCTCCTTTTGTTTTCTTTCTCATCCATTAAGCCTTCAAGAACTAGCAGAGGTGATACTTCTTACGACCACCGTGAAGGATCAGGTGCTGCCGTCTGAGAGGACCTCCTTGGGCCAGGATGGGTGGACAGCAGAGAGGCCAGCCTTCCAGTGGTTTTGAGCTTCCACATCCCACTAATGGACTGCGTGGTCTGTGGAAAATTTTTGGGGTTTTCTAATTTTTTTTAAAGGGTTCTAATGACACATTTTCAAACAGCAGGAGCTGAAAGTGATCTCAGCAGGTTCAGCAGTAAGGACTGAAAAGTGCTGCTGTGCCATTGCAGTGCTGGCTGCAGTGTAAGCTCCCTTGTGCTAACGAGCTGTTTCCTCCATTCCTTCCACTGCTTCTCCCCTCACAGGGGCTTCAGGGCGATCTCAGTGCTTTAGCCCTTCTCCCCTCCTTGTGCTTCTGTGCCTGGACATCCCTTGTCACCATCTTTTTCAACTCCCAGTGCTCCCAGTTAGCTCACTGCTGCCTAAGCATAACTCCAATAGAGAGAAAAAAAAAGA
>JAOXNO010000024.1:85921647-85950154 GCA_028565335.1 Limnodromus scolopaceus
TCTTGAATACCTCCAGGGATGGTGCCTCAACCACCTCCCTGGGCAGCCCATTCCAATGCCTGACAACCCTTTCAGTAGCAAAAATATATTAAATATATTAAAAAATTAAATAATTGCATAATGTTTTTCCTTTGTGATTTCCTCAGAGTTGTGCAGGATCATCAAGCCTGGAGAAAACCCAGGTGGGGCTAACACTGCGTTCTTTGCTGACCACATGGTTCACAGCCTGAAACTACTTGGTTACCAGACCAAGAAGAAACCTTTCAAATATAAATGCTCCTTCACCTGTTATTTCATGTGTAAGCTACATAGAGAACTGTGTTTCCATTGCAGGTGTGTAAAGAACTTAACCAAATGATGTCATAACTCAAAAGCAGTCCAGAATCTAAGGAATAGAAACAGGAATGGTAGAGTTGCCTGCAAGACTGTTACGGTAGTCTGTCAGAGACATAAATATATTTAACGTGGAAGAGAGGACATTTCAGCCTTTTCCATGACTGAGATCATTCAGCACAGCTATGTTATAAATAGCAATGAAGAAAAATATGTGGAAAAGTACATGTTCCTGGTTTTGTTCAGGCATGCACAAAAATGGTAAGGCATTTTAAAATTCAAGGACTTTTTAATGCAGTGGTAAAAGAAGACATCTTGGGGTAAAAGCTGAAGTCCTTAAACTCTGGTTCTGATGATAGCAAGAGTGGATCCTCCGATTCTTTCTAAGCCCGTGCTCAAACCATCTGAGCTGAAGACACAGCTGCCTTGGCCAGGCAAGCTGACTCTAAGATGTGCAAACAACCTGATGTCCCAGACAACCTCTTTCTGTAACGAGACAGAAGCTGGGCAGCCAAAACTCCTATTGAATTCACATTTGAGACGCTTCCTTGCCTAAGAACTGCAATTTCAGGACTACGTATGTGAAAAGACAGAGAAATTTTTCTGCAAGTTACAAACTTATTAAAAAAAAAAATAAAAATCCATATTGCATACAATTTGCACAGTTTGGATGATTTACCCTGCCTCTGCAAAATCATTAAGGTATGGTTTGGTTGAAATGGCTGAAGAGACCTTTGCAGATTCTCACACGGCCCCTACTATTAGGCATATATGTCTATACAGGTCCAACCCCTGTAATTTAAATTTTGTATAAGCTCTGGAAGTATTCCACTTTGATAAAATGGACAGTAAGCATTTATTAAAGATTATAGAATCTTTGTTCTGACTGCTTTTTGTTCTACTTCCTATACCTCTCATTGTAAACACGTTATACAGCCCTCCATATCTCACCCAAGAGCCACACTGTTTCTGCTCTACAATTAGTTGCTTCATTTGTTTCAGGTGTGTTCCCTCCATCTGTTGCTGATTGTTCCATCGGTGTCTCTTGAGTTACGTTATTTTCACAGCCAGCTTTCATTGAGGTAATGGAAAATGTCTGTGCCCATAAGCCCTTTCAATGATAGTTGTAAATCATGACTCAGGCTCTCCAGAACACCTGTCTGTACATCTGTGGCTAATCCCTCTCTGGTTTTAGATCTAGCTTCTTAAACCAAAATGTTATATAGTGCCACCAGAACCTACCTGCAGCCGGATAGACAATTAGAATGACTTGCAAACGAGCGCATCTGCCACTCTCCACTGTGCTACTTCGTTTCCTCATTTCAAACAACAGACTTGATCTTTTCCTCAGATTTATGGTCTTCTTGGGTGATATTAGTAGACTTCACAAGCGAGAAAACTGGGAAACATATTGCAATGAATATCTGTCCGTCTACCCATCCATTTACAATGCATCAGGGAGCCATATATTCAGCAGCCTGAAAAGAAGACCAAGATTTAGAGGAAAAGCTTCATTTCTTGACTGATGACAGTTTAGACAACTGGGATAACATTAGCTAATTTTGGATGAAATTTGCACTTGTCATGATGGTGTGTCGGTTGAATAAGGCATGAATTACAAATACTTTCTGATTGTCCTAGGATTATTGCAAGAACCTTCTAAAAAGCCAAATGACTGAGAAAAAGGAAACAAGAAATCAACACAGAAATTTCTTAAAAACAAGACAAAAATATAACTGCTAGCTGTGAAGACCATAAAATCATAGAATAGTTGGATTGAAAGGGAACTTTAAAAGTCATGTAGTCCAACCCCCCATGCATTGATCAGGGGCATCTTCAATTAGATCAGGTTGCTCAGAGCCCCATCCAACCTGACCTTTCAATGTTTCCCAATGACCCCATTCAATGTTTCCAGGGATGGGGCAGCCACAGGTTCTCTGGGCAACCTGTGCCAGGGTCTCACCACCCTCGCAGTAAAAAATTTCTTCCTAATATCTAGTCTAAATCTTTCTCTTATAGTTTAAAACCATTACCCCTCATTCTGTGGCAATGAGCCCGTCTATAAAGTTTGTCCCCATCTTCCTGAAGCCCCGCTTAAGTACTGAAAGGCTGCAATAAGGTCTCCCCCTAGCCTTCTCTTCTCTAGGCTGAACAACCCCAACTCTCTCTGTCCTCCAGCCCTCTGATCATCTTCGTGGCCTTCCTCTGGACTTGCTCCAACAGGTCCATGTCCTTCCTGTTCTGAGGACTCCAGAGCTGGACACAGTGCTCCAGGTGGAGTCTCACCAGAGAAGAGCAGAGGGACAGAATCCCCACCCCTCACCCTGCTGGCCAAGCTGCTTTTGATGCAGCCCATGATAAAGTTAGCTTTCTGGGCTGCGAGTGCACAGTGCCAGCTCATGTCCAGCTTTTCATCCACCAGTACCCCCAACTCTTTCTTGGCATGGCTGCGGTTAATCTCTTTATTGATATAAGGGGTTGCCCAACCCAGGAGCAGGACTTGGCACACAGAGGATTCACATGAGGTTTACACAGACCCATTTGTTGAGCCTGTCCAGGTCCCTGTGGGTGGCACCCATCCCTCAAGTGTGTCACAATGACACCACACAGCTTGGTGTCATCCGCAAACTTACTGAGGGTGTACTCCATCCCACTGTCTATTTCATTGATGTAGATATTAAATTTCACTGAATTTCACTGAATTTTTAGAGTTGGAAGGGACCATAGAGATAGATCATCTAGTCCAACTCCCCTGCTGAAGCAGGATTGCCCAGAGCTAGAGCATGTTACTCAGGACTGCATCCAGGCGGGGCTTGAAAATCTCCAAAGAAGGGGACTCCACGACCTCCCTGGGCAGCCTGTTCCAGGCTGCAACAGAACAAGTAAAAGCAAAATTAATAAAAAAGGTACAACTCTACCTGCCAAACTATTGACAGAACTTCATGAAAGAGTAAACTTTATGATAGAAGTATTGTGTGAATGGATGGCATGCAGATTCCCAGACAGAAACTTTCTGAAAACTACTCACAGGGCTTCTGACCTCGCATCTTCAGCAGTGCATTCAGTCGGTAACGTTACCTGGTGCTCCTCTAATATCGGAGCAGTTTGTGTAGGCACCGGTGTCTTGTCCTTGTGCAGGAAAAATAGAGTGAGAGCAAAGTCAGCTGCGTGAAATAAGAGTTCAAAATGAGTGGAAAACTTTCTGCTCTCACATCCTTCCATCTCCTCTCCCGAAAAGAATGCTTAAGTGCTATGTAAATGTCACTCTGACATATTCTGAAGTATCCATTTGGAAATTATATTGTAAGGGCGACACAGTAAAATGTAAAGCTGGTTGTCATATGTAACACCTTCTGCTGAATTTCTTTAAAAAAATGAATCTCCTGTAAATATGGCAAGAATGTAGGTGGTCTTTTGTCTTCAACAAAGAAAATGGTCAAAATTTTCTGTTTCTATCTAAAAATCACACTGTTTGGTAGTCTTTTGAGATGCAAATAAGTGATTTTTTATTATTATTTGTGTAAATTGCAATATTAAATGCACAAAAGACTTTTGGAAGCTATGAGATAATGGGACTCCTGACTACATTCTTGTTTGCAATAGGGTGAGAATAACACCACTGACTTTAATTCAGCTTTAACAGACTGATTCCAGCATAATTAGCTTTCTCTGGCATCTCTCCCCTTCTGCCATGAGCTTTGTCTACGAATCAGGAGAGCTGACCTGCAGTGATGTGCCTTTCAGTCCTGTCTGCCTGTTGCCCCATGTGTCTGAGTTTTCTCTGTTCTGAAGCCAACCAATCTCGAGCCTTGGGCAGATATGTATGCCTATTTCTCACCTTGACAAAGAGATAAAATACAGCTGAGACACATGGAATCAGAAACTGGGAGTGTTCTCGAGTCCCACAGTACAGATGTTGCCATGGTGACTGGAGACTCCAATATATAAAGTAGCTTTTTGCAATGGTCATTGTCCCCCCAAAAAATAATAATAAAAAAAAAAATAGAAGAAAGAAAAGACCCCACATTGAGAAGTCTTTGCAAATTTCTCTTTTTAGAAGATCAGATTAACATACACTGTACACTTCATTAATTGTACTGAGGAAACTGAGTGCAATGTTCCTTTATTTTCCTTTCTAAAAATGTGGTCATGATTCCTTTATTGTACTCTACCCTTATCCAAACTTCAACAAAGCTATCTGAAACTCAATGCTTTAACTATACGAATTGACCTTCTCTTTTCATTTCACCCTGTTCCTCTTGAACTACTTTTATTCTTTCATTCTCTGCTGCACATCTCCTTCCATTTTCAGGTTCTTGCCAAATATCCTTATATGTGAACCATATTTCTAATTCTATATAAAAGTCTTCAGAGTTTAAGATAAAGTATCAAGGATATGTTGGGTTTATCTGAATTAATTTAACTTTTGACATGTTTATGTGAAAACGAATCTGTTTTATTAAAAGCAATGTTTTTTTTCCAGCACAGTAGTAATTGCTTCATTACTTCTGTTCCTGACATTATCATTACTAAAATCAGCATAAACATATCTGAGGAACACAGAAAAAGAAATGGTTTTTATCATTACTGGGATGGGAAAAACATTACATGACATATAAAATGCAAAGCTTCTGAGGAAACCTAAGTGTGAAACCTGATGCAAAATAAACTTACGAGAAAAAAGAACTACATTCCCTGTGAATATTGGTTAAAATGTGCAATATATACAAATCAAATAAATGTACAGACAGTGTCTATGCTAGCAAACTGAATAGCATGAGGGAACCAGGCTGAGCTCTGGCAACTCGATCTGGTTTAACTCTTCCCATGGTCGTTGGCATGGTTTGGGTCCAAGAGAGCTGGCACGGTCAGAGACAGTGCCTGGGAACGGGTTGGGACCAAGTGTGGGCTTGAGACTTAATAAACAAGCAGCATGGATTCAGCATGTGGTGCTGGGGGCTCAGAGATCCCAGCTGGGTGCACGCGTGCCAGGGAACAGTCTCTGTCCTGCTTTATTTACCAGGAGAAATATAACTTGGGTTCACCTTGTGTAGAAATTCCCTTTTGAAATCCTGTAGCTACAGTAGCAAATGATTTTGCAGATGGGAAAGTTCATTGAGACAAGAAGTTCAAAGAAATATTCTACCACACATACAGAAAGAGGATGCCAGACACGTTGACGTGATCAGCTGACTCCGAGGACTGTTCCTCTTTAAGGGACAGAATCATGACACACAACCCATGTAAACAGTTAATATGCTGAGATTTAGGCCCTTTATATTTTTCAATTAATTACTTTTGTCTATTTTACAGCAGTCAATTGATCAGAGAGAAGTTTCAGATTTTAAAATAATAAATTCACAAAGGGACAATTTAAAGTCTGTTTACAAAGGTCAGAAAATTTGGTGTTGTGCATGCCTTCACTAGACTGGAAGATGCCAGACAGAACAGCATTTATCACTTCTAGGGATAATCAAAGTCTCATTTCTTCCTAGGAATCGGTGACACACACCTGACAAAAACAAGCTACTGACTTTTAAGTTGCCTTTATCTCAAAAGCAGATGGAAAACGTGATGCAGATGATTTTTTTGATGGCTGTGGTTGCAAGGCGAAACCAATAAAAAGGAAATCTTCTAGTTTCTCAGTTAGAATAATTCTAGACCTGTACAATGTTACTTAAAAAGAGTTGCATTAGCACAATGAATCGGGAAATAAACATTTCTCAGTACAAATACTTCAGCAGAGGTGGAGAAGGGGAAGGAAAGAAAGATGATGTGTCAGTCTGCAAGCTTAGCACATGCACTTCTTATCATATTCTACTAAAATGTATACTTCAGCTACGGGTTGCTGGTCCTTCAAGGACTCAGCAGCTAAACACCGCAAAAGAATCATCCTGCTAATGCACTGAAAGTTGTCATATAAATAATAATGAATTTATCCTTTATTTTGGTTGTTAAATGTGAGATGACTCATCCTCCATCACAATCTTTCTTGCAGCAAGTCAAGTTTGAACTTAGCTTGATGGAAAAGGGAAAAATAGTTGAGATCCACTTTTAGTTTGTCTGAACTTAATGATGTGGTAAGAGCGATATCCATCCCTCCCACAGGCAGCTGATCTGAAGTTATTGAGTAAACATGAGAGTTTGGAAGCAAGGAGGGAAAGTTTCTTCACGCTCCCTTAGTATCTGCAGGCATCGGATCTCTAGCAGGGCTGCCGAAGCTGCACTGATTTCTTTCATTTCTGTCCTGGTGATTTCATCGCAGGATGATTTATGTGATTCCTGCCCAGGTGGTCTCTTGCTAAAATGTTCTTCCCACCAGTGGAGAACTGAACATTTGACTCAGGGTTAAAAAGACTCCCGGGCATCAGGCCACCGAGGATTATGTGTTGCAACACAGAGGAATATCGAAGATTTCCAAGGATCTGGGACTAAATAGCATCCAAGTTATCACCGCTGGAAATAATAGGGAATGCTGAAACAAAATCTTGGGATAAGTCCAAAAAGCATCAAATTGCCTCTTGGTTTAGTACCGAGAACAAGCAATTTCATTATGTTTCCATTTCTTTTCATTTGTGTTCTAGAAAATATTAAAACCCGACTGAATTTGACAGCTTCTGGCACAGGAAATTATTTGCACACAGGTTGGTATAGTGAAAATAAGCCCCAGCTGCACTGATTTTTCAGAGCAACCAAAAGAATCATTTGATGGGGATGGTAGAATGAGATGGGACTAAGAAAACATTTGTGAGATTACACCTTATCTGCTTTTAATAAAATCATATTTTGTATAATTAATTCCTTATTATTTGCTAACTAGAAATATAATAGAGTATTTTCTCACTTGCATAACAAAAAAATGTGATCAGTGATAGAAAAAGTTCTTTAGCGTACTTTCTGCCTTTATGATACCTATCCATTTAAATAAGATTTTCTTCCTGTTATGGCAATTGAATTGGTTACTTCAGAATTAGGTTAAACTCGATTTTATGTTGCTTTTAGTTTTCATATGTCATATTAAATTAATTCTTTGATGTTGTCATTAATTTCCTAGAAGTACAAGAAATAAAGTAAGTTAATAACTTGCTCTTCGCTGAAGAAGGTTAGCCACACAGAAGAAAAAAGACAGTAACAATGTCATCTTCCTCCTTTCCCCCTCTCATATTTCGATATGTTTCTATCAGTGCCCTAAAAGTCAGATCTTACTGGTTTATATCACAGCCTAGGCAATAGCTCACCATCTGTACTGATTTTCTGTACCTTGGTAATCAGTTTTTTTCCAGTCTTTCTTTCCTCACATCACTTCTGAGAAAGTACGCCGGACTACACGATGCTGATTACACGGTGCTCTTATCTTCAAACAAAACAACCAAACCTGAGTCAAACATTTGGCGATTGAATAACCACAGGAGGACTGAAAATTACATTTTAACCACAAACTATTGAGAAACTCCTCAGGTTCCTCAGAGAGTTCATTTTATTCACCTCTCAAAGATGTCCTTGCTAACCTTTTCTTTTTCTTCTCCAAGAAGCAGGGAACTGAAAGCTGCTAGAGAGGAAGCTCAAGTATTAAGAGGGCTTATTCCATCTCACTAAACCCATGTGAACCCCAAGGACACTCAGACTTGCAAATTTAAAGAGTTGGGGGAGTTCAGAGATCAGCCTCTTGCTGCGAATGTAGATGGCTCCAACAATGAGAGGTAAAAAAATGCAAGTTCTTAGTGATTAGGGCTGTCTGTGAGATATTTTTTGGAGAGAACATCTATTTTTTTTGCATTAATCCTCAGTACCAATCATAGCTGGTACTTTCCAAAATAATGTCAGAATGTCACCTAGCGATCTCTCACCAGCCTTTCTTTTACAGATCCCCCTCTGGAGCTAAAGTAGACATTTGAAATTGTACTACAATAAATATTTTAGTAGTACCTTATTTAGACACTGGAGGAGATGACAAAGTGGCCAGCTTGTTCTCAGGGATATTGCTTCCCCTGCTTTTCCTACTGCTTTACAAATCAGTTCAGATTAACTTTCTTCTCTAACTACTATGAATGAATCTCTGAAGCATCCTCAGAGGCTACATTTCCTTAACAGTGTTGATAATATCAGCAAAACGTTGCTCCAAGAGTCGGTCAGCACTGAGACAATAATATCTGTGAATGTCACAGGAGATCATTTTACATTGTCAAGATGCCGGAAAAAAAAAATTCAGGGGAAGACTGTGAATGCTGCAGTGCATTAAAATTACAAGTCAAGAGAAGAAAAAAATATCAGTGCAAGTCATTAGAAAACATATTACGCTGGCCTGTGATAAGTGTAGAACACCGCTGCCTCAAATCTTTGGTGATTACAAAAGGATACAAAGACAATGTGCTGATGATAGTGACAAAACAAGCTGAAATGTAATTCTGCAGTAATTAGGGAAAGCAACCATATTATCTGATGTTCAGCCCCTGCTTAGCTGCCAAAGTCCCTGCCCGTCACCCACACTGTTTACTCTTTAACACTGGCTGGACAATTTTAAACTTTTCCAGGTTGCTGTTAAAATTCCACAAATGCCTAAATTTCAATAGCGGATGGTTTAAAAGCCCTCAGTATAAGGAGATGATTGCCTCTGTCTTCCAGAAGGCTGAGTTCTTTTGTAACGTCTTGAGGTCAGGGACAGTGATGTTAATTACGAACTCTCCACGCTCTTCCCACCCCAGCACAGGAGGACCATGACCCAAATGTGCTTTTAACCCTCATGCAGCCAGGTACTTGGGACGGGCACACTCTCCCAACAGCTTTCTGTTGAAGCAAAGCTTTTGTTTTACCATGATTGTTTAAATCATCAGGCTAGAAGGAGAAGCAGCAAAAAAGATACGCATATTTTATTACAGGGACTACTTGGCTTAAAATCACTGGGACTCCATTCCTGATGACTAATCTAAAAACCATCAATTTTCCAAGCATAAATCCTCCCACCTGCATGCCCAAACCATGAGGACAGAGGCCGAGAGCCTTTTGGTGACTCTCCGAGCACCATGACTCAAGTGTCCCTCATGACACCATTGCCCTTCAGTAGGAAGGAACAGAGGCCTCTTGGGCACATCTCCTAGGGCTCATGGAATTAGGACATCTGAAGCTGCAGTTAGCATTTGCCCCCAGGCTAGCGAGCACCGTAATGGTTAAAGTTATTTGACAAAAAGAGATTTCCTGAGGTCCTCAGAAATCAACTAAAAGTTCTGCACCCCAAATGGATGGGTAGATTTAATTTTTGGTCTGTAGTAGGAACTCATATCCCATGGAAGGAAGGGAGCTCATGCTTCTGGACCAGCTTTGAGCTCTTTTACCCTTTCCTCACTATCAGCCTGTGGAACTCAGGCCCTCGACACAGGTCTGACCTGGGATAAACTCATAGCTTAGGTTTTGCAGTGCCTGGAGACTCTCTATGTGTGCATATGTGCACTGTGCCTCATGTGGGTTCATATAGAGCCTTTTGGGAAAGCTTAAGCGTTGTAAAATCTGTTCTAAAAGTATGGAAAATACTTGAAGTTGATCATTTGTTTCTCATAAGGATCATCTTAGCAGGTCATAGTGAAATAGGCCAATATATAAATCAAAACAAATACATGGCACAACAAATTGTTATTTTTGAAAACCTGTTTTAAATATGTGCATATTTTCAGAAGACTTTGTGGAATTAATTCTGCAGTGATTTTACATAAACAGTCAGCAATTGCCATTAGTGTTAATTCTAGAGTACTTTTATCTAATATTAACATGACTATGGGAAAAATTTGAACAGCAAAAAATATGCCTTATTGAATGATTAGCAAATAAAGAAAAAATGCATTTGTTCATGGTTTTCTGTTCTCACAGAAAATAAGTGTATCTGCTCAGAATTAAGTAAGAAAGAAAAAGATTAATCACAAATGGAAGCAATATATAAATCACTTCACCTGCTGTTCTCTTTCTGGTTCACTACAGTTCTTGGCTGCTTCCATGTTATTCAGCATGTTCTGGATGCCAGTTAGTGCATTATGAAATCTCATCCTCCCAAGAGACTGAACATCCACAGAGCAGATGGAAAGAAGAGGGGAAAAAAAGGAAAGAGCAAGGATGTAGGGTCCAATCTCTAATGTACAATCAAAACTACCGAGAGGTCATTGCTGTCTTGGAAAATTATTACAATATTTGTTCAAAAGTTAATAGGTCCTGTCAAACTCAAGTATTTTTTTTCTTTTTTTTCCTTTTTTTTTGCTTTTTTTTAATGATACAGTGCATGTCTCTGCCATCGCAGTTTCACTATTTTTGTCCGCGCTCTGTTGGGATTTTTTACTTTTACATTCATCAGATTTTTAGGTGCCAAGTAACCAGGTACAGAGATCTTCAATGCAGTAATCCCTCCTATGGGACAGAAAGTTTTTATAAGACATCAGGACACAGCTACAGTTTCCTCATAAGGCTGTTTCTTGTGGACCTCGCTGGGGTCTAGTGAGAGCACAGCATAAAAAGCCTCTGTGTCTCCATACGAGGAATTCTGAAAGGAGCTTGGAGTTGTTTTGCAGGTGAATAAACTGTCCAAGCTTTCCAGCCACTTTCTGCCTTATTGCTGGCTTTTTGAAATAGAATTGAGTACTGTGGAAACCAAAAATCTTTCCTGAGTTTAGATCTTTGGGAATTGTGGTTTTTTTCAATGTCTTTTGAGCGATTAGTCATTTACATAGATAATGAAAATATTTGTAACTTTGAAGTTCCTGGGACCCTGGTTAGCAGAGTACTTGTATTTCTTCCTTGCTAATTACATGCATGAGTTTTGATAAAAGAGAGAGTATCTCTGTCTTCAATGTACTAATTTCTATGTCTTCAGTCTACTAATTTCTCATTTCTAACAATAATCCAAGCTTTATGAAGTCTACAGATACTCAACTCGGATGTGAGGACTTAAAATGTGCCAATTCAGAGTTCATATCCTAGGGCTGCCATAAAAGAGAAATCATTCTCTCACAAAGAAAATGTATGGTTTTTTTCACAAACTTTTATAGCTGAAATGTAATGGGGGAGGGAAAGGGGCTGAGGCAAAACAGAAGACTCTGGCCTTTAAAGTTCAGCCCCAGGAACTTCAGTCATGGAGGTTAAAGACAGATTAAAAGACTGGGCAGAGTTAAAGAATGGGCAATCCTCAAATTGTTTGTCCTTGCAAATAGTGCTTATAAAATAGTATGTTACCTGGTCTACATTTTTTTGCTTCTTTGTACTAACTAATCTGAAGTTTATAGCCATTGAACTGACACCATTAAAAAGGACAGAGACCGTGCTTTCAGCTTTGGAGAGATGTCACCATTTATACATACTTGATCAACTTTGATCTCAATATGCTATCTTTAGAAACAAGAAAGGCTGTGAAGAATTTTGTGTGGGTGAAGAGGAAAGAATATTGGACTCAAGATGTACCTTCTGGAATGCAAAGAGAAATCTACCTTCAGAATTTTAAGGAGAGAAAAATAGCTAGCCTTGAAAACAGAAAGTAAATCCAAGTGCTTTGCAACACTCGTTCATATGTGATATTTTTCCTTCCCTTCTCTCAGTTAGAAATGATAGTTCTCCTTTAACTTCATCAGTAACGAGAGAACATTGAGGGTTGGTTGTTTGGTCTTTTCCATTTTCTTTACTATTTAAAACAAACACACTTTGTTTACTGTAGCAAGTAAACATCAATAACTGATTTACATATAAATATAGGCTTACTCTATTTTCTCTCCATCTAATGTATCTTTTGGCCTTTTTCAGCAGGTTCTGGGCCAACAGCAGAAACTTTAGAGAAAATGTGGGCTGAGAATGGCCAGAGGGTAAGTTTCTACAGGGAAAAAAAAAATCTTTCATTCAATGCAGTCATGTTTAGATAATTTTTTCCTGGAAAAATGCTGCTATTGCTGTCATGAGTTAACAGAACTCCATGGTTAGGAGGATACTCTCTGGTTGTGATGGCAGTCACAAGAAACTCAAGTGAGGAGATATATTATGTCTAGAGATTACTGGTATATCCTTGAAATAAACTGTTAGTATCAACGTCATTTAGTGATATTGAAAAGCAGTAGGTTGATAGCCCAAGAAGGTCTTCTAGCTTTTAATAGTCCAGCTTCGTGCAAGACTTGACCTGCTGAACATGATTCGAGGATACGTGCCAGGATACACAAGTGAGGTAGCTGTTTGCATCATATCTGTGACATTGACAGAGATTTAGGCACTGAGTTCTAGCTGATTCCATCTATGTCCAGCAGGAGAAGCTTAGATACCAAGACAACTCCAAGGTTGGGACACTCAAGCGGATTCTGGGATCTTCCAGAGTTCGTCTCCTGATGAATGGGTGCTCTGAGAGTCTAGGTATTTAACTACATTAGGAATCTAAACCTAATCTGTTTTTTTTCTCTAATTGTGGTTTTCTTCTGTTTTGTATTTTCTACTTGTCCTGGTATGGTGTGACGTGGTAAGTTGCCCTCATAACCCACCACTGCAAGTCAGGTCCAGATTCAAGCCAGTAAAAACCAATGTCTCCTACTGAGTGCCCACACATCCATACCCCTTCTGAAAATGAATAAATGTACATTGATAGGTTTGATAGTTTGGTTGTTTATTTTTCTCCAAACTCAACTTCTATCTGGAGAAATGACAGTTGCATTTCATTCTGCAAGGGCCCTTTTAAATCCATATTTTGGTGTGACCGCCTGACTACAGAGAGAGAGCAATGACCTTCTCCTTTCTTTCAGCACTGAGAGCACTAAGCTCTTTTCAAATGCTGTAGCATCCAAATACTGCGCTGCCTCATTTCAAGTTAAGCATGTGCTTAAATATATTACTGTACTGAGATTCAAATGATGAGCTATTTTAGCATAGCTGTTCCTCAGCCAAGTTATTTATGAGCCCGTAATATCCATGGAACTGTACAAGGCCTAGAATAAAGTCCATGTAATGAAGCATTTATAATGTAGACACAAGCAAAGCTAAGAAAAGATACACACCAAAAAAGAAGTTATTACCACTGTCACTCACAGATGACAAGTTGAATTGCTGGGTAGCACTTGAATGTGGACTAAATCTTAGCAAAGTTAGCTGGAATTCTCTACGACTTTTGTAAATTCTCCCCCCTTAGAAGTCAGTTCTGTGCTGTTATCCATGGTACCAAAACACACTATTTTTGGTCACTTTTTTGAAAAGAGCAGCTTTATGAAGTGTTTTGTCTCTATTTGAAGTATTTATTTCTGGTTTTAACCCTTACTTTTCAGTAACTGCATAGGGTCTGGATGCCACTTTGCTGAAGACAAAGGTGACTCGTGTCCCCACATGATGACACCGTCAGACAGACTGACAGACAGAGGGGAAGCATCGTGGCATGATCTGGGATTCACAGACAGCTCAAGCCTCATCACTAAGCAAACCCCAAAACCAACTAATCTCAATATTGGGAGAACCATGAATGCTGTTCAACCTGTATTGTTCAATTTCCCTCTCACCTAAAGTAACGGTAATCCCTGTCTCCATGTTAGAGTTGATATGGAAAGGTAGGGATGCTGATAAGGGAAGGTTCAGGGTGGAGCTTATAGCACATGGACAGTAAATATGCTGGCTCAAGTCTGGCCAGGAGCTTAAGGAACAAATGCTTCCAGGAAATATTCACTGCATTGCCTTTTAGGGATAACAAAGGTTTTTTTAAAAAATGGGAGTTGGGTTCTTATAGTTAGATACGACCTCCAATTTCTCATTCATTTCCAGCTGTTTGGATCCATATGAGACTTCTCAAAACAGGTCCCACCCTGATCTAGTGATCTCAGCGCCACTGCCAGGTTCTTTATTTACAGACATGGTACAGCATCTAGCTGAAAAAGTGAAGCATTTGCCAGTATCAGTCAGGCGATCTCTCCACCAGGGACCCAAAAAACAGAGCCCGGCACAGACCAAACACTGCACATAACTACGCAAGCAAATGGAGGCTGGGTTGCTATGTTACAGGAAGAGTGATTTGGTCCTGATTTTCGACTTTTTAAAGGCATGTTTGGCTACTGCAGTAAAACACGGTAGCCTGAATGCTGCAGTGTTTCTGTCACTCTCTACAGCAAACCCAGAATTCTGGGTGTTACAGCTTGCCTGAAAGTGGCACTCTCCTCCAGAGATAAAAGCATTGACGGTTAAAAAAAACTCTTTGGAAGTTCCCAGGCATGCACATGGGTAAGTGAGGAAGCGGAGATTGTAAGCAGCCTAAGGGAAAACTTGCGAAAGAATGTTGTACGGAAGTTCTGGGGACACCCAAATGTTGGGCAGCCAGGAAATTCAAGGTTAAGGTTACCCTTTCAATTTCTCCCAGCTTCTGCAAGTATGCAAATGCAGAGATAAGGCACCTTAAGCAGTTCTAACGTCGCCTCCATTATGAAGCCCAAAGCAAATAATCCATATCATGTAAATACAGTACTACAAAAGTCATAACTAACTGGTAGGTTTTCAAAAGTCCTAATAATAACAGGTAGTACTTTGCATGCATAGACCAGATATCCCACCACACTGTGAGTGAAGACTCTTTAAGTCTTTGCTGTCATTTTGGCTCCAAACTACTGAAACAGGTTCCGTGTACTCTCCTTTGAGGATCAGATGCTCTAGGGAAAGCACATGGTCCCTGGAGCTTGGAAGGGGACATGGTGTCGCTACGAGCTTGGCATGCATGTTGCTGCCACTTATGTGAAACTTTTACCAGCATGGTCTATGGTAAAGAAATGTGAATTTTTTAGGAAGTTTTTTCAATAGGTACCTGGGTGGAGAGCTCATGTCTTGTTTGAGATGCAGTGAGTGATAGAAACCTCATCTCATGTTAGACATTTTCAGTAAAGCTGCTGAGACATCTGTGTTGGGATAGTCATCCAGGTTGGAGATACAGGCGTTGGGAAGACATGGGTGCTTCTGGGGAATGAATCATCCTATCTGGAAGTAAACAGCTGAAGTAGGTCAGATGAGTCACAGACTGGAACGCCTGCTTTCTCCCGGCTGAGCGTAAAGAGTCTTCATTGAATAGCTCAGATGTAGACATCTGCACTGCACACATCTAGCCTTAGGTGAGATGAAACCAACCCCTGCTATTATGAATCTGCAAACAGTGTCATGGCTGGATTTTTCCAGCCTGTGAGATGCTTTGTGAAGTTCTGTTTCGATGCAAAACATAATTCAGTTCTGAAGTTTGTGGGTTATTTCTCTGAACTTCAGAAGAGAGGTCCTGACAGCTCCAGTATTCAGCATGATACAAAACTCATGGCATCCTCACCCCGAGGAGCTTCTACCCGCCTAAAATTGAAGAGCAACAGCCAGGTAAACAAAACATGTTTTGTAAGCATTTGTGTTGTCATTATGAACTATTATTTGCACTCTAATAATTTTTAAATATCTTGGCTCTATTTAGCTAAGGAGTTCCCAAACATGGCAGAGAGATAGTCCCTACCCTGGAAAATATACAAGCAAAGTTTACAGCAGCAGAGATTTCAGGGGTAATGAGGGAACCCAGAGAAATCAGGGATCACCCAGACAGGCAGGGATTACAGAATACCATCTGCAAGACAGTCTACATCTGATGCGGGTTTTCCACTCATGAAACTGAATTGAACGTCGCTGCTTTGTTTCAGGGGGACACTGCGGCTACATCCAGACCTGTCTATACATCACGGCTTCTACAGAATCGGCTCAAGCCCTGTGATTCTGGGGTATCAACTATGTCGTCTGTACTTCTACTTCAGAAAAAATTTCCATTTAACAAGCCATTTTTTATGCATTTGAAAATCTAATGGAGGCATCACACTTTATCACGCTAAATTACAAAAATAAGCAATAATGTCATCATAGACTGCTCATAAAGCCTGCTGGGTTCCAGCTGGTTGGTTACTGAGGCAAAGAAAGACTGAGCATTAACAGACACTTTACTGAGTTGCAGTTTTAGAGGGAGATTTGACTTTGACAAATATCTCCTTTACATCAATAGCCTGGAATATTTTCAAAGAACCGAGGAAAAGTAAGAAATGAACAAGGAGTTGCAAATTACTGGACTGAGTTATGTTTGCTCAGATGCAGCCACATTTCATAATCCCTGATATTTTCTGGGAATGATTTGAGAAAAAAAAAAACCAACAAACTTCTGGGCATATTTGTATGTTTAATTTTTCTGCAAGGCCATCTTCTCCTCTCCCATCTACAACCCTATCTCGGTGTCTTGTTACTTTTTAGCACACAAAAAAAAGATCTGTATTAATTCAGACGATAATTTTATTTTACTTATTTGCAGTTCATTACAATGTCGTGTTTTGGGAGCATATTCATCTTTTTGCTAAGGCCATGATGCAGGCACTTTGTGTTTCTGCTATGTATATCAGCTTTGTATAAAAAAACAAGTGTGGGCACAGGTTATTCTAGTTGATCATTATTTTACCTTTTCTCTGTCAGAAACAGCATCATTAGAGAGAAAAAGAAACAGAAGAGTCAGTACCACTAGCCTCTTTTTTTTTTTGCCTGTGTATAGATAACATAGGGTTCTGCAAGGGTCCCTCCTACAGAAAAACATATGGAGCTGTGAGTTTTATAAATGCATAGAGAATAATGAACATATGCTGGAGCTTTAAAAATAAATCTGTAAACCACTAATAAAATCAAAAGTTGTATGAAAATGTGAAGGTTGCAAAGAGTACCATGTTGCAGAAAGATACTTTTGACACATTGCTCTTATTAAATTCCTATAATGTTTAATTAGAAAGCTCTGGTTCATGCTTTCTGTAAAAAAAGCTGAAGTTACATCATGGCACGTGTAATGCAATAGTAACAGGGAAAGATCCAGTGAGATAGCCTAAGGAAACTATTAACCGTATCATTATTTGTAATAATCTGTGAGCAATACTATCTCACAAGTAAGTGTAAACTAAAAAAGTAATTTAGCAGCACCTATTCCAGTCTTTGCTTTGGCAGTAGCAGTGGGCTGGAGCCAACAGGGGCACGAGAGTACATTCCGTAAAGGCAGTAAACATCTAACACAAAACTAAATCTACTCGTATCTCCTCCTACAGGTATCTCCACCCTAGCATTTGGGTTAGATTTAGGGTTAGACTTCCAAACCAGTCAGAATTCTACTCCCCAAATTAGTATCCTGAGTCTCACATATTATAGATATAAGCACAAAACTGACACCTGGTCTCCAGCAGTGTTTGATGTCACCATATAAATATTGGTGCTGGAAGTAGAAATCAAAATCTTTTCCTTCTGTTCTGAGTAACTTCACTGTTTGGCCAAACAACCATCCCCTCTCATCAGATAGATCTTAGCTTCTGTTGTTTGTGTTGAACAACTTGGACGGGGGTGACCGCCGACGTGCTCATCTCATAGACCAGGCTCGTGATTTGGATACATTTGTGAGAAACATGAGTTTGCATCTGAGTCTGCCACTGCTTATTCTCATCAGCAGCTTATTTTAACAAAGGACCAGGTGTCATCCAGTACCAGATCCACCACAGATCCGTATTTTCATGCAGGACTGCCGGGCTATTTGTCCAGAGTAGATGGAGGAGCCTGTATACCACATGCCCTCCTGTCACTACCATTCCCAACACTTCAAGAAAGTTGGAAAGTGGGTTTAGGCTGCTCGTGGAACTGCCTTTTCATGAGTACCTAAGTTTGACCACGAGCTCCATATGGTGGCCAGATATTTTGTATAGGATTCTGGATTCTGCTCCAGACACCTGACATCTAAAAAGCAGTTACTGGCAGCGTGTATCTTCCTCTTTGGATCTTGTCCTCTATGAATATTATATATGCATAGAAATAGGGTTACTATACATGAATCATGATCAAGGATTTGAACAATCATGATTGTTCTTACTAATCATAGGTAGGAGTCCTATTCGTTTCATGGAGAAAGGGCAGAAATCGAGGAGCATTGACTATAATGAAAATAAATTTACTTCTCTAATTTGCTAGAATACTTCTTGCGTGTTGCTAAAATATTAGAAGATTATTGCAATTTGCTCAGTAAGTGGCTACCACCTTTGTAAGAAGCTGTCATGGAAATTAAAAAATGCACAATCAAACAAAGAGAATGAAAGCTACATACTACAAAACAGATTGGAAAAATATGTTTTCAGGGCTCAGTTTCTAGTTGCTACATGCTAAAAATTCAATCCTATAGTACAGAATAGTACTGTGCCTTTTTTTGACAGTGCGTGAAGACTGTGAAAGTGCTGAAAGAGGACAACAGGTCTAATAACAGTCTACTGCCACCTCCCTTGAATTTAAAGCCTAATGCTCTGAGAACACGAACTCTGAGACCCTGAATTCTTGAAGACAGGATTTCCAAAGCTGTGCCTTTATGCTACTCCTCTCTTCACTTTTTTTGAAAAGTAAAGCAGAAAGAATGAAATATAGAAGTGGTGAATGCAAAAGTTGAAGTCGTGATGAAAATATATTTTGGTATAACTTGTCTCTGCTTCTTCCACAGGTGAAGAAATAATTGACTTATCTGCTTCTAAGCCTGTGAATAAAATACAGTTATACTAAAAGAAAAGATAGCTAGTCAGCTATGTGGCTTCACAAATTCTGGATATGGAATGAACATTTCAAGGACAGTATATTTCTGGGGTGACAGAGGGTGCTCTGGGGCTTTTACATTAACTTAAAAGCTGTACTTCTATAAAAACCAACCAAAAATAAACAGTTTCCTCTACTTTCTTTGCATTTATAGGAAGAAATTGCCATTGTAAAGTAAAAGAGTGGATCTTGAAATTCTCTGAAAGTCACTAGAGCATAAAAAGCCACTCTAATTTTTGAAAAGGTATTTATCTATCAGCTGGAAATGTCATATCTTATTCAAGACTGACAGTCATCTTGTGAAAACTGTAAGTATCATAGAAGATGATACAAAGCAAACATCCATTTTCTTTATTCTTTTCTCTTTCCAATGTAAGACAGGAGAAAGTAAAAACACAGCAGAGGAATCTGACAGCAGACAGGGTGAATCATTAGAGAATAATAGAACCTGGAATTGAAAAGATGTTAAATTATCTGATCTGCTTCTTTGCCAGGATCGGATTGTTTTCTAGCATGTATTCCCTGCAGTTATTTCCAGACTAGTTTTAGATTTCCATCACAGGGCCATAGGCTTCAAAGCTGGCATTTAGAAAGGCTGCACACTTATATGCAAAAGCACACTTGATAAGAGTAAGAAATAAAGCATTAAAACCCAGAAGCTATTTGAAGTGGTGCAAACTTCAATGTTTTGCTAGAGAAAACAGGCAAAAAAGTGGAGAAATCCCTTTCTTTGAAATTCAAAATGGCTTAGGGCTGAGATCAGCTTAACTTTATCTGCACTTAGGAACTTTAAAAAGCTTATTCAAAGCTCCTCAAATGCCTGAAGAATTTGAACACTGGCCACTCTGAGATATAACTGTATCTCACACACATCAATACCTAGGGAACATTTCATCAGGGCTTTTCAAAGCTTACATCTTGGAAACATGCTGACTACAGTTGCCATTGGTACTTGAATCCTCCCACAGATCTTCTCTCTCAACTGTAACTGAAGCAAGATAGAAAATATATTAGAAGCTGATTATTCCATTATATCCTCCTGTTCAATGTTCCTTTGAAAATATGGATACTGGCCGCCAAATGACAGCAGAAAAGTAGTTTGATGTGGTGTGTGTGCTTCTACCCCCACAGCTGCTGGAGCTGCGTTTCTTTTCCCAGGCAGCCTCCTCTGTTGCAATTCTGAGTTTAAGGATGCAAATCCATGGAAACTGAGGACACACGGGGACCATATTAACAGACATCCATCACACCGACATCACCAGGTATTGACAGGATGCATTAGGGGCAACTGTGCTATTCTCCTTTGTTAGAGGAGTGAAAGCATCTTACCTGACACAACCTCTAGAAGAAGAACAGAAAAGCCTACAAGAAATTCCTCTGTCCTTATCTATCACATCTCCATCCACTTGCAAAAAGACTTTGAGCATTCATGATGTGTTGCAATAAAATAAAAAACTTTTAAGAACTGCAAAGGTATTGCAGATAGAATCAGGGTGAGAGATCTGTCAAATACAACTATTTTGGAAACTCCAAGAACACAAGATATTAGAAAATATTGGGACCTGTTTTAACACTGTTAACAATAACAAGCTGCAGCATCCTTTTGAGAAATGCAGGCATTTAAACCTTCCAGTGGTGAGGAGGTTTAGACCTTTGCTACTGATCAGCTCTGTTCAATGAAGTATTTCCAACAACAAAATCTATGACCTATGACTTCATAGAACACATATTAGTTCACCTTGAAAAGTGTAAGTTGTGAATGAGAACTAAAAACTGCTGTGTTACAAGGCGGAATGGTTTGATTAAGGATATTCTCCCCAAGACAAATGAAGACTGAAAAGGAAAGGCTGAATGTTGTAACCGTTTGCCAGTTAGATTAGTCTCTCCCTGAGTGTGATATATTCTCAAGATGTGCTCCAAGAAGAGATGAATCAGAAATGCTATCAAAAATGCATTAAGTAGGCAATGATGCCTTTTATAAAAGAAAAGTCTGCTTCTTGATTTATGGCAACTGTAAAAATCTCCTTTATTTTACAAAACCTGTAATTTAAATTTCCCAGATTTTTTCTAAATCTGTATTTTTTATTTTATTTTTTGAAAACCGAAACACTAAATTTGAGATTATTACACTATTACTGAGCATTAAATTGTAGTGCACACACTGTCAAGATCTTCAGGTGGTGTAAAGTAGCACAGCTCACTGGCCTTTGGTATTGCAACAGGGACTTTATCAGATCAGCATTTAAAGCTTCTGCAAGTGCCCTACATTACACCACAAGATCAGCCTTTCCACCAAATGTATTGAAGGTTACCTAAAACCATATTTCTTTTATCAGTAAGTGTTTGGGAAAATAAACTGAGTTCTGAAGTTGGAGATAATTTAATGATGATGAATTTGTTGCAAAGAACAAAAGATTAAAGAAATACCTTTGTAACCGCATTTGCTTACATCATCTCTGAGACTAATTGACATGTTAAAGATAGCTGCTGAAACAAGCAGAGCTTGTTGGTATGAAATTACTTCCTCAATGAAAAGGTGCCAGTGTTGACATTTTCCACAAAAGTAACAGGTGACAAAAGATAACTGTGTATAACAACTTCAATATCTTTTCTTTTGGGGCTGTAAGAGTACGTGTTTCCTGGAGAAGAAAATATACCTGCATAGAGTAAAAACGGCTACAGCCAACCTATACAGAACACATCTGACAAGTGGTGATGAAAATTCATCATGTCTAGGCAATTTCATTGAAACAACTCAGGAAGAAGTTACGAATTCTCCATGTGATAACTAAAAATCACTAAGATGTTCTCTTAAATTGCCTACGAATTATTTAATGTGGCATAGTACCTACAGCTTCATATTAGAACAGAAACTGAAATGCCAGGTGCCCTGAAATCAGTGAGAGCTTTGGTTTCAATGGAGTAGGATTTTTTTTTGCTGCACATTTTCACTGCAGTAATATACATTTTGAAAAGGGTAATAGAGCGGCCTTCTGTAGCCCACAGTTCTCAAGATCATTAAGCTCTGCTTAAGTAGAACCCTGCAGCAATTACCAGAAAAGCTCTGTGGAACACCCCATTAAATGTTCCTCCTTCATAACGGTATCTCTTTTGCTGAACACACCTTCCTCAATTTTTATTGCCTAAAGATTACAGTGCTAAGTCATCCCCTGTGCTCAAGGGAAAAACACAGACAGTTCCGGAGGCTGTATCATCACACCATCTAAAACCTTGAGTTTAGGATTAGCTGAATCACCACCAGGAAGTGCCTGTTTCTCTCCATTAATTCAGGAGTTACTTACCAGGCCTTGCTTACACTCAGATACTCATCTTTCAATTGCTTAAATTAGGGCAGATAAATTCTGACCCCACACACATCTTACATAGCCAGATAGCATTAGCTTAACTCCTGTTCACTCCAAAACTGTGTTACAAACCATCTATGTTTAATTAGAACTGATCTTCAAAGAATTAAGTTTTTCCATACTAAATTCCTCACCAGGAGACAAGGAGAAAACGCATAATAAGCAGAGACATTTAACTGTTGCCACCTCCCATAATCCCAGGCTCAGAAGCCCGAGAAACTTTTCATCAATTTTATTATGTTCCTGTCATTTCTTTTGCTCTAATGTTCTGTACTACAAAATTGCACTAAGACACTCATCACACTGGAAAATAAGTGAAAAATCTATCTTTTGCATGCACAGTTGAAGATAAAGTCCATTGGTCCATTAAAGTCAACAACCCTATACAGACTGATCCTGGACCTGAACTTTGGATCCGAATCTGAAATCTGAACTTGATGCCTGGACCTTTCCTACTCGAACAGACAAGACCAGGCTCTGAATATGCTCAAAAATTTTGGCAGCTACAAAAAAAAAAAAAAAAAAAAAAAAAAAAGAGAGAGAATTCTATGATGGAAGGGTACAATAAGATAAAAAAGGGTAATTGTTAGTTTGAAATAGAATGTGTCAGGCAAAAATAGTCAAACAGACTCTAAATTAGATGAGCGTCTTCCAGCAGTGCCTCACTTAAATTGCAATTACAAATATGAAAAGATATTTGAACTGAGTTTAATTACTGTAACATAGAAGATCTGGCAAGGCAGAGCCTTTTTCTTGTCAATAATTAAACGTGAAATGTGAGAAAGCTTAACAAAAATAAAAATATTAAACTACTACTATTTTTTGTGCTTTGATCTCATTTCTCCCTCTCAGAAGTATTCTCAATGTGTCGCCCCCTAAGGCAGAGGATTCAGAGTGCTCAGTGCAGGAATCTCAGCTTTCTTGTTTTAAAGAATTTTTTTTTTTTTTACCCATGTTTTGTTATTCTTCTGTTTACATAAAAAAAGATAATGTTTTCAATCATGAAAAAAAATGTTCTCACTGCCTCGGGATAGACTGAAGTAAGAAATATTTGCAGGGGGGAAGGCTTGTTTGTGATTTTATAAAGCTGGGTTTTCCTGGTTTGAGGCTGGTTAAACTGCCCACAGGACGGTGCTGAGGAGCTGAGCAGCTGCAAGGGAGAAGCTGCCACATTTGCACCTCTTAATCTATCCTTGATGAGTCTGAACCTTCTCACTGCTCCTGGTCGCCCTTCCCACTGCTGTCACCCAGGCACACCACTGTGTGATGGGTAGTGGCACAGACTTGTGTTAATTTACTCTTCTTTGGCACTTCTCTTGTCAGCATCAGGAAAGTGGAGATTTTGCTCCTGTCCCAACCTGTACAGCATGGCAAACACTTTATCTTTGTCCAAACAGAGGCTGAACAGTCATGGAATCATGGAATGGTCAAGAGTTGGAAGTGACCTTAAAGATCATTGAGTTCCAACCCCCTGCCCTGGGCAGGGACACCTCCCACCAGACCAGATTGCTCAAAGCTCCATCCAGCCTGGCCTTGAACCCCTCCAGGGATGGAGCAGCCACAGCTTCTCTGGGCAACCTGGGCCAGGGTCTCACCACCCTCACAGCAAAAAATTTCTTCCCCATATCTAATCTAAATCTCCCCTCTTTCAGTTTAAAACCACTACCCCTTGTGCTATGGTTCCTCTCCGTGATCAAGAGTCCCTCCCCATCTCTCCTGTAGCCCCCTTTACGGACTGGAAGGGGATCTAAGGTCTCCCCGGAGCCTTCTCTTCTCCAGGTTGAACACCCTCAAATCTCTCAGCCTGACCCCAATTCTCTCAGCCTGGAGGTCAAGCAACTGTCCAACACAACTGTGCTCACACACACAGCATGCGGCACAATGGAAGGTTTACCTTATTCTTCCTTTTCATTTTTTAATGACATCATACAAATAGTTTCAGCAGCCTACACTCAGCTTCTTTTTCAGCTTCTTATGACTGCAATTGACATTTAGTCTTTCCACATTTGAGAGTGATTCATTTCCTACAGCCCACCTGCAGAGCGAGGAATAGCACTGTGCACAGCACATACCCACATTGCTCTGATGGATGATGAAACTGGGGAAAGGATGCAACCATGCAAAGACCTGGAGACTTTCTTCTTCCCTGGAAGTGTTCAAGGCCAGGCTGGATGGGGCTTTGAGCAACCTGCTCTGGTGGGAGGTGTCCCTGCCCAGGGCAGGGGTTGGAACTGGATGATCTTTAAAGTCCCTTCCAACCCAAACCATTCTGTGATTCTTATGTCAGTTTGGGAACAGGGGTTTGTGACCCACTGGCAGACCAGGGTGTAGCTTGCTTTGGAGGTCGGCACCCTACCTTCACTATCTGCCTAACACAAAAGAGGGAACTGCAGTCTTATGGGAGAAGATGTTTGAACAGGCTCTCAGATGTAAGGCTATGGCTAATGAGAAAAAACTCACTGTAGAGTGTTCTTGGCACCTTTTGAAGGAGCATATTTGTTGAATATGGTTTTTCAGCAGCACGCTGCATAATCAGCAGTCCACAGCTAGAGACAGAGTATCTCCATCCACCTCCAGATAGATGTTGGTGACAATCACCATGTAAAATTAATAGCTTGAGATCTTGCTCTTGCCTATAGAGGTGTGTGTCCCATCACACCTCTTTAAAGCACCTTAGTGTGCATCTTGTGAAGCTAGTTTTGAGAAGTAAGAGTGGTGTAGGGTCACCGAAAGATTCATTTTGGGTTTATCATGAAGCGGTGTGGTCTATCTGTAACTAGAGTTTCATCTGCAGTGGGTGTTAACAAGTAAATAGTAAAAATATTTCAAAATGGACTAGTACTCACTCACTGTGGCTTTTTTAAAAAATTAGGTAGTTTTGTAATATATTGACATTCCAAAGCCAGTATTCAGAAGTAAAATATCTGTAAAATAGGTAAGCTTTGAATCCACAGAAAACTAGGCAAGTCACAACAACGATCTCCAAGAGGAACTTTTCACTTCCTTAAACAGCACTCAGTGCCAGAACCAGCTCCCTTTGAAAAGCTGTACAACCTCATCGTGAAGCCAAGAAGTGTCAATGAAAATGATTTCTCAGTTTGTTGCTAGAGACTGTGCTGGGATTGCTGTTATTACTTGGTATCTTAAAAGTTCACAAATGGCACCTTGGAATAAATCATTTTCATCCAATAATATATATAACAGACATTTTAATTTGTAAGGTGAAGCCCATCAGAGATCATTGAACCAGCAGAAAAGATGAAGAGGTGTTGCAGTAAAACAGTTTGATGTTTCCAGAAGACCACAAGACCAGATTCCTACATACCTGTTCCTTTACTGCACAGAAACAAAGTGAGAAAAGGAACTCAACTCATCTTCATCGTATGAAGCCTATCTTTTGCTTATCATCTAGAGTGGAAAACCTATGTAAACTAGATACAAAGCTGCCCATATCTTTAAAGAAAACTTTGGACTTTATCCAAACCCAGTCTGGTTGAGTGCTGAAACAGAGACCTTTCTGACCCTTCTGCACTGGTTGCTGGCAGTCCCTTCTCTAATAAAACACAAAATTCCACAGGCTACTTGCACAGCAGTGGAAGAGACATTGGTTGGGACACGTAACTCGGCCAGTGCCACAGCAGAGAGGAACCTTCTGAACATGGGTTCAGCCACTGGGCTCAGCCCAACGCACTCTTGGTCTCCCACAAACACCCCACCAGTGAAAGGTGCCAAGATGTTCCCGCAGTCATGACAATCAGTCGGTACCAGGAACAGATTGTGGAATGGTTAGTTATACAATGCACTTTTCACTCTCCTAAGTGAGAAAACAGTGCTATTGGTATTTGTAAAGGGGGAACTATTACAGGCTTGTAGGTTTAACAACTGCAAAGAACCTCACTTCTCTGGAGTTCTTTGTTTCTAGTCTGCCTTGTTAAATACCCTGACTTTGGTTAAGTTGCCTTAGAAAATTATATTTTTCAAAGCAACACTTGTTTTTCCCCATTTCCTCCACAGAGAAAAACTTTTTTTCTGAAAAAAAAAAAATGAAAAAACCCACAACTTTCATTCTGAAAAAATATCTTCATCCTATGGGCATTGTCCTAGGGCCAGTGTTTATATACATCAATTATAGTTGAAGTCCAGTATTGAAATGACTGAATTTCCAAGATTATATTTTTAAAATGTCAAGTTTAGAAAAAGGCAAACAAAGTACTTGGAAGCGTAAGTCACATCACTGGAAAGCAGAGCCGCAGCTATTACTAAACGCTTTTTTCTGTTTGCCTTTAACTGTAAGGACATTTAGCCATATTTAAGAAGTTTGCCAAGTAGTTATTTTCCTTTCAGATCAGAAGAAAAATAGTCTCTTTTTGAGCAAAGATATTTAGGTGAGCTTATATATTTGTTCGGCAGAGACTTTTTGTGAAAGGCTTCTATCTTCAACTGCTTGCATTTAGTTTTAATTGCTGAATTTTGTTTTCTTGTTTTTTGGTTGGTTTTTTTTTAATTTTGGGCTGTTTTTTCTTTACTTTTTCCCTCTTGCAAAGTGCTGGCATAAGTGACTGGTAGACTGAGCTTGGCTGGCAGGTGTTTTTCGCATAACTGCATTGCCCAGCATAAGAAACATATATTTTTATTATGAGATCATGGGCATTTATATGTGTACCTTACATAACTATTCAACTTACTTGGGCAATGCTATAAAATATGTTTTGGCCTTTACTTTTTCCATGGGGCAGCTTCTTCTTTTCACCTGTCTTCTCAGTGGACGAATCGGTGTATTCAGAATTGGACTCATCTAAAGGATGTCTAGCATACATTTGAGTACAAGTTTGCAAACACTGGACTTTTCCTGTTGTCAAAGGGAATGAGTGTTTCAGGGCTGTTACTGGCTCTCTCAGAAGTCTGATATTCCTTTAATCCTTACTGTTTATTTTATCATTTAAATCTCATTTGCTGAGTCAAAATACAGTGGCTACGTGCCACCTGATCAGCACTTCTAAGTTCTTCTATCTGCTGTTTCTAACTAAACTTGTATTTTTCCTCTTAGATAGGCTTGAACTTGTTGTTTCCAGTGTCTTAAAAAGTATGGATTGGCAGGCATCTGGGGTTTCTTTGAGCTTCAGGCTGTTCTTTAATTCTTCATTAAATTCCTCTTCGATATTTAACATCTCATAGAATCATAGGATAATTTTAGGGATACTCTTATCTAACTCTCAGTTTTAAGGAGTTAACTTATGCTTTTCCTAGAGCTCTCAGAAAACTTACTTTCCGTTTTTCCCCTACCCTTTCCACTTCTAGCCTTCCTATTCGATTTTAAAAGCTCTATGGACATTCTTCTGGTTTATATCTACATCTACCATGTCCAGCATCAAGAATGTGACCTTAAGGTGATTAACTTGTTTTGTCACTAAAGCATTGCTGCCTCCACATTCGTCCCTTTCTTTTACCCCTATTTTGCTCTTTGGGTTGTTTCTCTAGGAAGGAGGTTTCCAGAGGTTAGATGGCAAATTCTGTGGAAGACTAGACAAAAATAAATGGCAACGTGTGAAAACTAAACTTCAAAGTAACTGTACAATTAAGTGGTTTTGCATTTTTCTACCTAGATCACCTTGGCCCACATATAAGTCACAGCAATTTTCAACCCATTCTGCCATACAGACATTCAACAAAAAGTGAGTTCTGCTTCAACAATGTAATACATGCCTTTGAAAATTATCTTCTGGTGCATCAGAAGGAGTGTGACCAGCAGGTTGAGAGAGGTCAATCTCTACTCTGCCCTGGTGAGGTCCCATCTGGAGCACTGTGTCCAGTTCTGGGCTATCCAGCTCTAGAATGACAGGGAACTGCTGGAGAGGGTACAGCAGAGGGCTACAAAGATGATGAGGAGCCTGGAACATCTCTCTTACAAGGAGAGGCTGAGGGACTTGAGTCTTTTTAGTCTGGAGACAAGAAGACTAAGAGGGGATCTGATCAGTGTTTATAAATACTTAAAGGGTGGGTGTCAAGAGGATGGGGCCGGTCTTTTTTCGGTGGTGCCCAGGGATAGGACAAGAGGAAATGGGCACGAACTTGGATATAAGACATTCCACCTAAACATGAGTAGGAACACCTAAACATTGAGAGGTGGTCTCATGCAAATCGCATGAAGTTTAACCAAGCCAAATGCAGGGTCCTGCACCTGGGATGTGGCAATCCTGGGCACAAATACAGGTTGGGCGGAGAATGGCTGGAAA
>JAOXNO010000024.1:85950254-85979209 GCA_028565335.1 Limnodromus scolopaceus
TCCTTCTCTGGAGACATTCCAAACCCCTCTGGACACGTTCCTGTGGGACCTGCTCTGGGTGACCCTGCTCTGGCAGAGGGTTGGACTAGATCATCTCCAGATGTCCCTTCCAACCCCATATGATTCTGTGATTCTGTGAGTGTTTCCTTTAACACAGCACAGTCCTCAGGATAATCCAAGGAACTCCCGGTGTTGCAGTCCGTATTGTGGGAGGTGTTATGAGTTAGTAGTGCCAACAATTGCTTGTGAACGACTGGTGTAATAAGACCTTAGTAATGTTTAAAGAGTATTTGCCAGTTAAGAAAAAAAAATGTCTTTTGTTCTATTCAGGCAGCCTCATACAATGTTGCGTAAGCTGAGTGTGATAATAATATTTGTAATACGTTTGAAGGCAGCGCTTAGAAACAACTCAGAAGGTAGAAGTAGAAGGTGAAATGGAACGTGGTCAGCCTGGAGTTAGACAGGAGGCTAGAAAAGCTTCTGCAAACTACTGGATATCAGCTCAAATCTCCATTGCAATTTTCTACCCCACTTACAACGTACAATGCTTTCACAGTGGTTTAAAACTGGGATTACATGAGCCCGGTCAATCTCTGTCATTTTCTCTTCATTTTAAGGGTTGTGAAAAATCAATTTTCTCATAAAGAATCTTCAAAGTGCGCCTTGTTAGGAGAAATTTGAAAAAAATAACTTCACAAAATAATGTCGTCTTAGTAAATGTTGTGTGATTTAGCTGTGAATAAGAGCTGGGCAAAGTTTGCACTGCAAAACTCCAAATCATATGAAACATCTGGTTTTTAATTCTATTAAAATCCAAAACACAGCCCAGGTTCTTCGAAAGTTTTGCTGAACTTCACAAACATTTTTGTATTATGAAGCATAGGACTGAGGAAATCTGTTCTGATTTGTGGTTTTGAATGGATACCATGCAAAATCTCTAGATTTCTCACAAGATTAGGTGAAACTTGCTGATTTTGACAGGAGTTTTTATTTGAATTTCTGGTTTTTGACATCAGCAAAGACAGAAAAGGCAGTGTTTATGTGGATCGTATAGATTGCAATCAAAACCTAGGGTGAGTAGGAAGAAAAAATCCTTTGAACCCCAGTAAAAGAAGATCAGCAAAATGTTTGTTATCCACAGATTTTATGAGACAATAACATAAGTTAAAGTATATTAATTGTGAATAGTTTTGTATTTGGCGCTCATTTAGGATACAGTTTCTGAAAAGTAAATAAAAATATCAAAAAGTTCTGTGGTCATGTTATCAGATATGTACCTGTGAAGGTAAATGTTGATTAACTCTGCCTAAATGAGCGATAAGAACTCATTTCAAGTTTTCTGATTTCACCTTTTTCCACTGTTTGTCCTGGGAAAATCCCACTGGGAAGAAATTTAAAAAGAAAAAAAAAAAAAAAGAAAAAAACCGACCAGCAGGAAAACATTAAGAGTTAGTGGGAAAAGCTTTTGCCCAGTTCTTATCCACAGCTCAGGTATTTAAAAATCCCTACAGTAATGATTATCTGCAGGTCTGCAAAAGTTAAGCTTGAAAAAGGCCTCCCCAGCTCTTACTCTGGTCAAATAAGTATATCCACATCTATTTACATCTAAGTAGAATTAACTTATCTATGTACATTATGGATTTACCTTGAACTTCATGCACAGTGTCTATTTGTCACTATAGTGGGAAAAATATTTATATATGTGATGTTTGTATTTATCTATGTTTCTCACCATTCAAATAGCATCCCAGGAAACTGCTGTATCCCATAGTTTCCCAGAGCCAATTCCAAACTCCATGGATGTTGCTGACCACAACAGAACAGGCCACATCAAGACACTGCTCTCACCAGAGTGAGACCAAGCATTTGCCACCAATTGAGATCTTACCTACGCTTCTTCTTATTGTTTTTCATATCTGTATTTGCCAATCATAGCACAGCACTCTTGTACCAATTTCAACTGCATTTATGCAAGTAAATTTTTTTTTTTTTTTGGCAGTTGTTTATCTTAAATCACATTTAAAGCACAGGAAAAGGTAGGCCACAGCTGAACTTCTCAGCCTGAGGTTCCTGGACTTGGGGGAGAGGGAAAAATGAATTATTTCAAGCCATCAGTGAAAATTAATGAAGGTAAAGTGCATTGTTTATGGGTTTACATCCACAATGGCAGTGTATAGCTGCTTCAGAAGAAATTTAAAAACTCTGGTTCCCATCACACATTTATTTTCTGTATGTAACCCTCCAAAATATCTTGCATCACTAGTTTCTAATTTGATGGCTCTTTATCTAGCATCATTCTGTATAACTATTCCTATTCCATATTAAATGGAATAGGAATAATGGCAGTGTCTTGCAGAAAAATTATTCTGCCAGCAGGAAACAGAACCAAGACTGTGAATGTTGCTCTCAGATTTGACACAAAATTATTTTCCCTGTAGTATAATATGCTCTGCTGTGTCAAGATGCTTTTATACTGCAGAAACATTCCCATTTTTAAAAAAATTAAATGTCTTTTCTGATTTTTCTCTAAAGCTCCTTTTGAATCAATCCTGTACTGAAGATAGTACTGTAGTCTGAGACCCAATTTGGCTGTATGTCTTTACACAGGAATAACAACACCTTGACTTGACCTTCCTCTGTCTCTCCTCTCGCACCTTTTGTCAGCGGGCAGTGACAGGTACATCTTCCCACAAGTGCAGGGGGACAAGATTCAGAATTCTAAATTTTAAAAAAAGGTGCTGCAAGAGGTTCCAAACAAAGGATGCTGGTCTTTTTTCTGATCTCCCTGACGAAAGGCAGTGTTCAGGATGCAGTGTTTGGCCTGAAACATTAGTTAGTAGCTCAGGAGGGAAGTGGAAAGAAAAAGCACAAAATTTGCCTTTCTGGAGAATTCTGATATTTTTATGTTTAATTTCACCCTGAATAAAGAAGTCAAATATTCAAACTCACAGTTCTAGCAATTCAAAATAACAGCATCCCAAACAAAATTAATCATTTGGACAGTCCAATTTTGTTTGCATTTGACATGAATTTAGCTTTGCCTGAGATGCACAAGTGTCTCATAGGGAACTGTTTGGTTTAATAAACAAACAAAACACTGTTCCACTTTGTGTCACAAAACCTTTATAATCAAACCCCACTTTTTTTTTTTTAATTTAAAATCCTTCTGAAAGGAAAAATCTTTGCATTTAGCAACAGGAAGCTACTGGCAGATGCAGCTCCCAGCCCCCAGAATCCCCAATACTGTGAGCATCACACAGTCATTAGGTTTATTTAACCTTTCTCTCATTTTGCTGGTAACGTTACAGTGATCTTATGGTACTTTAATATGAAGCTTTTTACAAAGAGTTACAGGAAAATTTCATGACATTGTATGTGGGATGATAAGAATGAAAAATGAAATTCAGTATAAATAAATGCAAAAGAATGACTGTGGAAAAAAATTGCTTTATATGTGTGCACAGTGAGGGATTTTTCTTATTGTTATTCAAGAAGAAAGTCTTGTAGATGTAAACAGTTGTCAGATGGCTCAGAAGTGATAAAAAGACAAGGGGAAAAAAAAAAACCTGAATTATTAGAAAGAAATAAAGAAAAAAGTAGCATTATGCAGGAATCCAACTCTAGGACTCATAAAATCCAAAACCAAAGCTCCAGATTTTTGGTAACCGAAGACCAATTTGGTAGCAGTGACTGAAGATCCTTAATTCGTTAAGTGACCATCGGGTTTTCACTATGTGTATATGTTGGGCTGTGCTTAAGCACAGCCAGCTGTGGTGCAGCCTGAATTTCACTTTGACTGACACTTCCTATAGCAAGAGTCCTAAAACACTACAACCTCCAAATATGGTGATATATTTGTTTTGATTATACTGTGACATTCTTTTTGTTTTCTATTTAATTGTAACAGTAACTTTGACATTAGAACTGTTGGAATATTTTCTTTCATCTTGTGTTTCAGTCTTCCACTTTCTCTGCTTGGCTAATCGTGCCAAGAGTTGCACTAAGAAATGACAATTGTTTGTTCAATTCTTATCTCACTCTGAGTTTTATGTGCCCTTTGACAACACAAAACCTTTACGAAAGCTGGAAAGTTTTGTGAGCTTGTTATTTCCTACATTTCTGTCAGGGCTTCTTGAGCCAGAGGGGAAAAAACCCCTCATAGTAATGTGCCAGGTTTATAGGATGATCTTGAAGTGGAAAGATAATCGAGCTTGGCTTGTTGGTTTGGTTTATTATTTTTTTTCACAGAGCGTCTTCTTCTGCAATGAACTGTCATGAGATTTTTGAAAATGAAGTGAAAAAATAATCAAACAAACCACATTGGTCTTAGGCATTTTATTCTCTGTCCAAATATTCCAATCCAGTGCCACTGACAACTCTCTAATCACTAAACCCTTTAGATACCTAAATTCCTTCAGATAAATACATGCAGGTTACACAGACATTGGGAACAGAAAAGGGTTTCTGAACTAGGGGGAGCCCATACTTGATCCGTGTCCCAAGACGTGATTGCTGTCATCATGGAAAGTAGGTGAGGTGGCTCCTGGGCCATATTTTCTGAGTGTCTGCAATGAACTTGAGTTAAATTTTCTAGTTCATATAGATACTCCCCAGGATACAGTGATTAGTGGGTGGTACTAGAAGGTATCAGGATAAGCAGGATCAGGCCCAGAATTAACCCCTGGCCCCTCCATCTGCCTATGCAAGGCATCCAGAACCCTCTTCAGGAGAAAACCAAATGGCACTTTGGAGCCAACCACATCATTCACATCTGAGTTGGTTCAATATCCTTTTGTTTCACTGCATTCCCTTCTAAGAGAGACCACAGGCATCCATACTACACTAACTGTTTCTTTGTTGAAGGGCCTGTCCTTCAGTGGGGTGAATCCAGGCTGTTTCTTACACCATTTTGGAGTCTGCAACAGATAAATGGTGGTCGTGTGGGATCTTGGCTTCTGTTTACAGTCTCCATCCACTGCTCTAACACAGGAGGGTTTTCAGCGCAGCGATATTTGTATTAAGGGCTTCCGACCTCCAGGTTTAAGCAAAGTTTCTCTTCGTAAAGATTTTTCTCCCTTAAAAGCAGAAGGGCAAAGTGCTTGATTTATTCAATTGATTAATTGAGAAATAATGTGGCTGCAGCTTAATCTTTTCCTAGAATTAGAGAAACGATGCAGATATCACTTCACTCTTGCAACATGAATTTCCAGTTAACCCTTTGCGTATGATCTACTGATGTGTATTCTTCAGGTCAGTGCAGATTGTTGTTGTCTGTTTTGTCCACAGCTTTTTTTTTGATACAATTCCTTCTTCCCTGTCTTTGGCATGGTAGATCCTTTTTCTGCTCACAGGTCAGTAATTTTGACACAGCGCTTTTCTCAACCCCTCCAAAGTATTTCAGTAATAGCTATCCAACAACCAAAGTTTCAGATATAGTGGCAAAACTATGCCTGTGTGTAGACACACAAATACACACGAGGATGAAAGGTCACTAGTCACCCAGTTGCCACCCAGAGGAGTTCAGTGCCAAGATGGGAAGAGATGAAACAGCCAGACGGAACAGCCCTGGTTCATGGCAATCATGGGATGAAACACCTGACACTTTAAAGTTTTAAAAACAAGTCTAATTATCAAAGCCTCCAGGGAAGCTAGAAAATATAGTAGCAAATCCTGACCATGGCTACACTACAAGTATGGGGCATCTGAACTACCTGTATGATCTGTAACTCCAGATCCAGAAGCCTGGAGAACATCTAAGCCATGTGGTCTTCCCAGGGACATCCTTACCTCCAGAGCTGTGCCAAGGGCTAATTAGGTTAGCACTAGATGAGTTTACTTGGGTGCCTCACACAGTCTCTTACACTTCCAGGCATCACATTTAAATGAGCGGGAACATCTGCAGAGAAAAGAACAAATTGAGGAATTGCTTAATTTAGAGTTTAGTTAGACAGCATTACTATGCAATCCTAAGTATTCTACATTTATTTTTCACTTCCTATTAGCATACATTATTGCACATGGAAATAGCTTTAAGAGACTGATAAATGAAAAAATACAAAGAGATTCTTCTTCCATCTTGAACTCAAAAACAGTTGTTCTATTTCCACAGAATTTTTAAAAACTGTTGTATAACCAACAGTTATCTTACGGTGTCATCTGCTGGAATGGGACAAAAGTAGACAAAACAACCTGCTTCTGTAAGGGGGCATAACATAAATAGATTAACGAAAGGTCACTTATATAATCTTTGTAGTTTTGAAATATGTGAGAAAAGATGGAACTTTCTTTGGTCCATGAGTAATTAAGTATTAAATATTGATAAAACATCCTTTTATTTGCAATGTTTATGAAAATATTTGTTAAAAACTTGGAAACTAGTTTAGCTTCTTGGCACTTGTCTTTAATGGCTTCAACTGCAATGAGCTGAAGTTGCAAAGTCGCAGTACCTAAATACCCTGCTAGTCAATACAATATAATCTGTGTGAGCTTTAGTCATATGAGTTATCTAATTCCAATTTTAATTAAAGGGTCATGTTTCAGGTATAAACATAAGTAAAACACCCCACATGGGATTAGAGAGTCATCTGTTGCACTACTAACTACCTGGAACAACAGCCCCCAATAGCAGTCACATCAAGATCTTTCCGTTCCCTCTGCTCAGCTGCTCATTAAACAAATTCACATCCTGCTACAACAACAACAAACTCTTTCAGCGTTTTGTTGTTGTTACTGATTTTAAAGTGTACTTGCTGCCTTTGCCTATGTGAAAGAAATGCAAAGGAAGTTCACCTTAGCTCCCTTGACCGTTTGGCCAGGCTTTGAAAAATCACTTGAATGTCATGGTCAGGCAGAAGTGCCCCATATCTCTAG
This sequence comes from Limnodromus scolopaceus, assembly GCA_028565335.1. Lineage (NCBI taxonomy): Eukaryota > Metazoa > Chordata > Aves > Charadriiformes > Scolopacidae > Limnodromus > Limnodromus scolopaceus. The sequence continues at coordinate 85,957,125 of JAOXNO010000024.1, forward strand.
GCCAGAGGACCCACGTGCACCCTACAAGCTGGAACCAGCCCACAAAGTGGGGAGACTCAGCCTGGTCCAGTGTGACAGCACAGCCAGGCCACACACAGGGGCTCAGGGACCCAGATGCCAGGGAAGTTGCTGAGAGGTGATTCTGGCTCCCCAGGGAACACATTACTCAACTTCAGCTCAAAGAGGAAGCAAGGAGCTCAGGAGAACTCACAAGTTCTCCACTTGTTAGTGGCTTTCTACGCTGTTTGTTAAATTCTGTAGATGACCTTTGGAGGAAATGAAATCTCCTCCTGGCTATAAAGGAAGAGTGGGAAAGTGGTACAATTTCTTTGTTTCACTTATGTCAAGACAGAAAAATAATTTTATGTTTTCAAAAATCTTAACTGGAGGTGCCTTTCTGCATCTCACCCTAAGCACCTGATTCAAAACTCATTCAGGTTGATAAATCATAGAATCATAGAATGGTTAGAGTTGGAAGGGATCTTAAAGATCATTCCGGTTCCAACCCCCTACCCTGGGCAGGGACACCTCCCACCAGACCAGGTTGCTCCAAGCCCCATCCAGCCTGGCCTTGAACCCCTCCAGGGATGGGGCAGCCACAGCTTCTCTGCGCAACCTGGGCCAGGCTCTCACCACCCTCACAGGAAAGGATTTCTTCCTGAGATCTCATCTAAATCTCCCCTCTTTCATTTTAAAACTGTTACCCCTCATCCTATCGCTCCACTCCCTGATAGAGTCACCCCAGTCTCTCCTGTAGGCCTCCTTTATGTACTGGAAGGCTGCTATAAGTTAATACTTACATCAGGAAGCTGTAAGCTAGGTCATAAAGTCTCCAGTCTTCTAGAATATTCAAAACCCTTTACCTTCATCTGCAGCAATTACTCAAGCAAGGAAAAGATGTGCTGTCTTACCTTTTTGTAAAAAGAAGTCCAAAGTAAGCCTTAGGAAACATACAACCGGCCAAAGACTGATCTTCATCTTCCCCAACAGACTTGACATTCTCATCCTGCCATCCCAAACTGGTTTAGGAAAGATCTCTCCACCTTTGAAACAGAAGGTCTTGCTAAGGAAATATTCCTGAATAATTTTTTCAATGTTGACTGTACTTTCTGTGCTTCCTATGCTAAAATGAATGTCCTCATACATATTTCAGTGAGGTTTTTTATAGAGTTAGCAGGTCTCTGTGAAAATTTCTTCTTATATATGATTAATGTCACTTTTTAACGTGTGTCTGAGTTTCCTGACATAATATAATCCTTGCAAACTCAAAATCCAGAGGAGCTGGCATAGGAAATTGTGCCTGTAGGAGCATATTTCTCTTGTTTTGGTACTAGCGAAAAGTCAAAGATGCATCATAAAAAAAAAAAAAAAAGAATTCTAAAGTATCTCTTATTTAGAATTTGGTTTGAATAATATGGCATTGTTTTGACCTCACAAATCAGTCTGCCCATCCTAAACTCCACCCTTTCCAAAGGAAAATCCTTGCAGCATTTCTGCCTTTCATATAGTATCACAGAGTTATAGAAAATTACACTGGGAAGGAAAAGCTTGGAGAGGCGAGTGTTTCTCTGACACAGGCAGGATCTGCTATCCCTTGTAAGTGCTCACAAATGTTTTTCCAAACTACTTTTAAAAACCTTTGGTGATGAGAACTTCTCCAGCTCCCAGGCCCATATAAGCCAGTGCTTAATCAAACCCTTACATATCTGTAAAGTTTCCATAATATTCAAGTTGAATTTTCCTGCTGTGATTTAATCTCTTCCCATCCTGTCCAACAGTGATCTGAAGAACAGATCCCATTCTCTCTATGAGTGATTTATAAACTTGCAGATTGCCATTATTTCTCTCTTTCGTTGCCCTTTTTAGATGATCCAGTTGCTTTTAAGCCATGTTCACAGGTCATTATTTCTATGTCTTTATTTCTAGACATCTCAAGATTACGATAGACTTTATGATTGGATTGGGATGGGATGGGACAAAGGTCTTGGAAGAGGAAGGCAGGAAAAAGTGAGAGGTTGGTTTTTCTCTTCTGAGTGAACTCAGGATACGATCCAAGAGTTCAAGCCAGCTTTGGCAGGAAGGCACAGCATGGAAATCCCAGGTCATTCACAGGGAATAGGGTTTAGTTGGGATGAGCTAGGGACAAGGAGTAAATTATTCACAGTGTTTTTTAGGGGTCTTCTTTGGCCTCTCTAAGTCCTTATCTTCCTAAATGTGTGGTGAATAAAACTGGAGACAGTATTCTGGCAGAGGTCTCTCAAAAGCTGAAAAGAACGGTAGGATAGTTTCATCTTTTGCATAATTGAAACTTCTTTTTACACATCTCTGTGTCTTCTTCATATATCCGAGGATGATGGCTGTCTCTTTTAATATGAGCATGATGCTGTTGATTTGTGTTCAGCTTGTCATCTTTTATAAGCACTAGTTTCTCTTTCACAGGTCTGCCATAGCTCTTTCTAAATTTTTGTCCTCCTAAAGATGGATCCCTTTGTTCACCCTTGTAGGATTTAATTCTTTTTTTTTTCAGATCATTTCTCCAACTGGTCAAAATCATCATGAATTCTAACTTTGTCCCTGCAGGGGACAGGGTCTGCCAACACATGGGTATGCTATTTTACCCAAAGGGTCAGAAGGAGATGGAGCAAAAAGACTGCACGACTGGAGGAGGGATGGGACTTCTGGGCAACTGGGACATGTGACAGCCAAGGACGGTGGGACTTCCCTGGAAGGTGAGAGGCACCCACCAGTGCTTATGTTGCCCCAAAGGTGTCATAGAATCATCTAGGTTTGAAGGCACATTTAAGATCATCGAGTCCAACCGTTAACTTAGCACTGCTAAAACCACCACTAAACCACGGCCCTGAGCTCCACACCTACTCATCTATTAAATACCTCCAGAGATGATGACTCAACCACTTTTCTTTTCCAGTTTCTCTATTTCTTTCAGTGAAGAAATTTTTCCTAACATCCAATCTGAACCTCCCCTGGTGCAACCTGAGGCCATTTCCTCTTGTCCCATCACCTGTTCCTTGGGAGAAGAGTCCGACCCCGCCTGGCTACACTCTCCTTTCAGGGAGTTGGAGAGAGCAAGAAGGTCTCACCTCAGCCTCTTTTTCTCCAGGCTGAACACCCCCAGCTCCCTCAGCCTCTCCTCACAAGACTTGTGCTCCAGACCCCTCGCCAGCTCTGTTGCCCTTTTCTGGACCCGCTCCAGCACCTCAATGTCTTTCTTGTGGTGAGGGACCAAAAACCGGACACAGCCCTCAAAATGGGGCCTCACCAGTGCCCAGTACAGGGGGACAATCACTTTCCCAGTCCTGCTGGCCACACTATTCCTGATACAGGCCAGGATGCTGTTCGCCCTTTTGGCCACCTGGGCACACTGCTATCCTTGCCCTCCTGCCCAGGGCAGTGGAAGAGGATGTCCAAGGGGAACGGCAGCCACTCTTCCCTGTGAGTGGGGAGGACAATGCAAAATTCAGCTGTTTGAGAGGGCCAGTGCAACATGACTGCTCTTACTACGCCTGGCCCACAGAGATCCATCGCACTCTGAAGGGAAAGGTTGTAAAAAAAAACAAGTCACAGCAGATCAAGTCTGGAGAAGAAAAAGAAATTAAAATCACTAAAATGAGGCTAGTAGATTAAAGAGTAAAATGTATGGGTTTGACTTCAGTAATTGGGACATCAATAAAATTTATATATTGAGGAGTCTCTTAAAAACAGGACATTTTATAACTTTCCATTCCTTAGTGAAGCTGATATGACACTATAAAGTTATATTAGCTGAGTTTGGAATGTCTGCATTCTCTAAGTACCTTATTAATTGTAATTTATATTCTGCTTCGTGATGTCTACTGGCTGTATATAATGAACTTTTTTGCTGAAGTTAATCAATCCCAAATAAAAGCAGCAAATAGAAGTTTACATCAAGTGATACACAGCAAAGACTTTATGCATGTTTCCAGACTTAGTTATTAGAGGGTTTCTCAGTTCTCAACCTCTTTTGTAATAAGTACACATATAAATTGACAAATTTTGTGTTTGTGTTCATGTTTGCATTTTATCTCACATTCTTATATCATAGGATCATTTTTAGTCCTCCTTTTTGGGATGTCCAAGCTAAGACTCCTCTAAGATTATTAACCACAGGGCTGAGCACTTTAGATAGCATACGTAATCAATATATAAGTACTAAAACCACCTACCTTTATTCATAAAACTTCAAGTGAATAAATGCAAGTTAATAAATTGGTAAATTGATGTAAATAAAAGAACAATGCCAACAAGATATTTTAGTCTATGGGGTTTTTTTATAGTGTTTTTAAACCTTTACGTGGCTTCACAAATGAATTAGGAACTTTGTAGAACTAGGTTGGATGTACGGTGCAAAATTGGATTTTATCTTTGATGCAAAAAATCAGTTGGAATTGATACACAGAGATATAATGTACCGTGTTAAATAGATAGAATAAAGCTAAGGAAAGGTCAGAGCTTCATGATGAGTCTTCTTCATAGACAAGACAGATCTAAAAGGGATTGTTGACAGTCAGTTGATGTCAAATTTGAAGTTCACCTGAATTAGGTACGGAGTGTAAATTATCAGTGCCTAATCCAAACCTTTGGGGTGCTATATGCTTTCAAAATAAGAAAATTCAATACAGGCAGACACAAAACAGTGCATGACAGGACAGCTTCCTTCAGGTGCACATGGTTTTACTGTCTTTCTCTTTCCAGAAAACCTTATCAGCCATGGTAGCTCAACACACAGGACTCCTTGAGAAGAAAGAAAGGATTAAATCTTTCTTCCTCTGCAGTGTCTTGCCCTTATCCAGACTGACCTGTTTGTTGATCTTGTTTACTCACCTGCTGTGGTTATTTTGTCCTGCAGGTTTTTACTAGTAATTTTCTTGAGTGCTTTCATAGCAGGATCTCATATGCATGTCTTTCTCTCTTTTACTACTTCTCTTTTCAGATCACTAACATGATGAAAATTGACCACTCTAGGATGATAAGGAAGCAATTTATACTAATTTTCCTACTACTTCCCACATAGTTTCTGAAATTTTCTCTTGACTGCCATGACAGCCTTTTTATTAATCTTTTCTGAGATATTTTCTCAATAGTTTGTTGTAGTTAATCAGCATTTAATTTTTCACTTGACTAGTGTTAAACACGTTCAGTTCCCAACAGTGCTAATTTGAGGTTATAGTTTTAATGCTATTATTGTTTTCACAACTGTGCAGTGGTTTTACTGAGCAGTTTCATGCCAGAAAAAAATAGCTCATCTGGATTTGAGGCAAAGGCCAATTAGGTTTTGAATATTTTAATTGTGGTTCTTAAGAGCTAGGAACTCATTGAGAGCATTTGCAGCAAAACCAAACCAGACCCTGTTCTGTCTTGTGAGACAAAAAAAATATAATTATTATATTTTTCCCTGTACCTATAATGGTGGAGGAAAGAGGGTAGTTTGGATATGCACTTTTAATATAAATTCTTTTAATGATTATCTTGCCTTACTGCTTGACAAGTCTTAAAGGCTGCAGGAATTTGCAGGCAAACACGAATTATTTTTTCTTTTCCCTTATTTTCTTCAGATTCAGGTTGTTCCCCAAGCTTGCATCATCATCACCATTATTATTATTGTTGTTGTTATGTTTGTTGATTTTCAAATGTTGACTGCAAAATATACTTTCTGCACTGCTCATTGCTAGAGCAAGTTTTCATACTTGCCAAATACAGTTGTTTCTGCATAGAGGTGCAAGGTGAAAATGTCCAGTCAGGGCACACTAGATTAGGGAATATTGGTGTGTAAATCAGGGAAGAAAAGTTACTCGGGAACAGTCGTCACTTAGTTTTCACAGCTGTTCATATTCCTATCTAATCAAGTAAGCGCCACCGAGATAGTCTTACCTAAGGCCGAAGCGATAAAGGTTATTTGCAGAAGATAACTACCTACTTTCAAATTCCTATCATCTGCAACAATTTATTTTCTACTTCCTATGCTCCAAATACAAAGGCCTCAACCCCTACAGAGGCTTAGTTGTTGCCACATCTCTTCCTTCTCTTTGTTTCCTGTATTGCTATCAGCCCAGGTCCTTTTACGTTACCAACCCTTTCTCCCAATCTTGCCTTTACATTCTCTGCCAGACCACTTGCTAATAAGTCCTTGAAATAATGTCTGTTCTCATGCCACGTCTCACATGGACAGTCTCCTTCCACATTCAGATGTCTCTTCAAATCCTGCTTCCTTCCAATCTGGCTTCCACTCGGCGTCACCAACCTCATCCAAAGTGTGATGCCAGGTCTTGCTTTGCCCTTTGCCTGACAGGACGTAAATCCCAGAATTAAGGCCCCGACTCTTCTCAGCACTCCCAGGCACTGGACCTGCAGAGTATATCAAGTTCCTATGCCAGAGAGCACTTGTCCCTGAACAGTAAATGTGGGTGCCAGCTTTGCATTCCTGGTCCCCAGCTTCACCCCTTCCAAAGTTTCCTTCATCCTGGACTGAAGAAAGCATAACTGGTTGTGCCCAACAGTGTGATCCAATTTTTTTCCCAAAGAAGAATGGATTTCCTTCTAGGAGAAATACAACATTAATCTTCTGACATTATAAAAGCACTATTACTGTCAGTGATAACCTTTCCTTAGCTTTTACAGTTATTAATATTCCAGTCTTAAAAAGTAAATGCCATGAATCTTCCCCAAAGTATTTTTAATGTGGCAGGACTTTGTTATCAGTTCTTAAGCTCTGTCACTAGATGAATCAATCCAGCTTGCTTTTTTTTTCTCCTTCCTCCTCTGTCTAGACTTGTATTATTATGTTTTAAGAGTTTTATCCACAGATGGATGGATAGGTAGATGTCAATGTGCTATCACATACATAAGGAAATATTTACAAATACAGGTTCAAACATATATATTAGATAAGACACAAAATAACTCCAAATCCCAGGACTGCTGTGATTTTGGCCAGTATCATAATAGTAATGACAGTCACTCACCTTTCCCTACAATCAAAGCAAAAACTCTTAGTCATATTTTAGAGGTGCCCACAGCCAAAATCGCACCTTGCATGACTCCACCAGCAGCAATGGATCTTTGTCCTTAAAGGATTTTCTCTGTGCTTACTACCCTTTATGGTCTGTCTTCTAAGGAGAATTTTGATAACATAATAATTTTAAACATTAAACAGAAACAGAACAAATTGCACAACACTCTTACAAGTGTATTCAGCATTTCATTGATTCTGCTGGTGCACCATTCCTTGGATCAAATGCAATTTGCTGATTTTTAAGTTTCTAATTATGCTAAAAGGTTCACAGCATATCAAAGACGTAACGAGCCTTTGAATTCTTACCTTGGAACTAAAGAGTGTGAAATGTGGAAGATATAATAAAACTGTAGAGAGTTTGGGAATCTACTGTAATCACAGTTTGGGATGTCATCTCTGTGTGAAGTGTGTGAGCATGTTTGATACTTTCATTTCATAGTTTCATGGAATAAAAAAAAAAAAAAACACCAAAATGCACACCCCAAAACCAGTGAAGGTCTGGGACTTTAGGTAGGGCTAATATCTTGAATTTTATCCAGAAACAAGTGGAAAGTTAGAGAAAAATAGCAAGAATTCAGAGCTGATTGCCTTGGTTAAAAACCAACATGTCAAATTGTTGACAAAGCTGGAGTTTATGAGCAAACCTTGAGTGATGAACATTCAAATGAATACATAATATACCAACTTTTAGATGCACAGTCTTTTCTACAAGACATATGTTGTTTGTCATCAATGGCAAGAGTGTAGAAAGTATTTCCTCCTGCTCCTATCTAGTTATCAAGGTGTAAAACTGAAGGTTAACCCTTATGGCTTGCTAATATTTTGACAGAGTCAAGGACACAAAATGCTTTTTTCTTTGAAAAACTTATAGCAAAAGGAATTTCCAGAATGACTTTCACAGAGACTGTGGTATTTCATCTCAGATTCTCTGTGTTCCCAGTAGCATTCACATACCTTATGGTGTGAGAGTGTAAGAGCAGTTAAGTTAAAAGGCAAACGTTTTCCTTCAATGAGAAATTCATTTCCCCCTTTCAGTGAAGTCACTGGATGAATGGCTTTGAACAAGCACCTCTGTCTGCCTCTTGGCTCACATCCCTGACTTTATAGCTCTCACTGCAGCCCATCCTATTAATTTCTGGGAGCAAGCAGCAACCAGCCCATCAAGGAGAGAAGAGAACAAAGGAAGCCACAGTGCATTTCCAGGAGGAAGTGACTTTCTAGTACAGATATTTTGTTCCAGAGTTTCTGGCAAGCCATTGGTGAGATGGCAAAACAAAACCAAAACAACGTTGGAAGGTTAGACTTAATTCTTGGAGAGGTTTTAATGAGCTTTTGGAATAAGAGTGTAACGTAACAACTTTTTTTCTAAACCCATCTATCCCCTGTATTTCTGTAGGAGACACTAACTCATATAAGCAGAAAAAAATAAAGGGTGGGTTAGTTCACATTTAAGATTTCTGATCTTCATTAGTATGACTGTTTAAAAACACCAGTTGAATGACAACTTTGTATTGAAACCCGATTGCAATGCTTGGTTCCAGGAAAATTAGTAATTTTACATTTGTTTATTTCTAAATTACTCTGCAGAACTGTGATTCAAAGCAAGCAGAGTTCATCAGTCCATAAATGAAAATACTTCCTCACCTATCATTATTGACAGTGCATTTAGGATCCCATTCAAAAGTGGATCTTTAAGAGCTTCTTTCCAAGAATCTCAATCTAGAGAAACCTGGGGAAAAAAAAAACGGAGTTGACAAGACTGTTAAATGCGCTCTCCTTTTCCTCACATTTTGGTTCTGTAATATTAAAATACTGTGATTTGCTCTTCTAGAGTATGAATTGTTACTTTTTCTTATAAGATTAATTCATGCTTTACCATTTGAATTAGGAACCGCACAACTTCATAGTTCTTCTAACAACCCCAGCCCAGCCTTCCATTTTCCATAACTCCTGCTGATCTACAAAGGGGTCAAAGAAAGAAATTACATATTTCAGACAGTGGCAGGGACACTGGGAGTTTCTTCTTTGCAGCAGCTGGCTGAAGTAAGTCTTAGGTGAAATTAGGTGATTCAAACACTGAGATCCAGCTTTCTGCCTCTGATGGGTTCACTCTGGCTTTACACCTTTGCTAAATTGCAGAAAAATAGTGCGGGTGCAGCACACATCTTTAAACTGATTTATGAGGCAGCATTTTAAATTGCTTCCATGGGAAGTAAAGAAAAAAATACGTGAAATTCAAATAATCAAGATGTAGTTGTCACGCCTGTGACTTCTCTGTAAATCATATTAGGGCAAAGCTAGTTGTGCTTTGATATTAGGAAAGTCTCAACCTCACACTCCATTACTTTAGTCTCTAGGCATTATAATCCAATCAACTTCACTGGAGTTGCAATAGCTTATACTGGAGTCCATTAAGCCCACAGTATCAGAGAGAAGATTCTGTATGAGTATTTTGCTTTTATGTCCATAGAAAAAGTATGGAAATCAAAGGATGAATTTAATGAGGGGCCAGGGGGGGGGAGGGGGGTGGGATCTCCAAGTATAGTCTTGACCCTGCTTCCTTTTTGTAAGGTACTATTTCACTAAAGTTAATGGGGTGAACAACTGTTTAAAATCAAAGCCTCAGGTTCTGAATCAGGCAACCTAACTGGCAATGATATTAAAGTAGCAATTGTGGTGATTTCAAAATTATTTAAAAATTCAGAATCTCTTTAAATAAGAATCATTGCACAAGGTATCTATTTTGGACGAATGTTGCTTCTGAGAGCTGAACACTGACTCGCCACACAAAGAAGCTTTGGTGTCAGTCCCCAGTATGTACAGACAGTGCTGTCATGCCATGGAAACTCTGCTTTTAAATATAGAAACAGTGCATCTGTATGACTGACTTTAAAGTAGAGCTGTGTTTTCAGTCACTGGCATCTGCCAGATTGTGGGTGATGCTAGATCGTGGCAATATGGTTAAGTTTGTGAGTTTGTATATAATTACATTATAGGGGAAAAGAATGTGCTTCACTGCCAGAAAAGGAGGAGAGGATGAAAGAGTGAAAGGAGCTACTCAGTGAAGAGAAATTCTGCAACACAAAGCTGGAGCAACTTCCATATTCAGAATTTGGGTGGTGGGAAGCAGTGAAGACAATGTTTATTGTAGCTTTTCATATGGACCTCATTCCTCTGGTTTTATACGATTCAACCAGTCATCTTAAATTTGCACATCTTCTAGTTCACCATAAGAATGTCTTTAAGCCTTGTTATTAACAAGCCAAATATTTAATTTCAGCTTCACAAATTTTCAATGTGTTTAAATTCTCTTATGTTAGAACTAATGATCTTTGACAAAGAGGATATAGATATGATTGATTTATGGCATTGTGTCATTGCAAAGAAGGAACTGAAAATTTAGGCTAAAAGGAACAATTAGTAGTTTATCCCCTCTTTTTTCCTATGTGAGTTTTTTCTGCATGCTCCCTTTCCCCTTTCACCTTTCCCCCATCCTGGCTGCCTTCTCTCAGTGCTCCACAGACCCCACTTCTCTTCACACAAAGAAGCAGGAGCCCCCCTTACAGGACTGAATCTCCCATACAAGGTTTCTGCCTTGAAAAAACGCTGGTTACTGCATGTGCTGCATGGGGGTACCTCCCTCATCACACTGAAAGGCTGCAGGAGGTTTCCTTCAGATGCAGGGCAGAATTTTCACTTTCTCTGCTAAAACGGGGGCCAAGATAAGCTCTTTATTCCTGTAAAAAGCCAGCTGAATAGAGAAAAGCTCACATGCCAGTCATAGCCCCCAGGCTTGCCTGATAGGCGAGAGCAGCAGCAGCAGAACACCTATTTCCTCGCCCTTTGTTGGCTCCCAATACAGAAACACTGCCAAATTTTGTGAAGTTTGTACAATTTTCCAGAGGCGTAGGCATCACAGAGGGTAGGATTGTTCGACCCTGGTTAAAGGTTCCTGTGTAGCTTAAGTTTCATGTAACTTCACTTTCTAATTTTAATGGTTTTAATTTACAGTATCCTCCCGAGACACTTCTCACTGAAGGAATGAAAACAGTATTGGTAACTTCAGCTCCCTGACTCACCCACCAGCGATGAGGGGGAGAACGTAGCCTTCTAACTCATTCACTTTCTGTGGTCTAGGGTTTAGCCACGATGTCTTGGTTTGTGCCTACTGTATCTGGGACTTCCAGACAGTCTCTTATCCAAGTACAGGACAAGCCCAGGAATGCTCAGCCTCTGGGATCATTTGCATGAGATGCAGTTGGAATTGCCTTTACTCTAGCTCCATCTTCAGTGGAGTTCAGACCATCTGAGTGTGTCTGTCCCTCGATGTACAATAAGCTACACTGAAATATTAAAATAGTTTGCCTATTGTGCATTGCATTTGTTGGAGAAGCCTGGAGCGGGGAATACAAATTTCAATGTGTTTAATGGAGCACTGGCAATTTACATTAACCAATGATCCTCATGACTTTTAAACCACAGGAAAGCTAATTGCACACCTAATGAATAATACAGGGAAGAGACACCACCAGTTTTATCAGTGTCCTGCTACTAGAAGTCAAAACACTCACCAGTGATGACAATGCAGTGTCAGTCCTAAAAGGACCATTCTCATCCTACTAATAATTCTGCAAAATATAATGTTTGGGAAAATAACAGTTAATGACCTGAAAGAAGGTTAAAAAATATACCAGGTTATGCACTGACCATGAAAAAATATCTCTTGGAGAATCCATACTGCTTTCACTCTGCTGGTATCAACTACATAAACTCCAGTTAAAGGCCAGATATGGAATAAATCCAATTCTACCTCAGGATTTGCCTTCAAAAAGGAGAGTCTTCCTACATTTTATGGCTAAAGGGAACTGTGCTATATACACTTCTGAGACAGAAAAGGAAAACAGTTATTTTTTGCTTCCAGGGGGTCATTTGCGAACCTTTAGAAGGGTTTCATCCCCATTTTTTTTTTCCTCATTTAGTAATGATTCTATCTTATTCATCTGCAGTACGCATCTTGAACAGCGTGAAATCTTCTTGAGAGGTCTAGATGGAAACAAGCTGAGAATTTTTCCAAAGATTTTCAAAGATAGAATCTTGTGCTTTTTCTCTCTTTGTCAAGAGAGCCTTGATGTTGCTCTTCAATGCCAGAAAGCTCCTAGATTAATTCATCAATACGTACTCTAATAATGTAGGTGATGAGAAGTGATTTTTCAGAGGCATTTATGACTTCTCATTTAGAAGCACATCATACATTGCATCAACCTCCCATGCAGATATAAAAATATGAAAATTGGAGGTATATAGTCAGAAAAAAACCCAACAAAGTAATGTCTCGTGTCCTACAGGTGGTTGCAGCATAGTTAGGGTAAGGTGACAGACTTCAGTATGTCCAGAAATGTGAAAATAAAGTTACAGCTCCCTAAAAACAAGAATTAAAAATTAATAATCCTGGAAATATTCAAGAATATTTCTTTCTGACCTTGTCGTTAGTCTCAAAGCATAAGATCACAACATTAGGAAAAAAGCTGGACAGAGTTCTTGTCTGGAAATTAAAATACTGGAAAAGAAAGCACAAAACCTCTTTGCCATGGGCAGCATTCGCTCCTATCAAGCAAAGGGCAGTACTGTTGACATCATTAATAAATGATACAGCCTGTCCAGTACTAAGGCTGGACAATAATGCGTTAAAGAAAGTAGCAGCCGTCCACACGTAAGAAGTGATGGGAGAAGAAACATTTATTTTATCAGTTCTGTGAAAAAGCAAAAGTGAAATAAAATAAACTCTTTATTACACCTCTTCCTCTGACTTCCCCCATCTCATTCCTATCCCCAGAAAAGTGGAGAAAAGATTCTGAAATTAACAGGCATGTGTGAAATAAGTTACTGCGGTGGTCTGGGACGGGCAAGAGAGTGAAGTAATGCAGAAAATGGCTTCTTTTAGCTAAAAAGGAATGAATTGATGAGTGATTTAGTCTACTGGCAACAGGAGAGTATAGGAATGGATTTGTTTAGTCCTGTCGTTTGACTGTACCCGCTGTAGCTGGTTAGGAAACAGTATCATTTATAATCATTTTCCGTTTGTTGAAAACAAACAGAAAATGTGCCATGAAAAGTTCCCAGAATATCTGTTTCTTATTCGAAAGAGAAAAAAGAAAATTAACAGTCTCAAAAGTGAGGACTTGTGTGTCAACAGATTCTGTCAGCAAGAAAAAACAGATTTGCCTCATAATAATCATTAGGTACTTCTGAAGGATGTGAAAACCTGTCCTGTGCTGAGAGGAAGAGAAGTGCAATATGTAAGTGCAATTTGGCCATTATAGATTCAGAACTTTATGTATAGCATCACATGTAGCTTATATAATTTCACAAAGATTCCAGCAGGATTTTAAATATAAAGAAAAAAGTATTTTGCTACTGTGCTAAGATTTGAAGAAAAGAAAAACATTCTTTTTTTTTTTCATATTGTTAAATGGAAAAATAGCTTACTGGAATGAACAGCCATAAAAGCTGGAAAAACTTCTTAATGTGCCCAAGTGGTCAGAAGACCACAACATAAATATGTGCTCTAGATGGGAAAGATGATATTTTAAAATTATTCCTTTCTACCGGATTTGGTTACATTAAAAACTTTGCATTCTCACTGGTGAAAACGAATTCTGACCAAGCCTTGTGCTTCATCTCCAATGAGATGTGTAGCTTTGAATGGCCAGGCACGTTCTGTTGAATAACTGCAAATGATGATTCAGAACTTACTTAATCAACCGCAAATAAAATCTCTTTGTTGTAAAAGCATACCTTAGTAGATGAAGATATCTATGTCAAAACCCATGGCGCTGCACATCGGGTCTGACACGCATAGATGAGCGTTGGCACTGTGAGACTGGTGACATGTGGCACTCCTCAAGGGGTCAATACTCTTTAACATTTTCATGAATGACCTGAATGATGAAGCAGAAGGTTCCTTCAATCATTTTGCTGACAACAGCAAGATGGGTAAGCAATTTATACATTGGCATGTCAACCGGCCATAGAGCTCAACCGACAGCAACCTCTTGAAGTAGAAAGACAGATAACAATCCTCCACCTGAAGTAGAATAACCCTACTGGGGGCTAACTGTCTAGGGAGCTATACTGTTGAAAAAGAGCTGGGCAATCATGGTGGACATCAAGCTGAACATAAGCCAGCAGTGTGCCCTGGCAGCAGCGAAATCCAGCTGCATACTGGGCTATCTTACTACAAGCAGGAAAGACATGGACCTGTTGGAACAGGTCCAGATGAGGGCCATGAAGATCATCAGAGGGCTGGAGCATCTCTACTATGAAGATAGGTTGAGAGAATTGAGCTTGTTCAGCCTGGAGAAGAGAAGGCTCTGGGGAGACCTTACAGCAACCTTTCAGTACCTAAAGGGGACCTACAGGAGAAATGGAGAGGGACCCTTGGTCAGGGAGTGGAGCCATAAGACAAGAGGTAATGGTTTTAAAGTGAAAGAGGGGAGATTTAGATTAGATATTTGGAAGAAATTCTTTACTCTGAGGGTGATGAGACACTGGAACAGGTTGCCCAGAGAAGCTGTGGCTGCCCCATCCCTGGAGGAGTTCAAGGCGAGGCTGGATGGAGCTTTGAGCAACCTGGTCTGGTGGGAGGTGTCCCTGCCCAGGGCAGGGGAGTTGGAAATCTGTGATCTTTCAGGTCCCTTCCAACTCTAACCATTCTATGATTCTAAGCATGGTCAACAGGTCTAGAAAAATGTTCCTTGTGAGAAAATCTAGAGTCCAGTGCAAGACAGACATAAGCATTATGACAAATCCAATAGAGAAGTATCATGCTCATCAAGGAACTGAAGCTCATGATGCATGCAGAGATGCTGAGACTCCTGGATTTGTTAAGCCTGGAGAAGAGAAGTCTTGAGGGATCAACTCATTGTTTTTACCAAATGGCAGAGTACAGAGAAGATAGAGGTCCATAGCAAAACAGAAGATGGCTGTCCCACACCACTGCAGGAGAAGCACCCCTGAAATGGTACCTGACACTTCGACTAACAAGGTACCAAGAATATTTCAAGCCAACCTAGAGAATTTGTGAACACTTCAAAGGATGAATTCTGAACCAAAGGTCAGAGTAAGAACAAAGCCCAATGTATTTGTGGTAAACAGTCAACCAGCTCTAATAACCCAACAGACTCTACTGAATAGGGCAAACAATGTAGTCCTTTATTTGAGCACATGCACTCAACCAGCAAGTTTATAGCACTCACCCGTAAAAAATAGCTTTTTTACTTCAGGTAAATAGATAAAGCTCTCTCAGTATTCCTTTATCTCCTCTACAGTGTATATGGTGCAAACATTGGGCTAGTGGGCTGGGAGTACACCTGCTGGAAATGGGAACCATTCCATTGACGTCAACGGCACTAACCCCAGCAGCACCGAGTGAGAACCTGGCCCGGAGTAGGTTTTGACATTTGCTAAATGTTACGTTTTTAAAAATTCTCTCCATTTTGTTTCAAGCAAAAGTCTGTCTGCCCCAGTTGCTGCTCAGCATACGTATACACATGTGAAATAGTCTGAAATCCAGGGCTGCACTTAAAAAAAAAAAAAGGAAAAAATAAATTGGTCTCTTTTGCCACCAACTTAGAAGAAGGAGCATTTAATAAAAAAGAAAGATTCCAGTTGACTTTTCCTGCCTTTAATTGACTTATTCTCTTCTGATTGTCTTTAATTTAAGTCACTTTTATAATTAACATTCTGCTAATGGTTCAGACTCAGGCTGATGACTTCAGCAGTAAGACTGAAGTTGCTGCCCTGCAGTGTAATTACTGTGCACGTATAGACAACGTGCACAGGGCCCCCCAAACCCTCCACATGGCTGTCATAGTCTTCTAAGGAGCGACAACTGTCAAGTTGTCTTGACTTGCCAGCGAGTGTTTCCAAAGTGATCCGTTTAATGCTATTTTTCTCAATGTGTTTTCCAAGGTGGACCTTTCATACCCAAGATTTGGAATAAAACTGAGTTTTAGGTGAAATCTTTTAGAAGCAAAGGTAATTTAATCTCGTGTACATGTAAGTAGGAATAAAAGTTTAAAAAGCTGTGTGTGTTTAAAGGAAAGCCTGAGTATTCCCTTGGTTATGTATCATTATTGAAGGAGATAACTGCTTTCGAGATGATAAATAAGGAGGAAATGTATATTTTCATTTAAAATTGCTAACACATAAACTAGGAAATTCCAAAGATTAATTTTTCGCAGTTCACTTTTATAATGCCTCCCCAAATACGACCATAAAAAAATACTATTTACCTAATTAGAGCAAATACAATTTACTTTTCACCATATGTATTCTGCTCCGGCAATATCTTCTTAATTAATTTTAACTATTACATCAAATTAGTCATTGCAGCACTTTGATACGACTGAAGCTTTTGTTCCTGCAATGCCTGAACTTCTTATTCATTCATCCTCTTCTATTTAATTTTCATCATTTTCAGCATAGCCACCAAAATAGGGGCAGCAAATAGTTTACACTGCTCTTTCTTCTGGACACATTTGCACTCGAACCACCATACCTAAAGATTATCTATCCTCCTCAAAAATACACCAACCCCCCTGTATCGGACAACTAAGCTTTTGGCAATTTCCTCATCAGATATAAATCTCGTGCAAGAGTTTTCTTTGGTTTTGTCTGTATCACTTTTAAAGTAAAAGACTTGGGAAGAACATGGAGGAAGCACAGACTGGCTGAAGATGTACAGTTTAGTCCTGAAGGATTTAGGTTTTATTAGCACTGTTTGTTATTTCGCTAGAAATCCCACTCTAAAACAGAATAAAATAAAGCATTCTGGATATCCTACAGATTAAAAAAAAAGAGCTTGAATCAAGTGCTTATTTTTTCTTGTTTGTTCAGTTGAGTAATTTTATTCTGATTTTGATCTCTCATGATATGTATATAATCACGAAAAACCAAACCTCTAAGCTAAAAGTTATTTTGAAAAGTGAAGTTAAAGCATTTCATTCTAGCACCACTGATCTGTTCTTGACTTTCATAACCAATATTTCATCAAATGCCCTTAGAAGGTTTCAATTTAAATAAACTCTCATTGTCTGTTACAAATAGGAGCCATTAGAAGATGTTCATCCCTCTCTTCTCTCAGCTCCAGGCTCTCCAGTATCTTGTCTAGGATGCAGATACTGACCTGCCGTTAGACCTCCACAGGACGCAAGAGTTCATGACAGAGCTATTTCTTTAGACTCCCTTTGCAGTCAAAGGAGAGAGACTAGCATTCCTAGGCTGGGATGCCTTCACAGGATGCCTACTTTTGAAGAGTATCATGTTAAAAGCATGTATTTTCTGCAGCAAACTGTATGACAGGAGTAATTATTTCAAATATTAACATTGGAGACATGCAAAATGAGATGCACAAATAAAAATAAAAAAAGGGAAGGAAAAAAGAGAAAAAAAAATCCAGTCAGTGTTGGTCTGAAATATTTAGAATTGTAAATATTATAAAGTATTATAAAGACACTTATAAAGTATTTATTTTCTGCTTGACTCATTCAGCATTCTTGATATTTGAAATCTCCCTGAGATCTGTCAGAGCGGACTGAAATATATGCTTTCAATGAAATATATGATTTCAGTGATCAGTTGTCAACACCTGGCCCTCTTACAGCTTCTTCTTGCAGCCTAATTCCAGCCTACAGTGTTTGGAGAAACAACTTTGGAGCTGGAGAAACCAGTATGGGTGTGTGCAGAGGGCAGTCTGTCCCCTGACATCTTCCTCCCCCCCAGCCTTGGACACTACATAGGATTAAGGGCTTCCTCAGGCTGATATTGACCAGTTGACCAGAGTCAACATCAACCACCAATTAATTTCTCAAATTCTTTTTTTTTTTTTTTCCCACTTATTTTATATATTTTTGGCATCCACAGCAATATATAACCATGACTTCTACAATCTTGTTCTGCAATTCATTTTTTAAAAGCTCAAGAATGTGTTCTCTAAGACAGTAGGTTGGAGTTCTTCTTGGGACAGTAAGCTGGAGTTCTTTGGAGGTATGTATCTCTTTTAATGGTTTGATTTATACTCGGAGAGCACCCGTGCCCCCTGCAGGTACACATGGAATGCCTAAACATGCAGAGGATGGAGGATTGTTTCAGCTCCAGGAAATTATTCGGGTAGTGGTTTAAAGTTTAGGAATGAGCTTATCTGCAGCTGGAAATCAGTGTTGCTCTATTTATGTTAGGGAATGCTTTGACATACATGTTTATACGTTTTTCTTGTCACATATTTTTTCCAAAGTCTGTCTCAATTTTGGCTTACTGCAGTTAGAAAACATTCTGAACATTTTTTTCTCTTTGTACTTCTTTAGGATGACAAGCGCTTGAGTGTCTGGGGAGATTCCTTTGGGAGTTACAATGATGTATGATATATTGTAAACAGCTTTATATATTGGATATAAAAATGTATCTTTACTCTGTTGCACACTGGATTGTGTGCCTGCTGGGGAGGCTGTAGGGCACTGCACCGTGGAGTAAGACCAGTATATTGCAGGTGACTTGAAAGGAATAATGTTATCAAATTTGCACACATGAGCCTCTGTGATATTATTTCACCCTTAGCAGCCTAATCTCAGACACGCGCTGGCGTTATGACAAAGAGCTTTTTGTCTCCGAGGCCCTGTTCTGAATGCAACGTAAACTGGTAGCAAATAAAGTAGGTACTGAGCTGCTGGCACTCACTGGCTTGTATAAAATTAATTGCGTGCTGTCACGTATTTTTAATGATGTGGCGTGAAAACATTGTGCTGCCTGATCCTATTCTGTCAGCACTTGTGCCTGGTTGACCATGAAACCATTTCAAAATCCCTTTTTATGATGTTTAAGGCCAGAAGAATCACAGAATGATATGGGTTTGGAAGGGGCCTCTAGACATCTGGAGATCATTCAATCCAACCCCCGGCCAGAATAGAGTCACCCAGAGCAGGTCCCACAGGAACATGTCCAGGCAGGTTTGGAATGTCTCTCTCCAGAGAAGGAGACTCCACCACCTCTCTGGGCAGCCTCTTCCAGGGCTCTGCCACCATCACAGAAAAGAAGTTTCTCCTCATGTTTAGATAGAACTTCTTATATTCAAGTTTGTGCTGATTTCCTCTTGTCCTGTCACTGGGCACCACTGAAAAAAGACTAGCCCCATCCTCCTGACAAGTATTTATAGGCATTGATCAGATCCCCCCTAAGTCTTCTCTTCTCCAGACTAAACAGACCCAAGTCCCTCAGCCTTTGCTCATAGGATAGATGTTTTAGGCCCCTAATCATCTTTGCAACCCTAAGAGACCAACAGAAGACCTTCACTGACCTCCTCTGTGTCACAGGTGATTGTATTGCTGTCAGTTATCCTTGTATTGAGTTCAGGAGCAACATAAACACTTTGGTCCCAAAAACCTGGACGATTTTATACCGGTGATGAACAAAAACCAGAAGAGTAACTGATGCTAAAGGCCTTCTGCTGGAAAGGAACTGGCAGGGAGGGTGGGAATTATTTGCTCCAGCAGAACATATCACACTGAAAGGAAAGGACAAGGGCTACAGGTTGTCTCTCAAAAAAGACAACCACAGCCAGTCAGATACTATCTGTATTTAAGCTAATGTTTACAGAGATCAAATTTAGTTTTAAAGAATCCAAACAGTGTCCTTCCACCATCACCCCAGGAAGCTGTTTCAAGGTTTTCCTCCCCTTATCAGTAGGAAGTACCTCATCCTTACAGTAAACTTGTCAACAGCCAGCTTTCAGACACCAGATCTTGGAAGGTTTTGAAAACTAGACTGAAAGATGTAAGACTTATTTTCTGCCTGCCAGACACTAGGTACAGTGGCTGGTTTGGCTGTCAAAATTCTCTTTGATTAAATCAAAAAGAGCCACCTAAAACAACTTAAGCTTCACAGCAAAAGCGGTTTTATCCCCAGACCCTTGATTACTTTGCAGTCCTTTCCTGAACTCTGTAATATTCCACATCCTTTGACAAGTCCAGTCATCAGGACAACACCAACAGCATCTCACTAGTGCTGTGTTTACAGGCAAGAACATGATGCTTCACCAGGTATTTCTGTTCTCTTTTCATACCTCCATAAAATTGTACTGGTTGTATCTCACACAGAATTTATCTGTCATTTATCTAAATATATATATATATTTAGATATATATCCAAAATATAAATCTTTGGTTCCCAAGGAAAAGTCTCCAAGCTCTTCATTTTACCTGAGCACTCGCTTCTCATGTGATGCTTGTATTTTCCTGTACTTATTCATATTGTATGGAGTGATTCACTCGAAGCGTTAGAGAGGGAACCGTCTTTGCATCTCAGCTTGTGATGATGCGGGGAGAAAAGCTGAAGAGTTAAGGGGACATTTTTTTCCTTAATTTCTTTTGCTGAGCTGCGTGAGCATATGCTACCATCCTGGGATGAGTCATAACTTCAAAAGCATAATTCCGCGGCACACAGTGTAGCTGTGCTCACAAAATTTAAGTGGGTGCGTGATAAAAAAAAAAAAAAAAAATATGGAGCAAATTTTATTATACAGCGATGCCTGTTTACCTCAATTTGCACAACTTCTTTTCACTCCTAAGCCGATCCTAGCCAGGGAGGGCACCTTTTAATGAGAAACGAGGGCAGCGGGGCTCCCACCTTGCTCTCGGGGGAGCCGAAGCTTGGGGCTGGGTGGCACTTACTTAGCCCCATGTGCTACGGTGGCATCTGCAGGTGACGCGTGACTCACCCTCACAGGACCGGCAAGCGGCTGCCAGAATTAGCATCCCGCCTGCAGCTTTGAAAAGAGCTGGGCCCTCTTGACTGTGGCGCTTTATATCACATCCTGGGATCCCTTACAAAGTAGTATTTTTATTTGCCTCAGTAAGTCACCCATCAACAATGTCTATTTTTTTTCAAGGGCAAAAAAAAGAGCACTTTTTAGCAGAATTTGCGCTTCCTCTCAAACTTCTGATAAGAGTCTATAGGTTTCCTGCACACTAATTTGACCAAAACTTTTACCAATGAAGGATGTTTCAGGCTGAGATTCAAGAAGTACAGCTACTGAAAGAGCTGGATTTGCCTTATTTTCATTTTTACTCCTGCTGGCTTACGGAACTTCAAACTCATGTTACAAGGAATAGCCAAATCTTAATTCCATCCAAAAAAAAAGCCCAGCTTGTACTAACAGGAAACCCTGACCTTCATCTCAGCTGATTTTGATTTTTAGAATACTATTTACTGTAATACAGCAGAGAGCACTCTGGCTTTACAAGCAGGTACTTTATGGATTTACTCAGGTGGCAAATACTGTGGCAAGATTTTATCAGGATGATAAAAGAAATATGTTTACCTTACTCTGATGTAATTTTAGGTTTACTTTAAAGCACTGTAAAAGCTAATTGAACTATTTGTGCCTCGCTTCTGTTTCTCTCAGAAACTGATTATAATATAAATTATGGTGAAGTACTTTCTAGACAATTTCACAATGTGAGCTGTGGAGACCCGTCCTAGGTGGATATGGTCTCCTGTTCCTACTATTTCAGAATGAAATCACTGGTGTAAGTGTTGACTTAAGCTATTGAGCACCAACAGCTTCCAAAAATAGCCAAAACTACATTCAGACAGAAACTGATGTCTCTGCAGGCATTTAGAAATGTGGCAGTTCACCTGCACGATGCACTCCATGCTAATTCAAAACCCTTCTGCATTTTCGTGTACAAACTAATTATTCTGTCCAGTTATTACCATGGTTGAGTATCTTTGCAGGGTTTGGAGCCTTGCAACAGAAACAAGCAGAGTTTAAATAAACACAGAATATTCCTTATATCTAAACTCTTTTTAGACTTTCCAGTCAGAGATCTTATGGTCCAGCTATATCCTGACTTGTCAGTTACCGAAAATATAACATAAGTTGTCAGGGGAAAAGAAAAGGAAATAAAAAGAAGGAAGGAAGGAAGGAAGGAAGGAAGGAAGGAAGGAAGGAAGGAAGGAAGGAAGGAAGGAAGGAAGGAAG
>JAOXNO010000024.1:85994585-86016382 GCA_028565335.1 Limnodromus scolopaceus
CAGTATTCCAGTTGTGGCCTCACCAGTGCAGGGTAGAGGGAGAAAATGACCTCCATCGACCTACTGACCACACTTCTCCCTATGCAGCCCAGGATTCCATTGGCCCTCTTGGCAACAAGGGAACATTGCTGGCCCGTGGAGAGCCTGCCATCCACCAGGACTGCCAGATCCTTTTCCTCAGAAGTACTTCCCAGAAGATCCTCTCCTAACCCATATTGGTGCCTGGGGTTCTTCCTCCCCAGGTGCAGGACCTTACATTTGACCTTGTTGAACCTCATTAGGTTCTTCTCTGCCTAGCTCTCCAGCCTGTCCAGGTCATGCTGGATGGCGGCACAGCCCTCTGGAGTGTCAGCCAGCCCTCCTAATTTGGTATCATCAGCGAACTTGCTGAGGATACACTCTGTCCCTTCGTCCAGGTCATTGATGAATATGTTGAACAGGACTGGGCCGAGTATTGACACCTGGGGACGCCACTGGTTACAGGCCTCCAACTTGACCCTGCTCCGTTAATGACAACCCTCTGAGTTCTGTCACACAACCAGGACTCAATCCACCTCACTGCCCCCCACACTTCCTTAATTTTCTAATGAGGATGTTGTGGGAGACAGTGTCAAAAGCCTTGCTGAAGTCAAGGTAAATGACATCTGCTGCTCTCCCCTCATCCACCCATCTAGTTATAACATCATAGAAAGCTATCAGATTGGTCGAGCGTGATTTACCCTTGGTAAATCCGTGTTGACCAAGGGGTTCTGAAGGAGTTAGTCTGAACTCTGAATATATACAAACAGTAGGAATTCAGTTACTTCAGTTGATGCAACCACACAGCTGGTGCTGGACCGCAGGATCCCACTAACTTCTGTGAAATTTGGAAAATTACTCCCTTTGCATTAGAGTATGCTTTCAGTTACAACCATAAGCAAATAGTGCAACTCAGAAATATCCCTGGGACAAGATGTCATCCTGCAACATATTTAAGCATGAGCTCAATTTTAATCATGCAAATAATCCCATTTATACAAGAGACAATGCATATATTTAGTATTAGATGCATGCTTACGTGCTTCAGTCATTTGGAACATCAGAAAAATAACAGCTCAGTGAGACTACGTATGAACTTAGGTAAAAGGTTTGGACTTAATGTAGTAATTAAATTAATTGCCAGATGAAAACTCAAAAAATATACCTCCAAACTATATCATGCATTCCCAATAAAAATTGCAAGTGTGAGGAAAACCATGACGGGGCAGGGGGCAGACCTGCATTATTTTCATAAACATATGAGTGGTGCTGCTATTCTGTTAATCCCTGCAAGGAGCCATACGGCCTGATTCCTGATTTTGCCTTGAGTACGGTAACAGAAATCTTAGTGCAACTGAAACTGCAAGTGGAAAATATTTTCCACGTTTTCAAAATGAGGTAGGATAATGCAGGCAACATTTCTCTTCTCTAAATATCTCAGCAGGGCTCCTGCTGTAGGACACTGTAATTTGGTCACAGAGTTCATTTTGACCACCGTCTCTTAATTAAATGCTAATAATAATGGCCAAAGCAAGTGACAATAGAATTTATTCATTACCAGACAAAAGCATAACTAGATGTGTTGTGCCTGATGGCATGAAATACATGGGCTTAGCTTTTCTCTGTTTTGTTTCCCTCTGTCATTTTTAGTATTAAAGAACAACAAAATCCAATAATGTGTTCTTTCTTCTTAGCACTTTTAGCACTGCAGGAAAAGAACAATTTCTGAATAACTTTTCCAAGTCAACTTGCCTCAGAAAAGAAAGAAAGAAAGAAAAAAAAAGTCTTGAATCAATGAGGTTATAAATGTAAATTTAATCCATTCTTAATGGCCCATGGATGTGGTTCACCAAGGTTCCCTGCCAGTAATTTTCTGCTGTTCCTTTGGAAAAAAAGTAATTAATGAAACAAGTTGAAGCTTGTTGTGTAATCCTCTCTTGAAAGCTGTATCCGTACATTTTTCAATAAGAATCAGCAGCTGATTAACAATGTACCTGTCTGCTGAATACTTAGAGCTGCTGGAACAGAACCTGCTGCTTAATATGAGGTTTATTAATACTGCATTAGACTTCTTTTTTTCTTATTTTTTTTTCCGCTCAAAGCTGAAGGTGATTTGCTTTCAGCAAAGACATCCTTGGATGAAGTAAAGTTCATTAGGCAGAAAGTATATACCAGTGAAATCTATTTAATGTGATTGCAGCCATTCAGTTCACATCTAGTTTGGATCCAAGTTTTTGGAGACAAGAATCTCCTGGAAGACATGGACATGAGTCCTTTTGACCCAAGGAAACAACAGAAGCCAGAGACACCACCTCATGAGCAGGTGCATTGGCTGAGAAGTCGGGGTAGTTCAATGCACCCACTTCACCCCTGCTAACTCTCCCCTCACAGGTTGCACACAACCCTGTGGTGAGTAGGGTCCCCGCCACCTCCTCCACTCCTGGGAAGGAGAAGACACGCCTGGAAATGCAGGCAAGTGCTGAGCACAAAGCCAAGGCCTGTGTTGCTGTTGCCTTTGCTACTCGTCCCACTGCCCAACTGACCCAGGCCCTGGCATTCCCCTCTCTCCTGCCACAATTAAAAGAGCAAGGTCTGCTTAGATTTTGTGAAAGAAGTGACATTATCTTCTGGGCTCTCCGGTTAAAGAAGCACGGGTTTCAAGAAGCTGGAGAGGGTATAGCAAAGGGTTACGAAGATGGTGAGGGGTCTAGAACATCTGTCTTGTGAGGAAAAGCTGGGAGACTTGAGTCTTTTTAGTCTGGAGAAGAGAAGACTGAGGGGGGATCTGATCAACGCCTATAAATAAATGGGTGTCAGGAGGATGGGGCCAGCCTTTTTTCAGTGGTGCCCAGGGACAGGACAAGAGGGAATGGGCACAAACTTGAACATGGGAAGTTCCATCTAAACGTGAGGAGGAATTTCTTGACTTTGAAGGTGGCAGAGCCCTGGCAGAGGCTGCCCAGGGAGGTGGTGGAGTCTCCGTCTCTGGAGACATTCCAAACCCACCTGGACACGTTCCTGTGGGACCTGCTCTGGGTGACCCTGATGTGGCAGGGGGTTGGACTGGATGATCTCCAGAGGTCCCTTCCAACCCCATATCATTCTGTGACTCTGTGATTATCTACCCACAGGAGACAAGCATAACCCCTCAATTCAAAATGAACAGACCCATCACCAAGATCTCTGAGTTGTATCTTCAAGCCTTGAAGAAGAATTTCATGTATTCATGGCTTGACCTTCTGTATGTTTTTAATCAAATATTTAATTAAGCCCCTCTGGAGCCAAAGAGCTGTGCTAGTGGTTCTGCTGGGAGACTGGACTATACACATGATGTTTGCTTGTTAAATGAAAGAAATGCAATGCCAGCAAAAAAAGAGGGATTATTTTACGTAAGTTTTCCCTTCAACTCCACTGCCTTGAAAATCCTTAAAAGGAGAAAAGGAGAAGACTACTGTTGGCAGAACTATGACAGCAGCATTTTAAATGGACAGACATGCCAATCCAGATTGAAAATTCATATATATATGACTCAAGTTGGTTTTTTTCCACCTTTGTTAGTGCTAGGAGTTACTTCCTTCTAGCATCAGTTACCTTGTCAAAGGCTTCTGCAAGATTCTTCTCTGATCCATTCGGCTTTCTTCTTAGAAGGATTTAGTTCTTGATTTCCACTGTGCACTCTTTTATTTCACATGAAAGACCTTATGGGGAAGGAAAAAAAACAAGGTCAGAAATCCCTTCCAAAGAGTTTGTAGCTGCTGCTGATCTGTGAAGGTTCATATATTCCAGGTCATCATTAAATCTTGTACTGAGAGTTTCTGGAAACTTGAAAAAGCCAAAAACTCAACACAGATTTCTTCCCCCTGCTCCTCAGCACCTACTCAGTCTGCACTAGTATTCATTTTCCTCCTCCTTCCAACGACCTAAACACAAGAGCCATGGATACATAAACCTCCCTGTCAATGCCGTAACAAGCAGTAGCGCAATATTGACCAGGAGAGATGCAGAACTGATTTAGGGCTCGGTTTTGCAGCTGCTCAAATTTGGAAGCACCTTTGCCTTCGGCAGGAATTCTCACAAGGGAGGGGCTGCAAATTCAGGCCCAAAGAAAGCAGTAGCACATGGAGAGCTCGCCCATCCAGCCAGCCTCTCCCTCCTCTCTGCGACCTGACCTGACCCGGCTCAGGGGATCCAGACAGAGAAACCAAATGGTGGCTGAAAAGTGATTTACTGGAGATGGAGTTTGTCAGACACCTCCCCTCTGCCGCCACCGACATCACCACAGCCTGTAAGGGCAGAGACAAAGACTGGGGAGTTACAGCTGGACGAAATAATCGTGAAATAAACTTTCATTCCAACTTTGGTAATTATGAGGCACTAGAAATTTAGTTCATGCCCTTTTTCTCTCCCCCACCTCCTGTCATTTCTCCTTTTTGCCTCTTTCTGCAGCTGTATTTCATAGCCAAGTTTGGAGCAAACATTAAGATTCTGGAACATACAAATTTGAAAGGGCATCAAATATAATACTGATTAGCAAAAATGCAACAAATACACATTCATCCAGGGACACCCTCTTAAGTTTTTTTTATCCATGTATTGTAAACACGCTGTGCTAAATTCAGGGCTTGGATACAGGGATTCGTGTCGGAAAAAGCACTGGATTTTTGCTGTGTTTATATTCTGTTATGACCCCAGACCTGATACTGGTAACTGACAGGACTGTCACAATTCATAGGGTCATTGCGCACCAGTTTTGGTTTACAAAACTGACCTAATTTTTTTCAAGATGGGAGTAGAGCTCTGTTATGAAACTCCTATGAAGCGGTTTCCAGGTTAAGGTGTGTTATGAACAGTGGTGCTGACTGAATTTGTTTCAGGAGATCTGGTTCAAAACTTCAGCCCAGAGATTTCCTCATGGCCTTCCACAGAATTCAGAAGTTCCAGGCTTCTATAACTCTCCATGTTCATCCCCATGCTTAAAGCTGCAGTCTAACTACCAGCAAGCACACCCTCTTCAAGGTATATCAAGACATCCTCAAATGTTTCCATCTTCTTGATTTTCTTCTCTTTGCTATACCTCTTAGGAAGAATAAAGAAAGTTAGAGAGCACTGTTCAAAAGCCGAAAGTCGCCTGTAAACCCAGCAATACTGTCTACTGTAGACCACTTCATGAAGAGATTGTGACTCCTGCCAGTGGGACCACTGCTAAGACAACTCGTTAGCACCACCCTGTGATAGGGGAGTTTATATTTAGCAAGAGTGTACATGGAATCAGGCTACTCAGCCATGTGACATAAATTTTCAAGTGCCAGCAGAAGAAAAAAAATTCTTCCAGTGGCAAAAGTACTGGGCTATTGCAGCAAGACAGATAAAATAATGATAAATTAAATACATGGTTGGAAAATGTAGCAGATTTAATCTCATTTTCTAACTGTCTGTGGATTTTACTAGCTGGTTTAAAGTACTTTTTTTGGAAAATATTTTTGTGAGCAAATTTCAGTCTATCAATTGTGAATCAATTGTGCTTTTTTCGCATCCATCTGAACTGTGCCGTTGGTCACTCAAAATCCACAGAGCTTCACAGATTTACGTCTGCTGAGAACTGAGCAGATTGTTTAGTTTGAGTTTCCTGACAGATGGCCTAAAATCTCTTTCTTAATAAATAATCTACTTCCATTTCTGCCCAGAACTAATTTATTTTGCTTATGAACTAAATTTGATTTTCTGATTAGCCAATGCTTGCTCATAGGCTTAACTTTGTTTCACAAACATTCATACGAATAGTTTTATGAAAGTTCTTCAAAAGCAAAAATGTTTGTATCTAAGACTGGTCAAAGTGGAGATTTCCTTAGAAGCTTTTCAACCAACCACAAGTAACATTCTTATTGTACACAAATTTCAACCCCCTCTGCACTCAGCTGGAGTCTTTCCATGGACTTCAGGGGGGAATTAAACTGGATTATATGAGTCTAGTTCCAATGGATACTGGTAAACCTCAGGAGATCATGCATGATTTTCTTGGGGTCTATTCTCCAAGTCTCTAACTCCTCGATCTCTAGGTTTTCACATCCCATGTACATACCTTAATGGCCAGGGGGTAGCAGCTCACCTTTGAGGCAGCTGCTGCTCCTCTGCATTGGATAATTCGAGATTCAGATATTAGAACCTGAATTTGCCCAGTTGTAGCCGCTCTAGAAGAGCTGCCTCTTTCACCCCATTCCTGGAGGAGGAAAAGTGAGGAGCTCCCAGTGAGGTCTTTTTTTTTTTTGCCTTTTTTTTTGAGGATTGACTTCTCACCTGAAATTGTGATCAGTGCTAGCTGTCGTCCTATGTAATACAGCAAGAATTTCCTCCCATCCAGCTGAATGATGAATGCCAAGATGTTTTTAACAACCGTCTGCTTCCCATTAAATATTCAGAAAGGTGTAAAACTGAAAGGAATGAATAAAGACAACAAAGCACTGCAGTTCTAGGCCTTAATAAGTCTGTTTAATTGCACAGTGTATGCAAGATGACACTGTTTTACTGTCACAACTTAATTATTTACACTTATGTAGACAGGCTAACTGTAATTAAATTATGTCTGTTTTGAAATACATCTTTTTTCCTTAGCGGACCTTAATTTAATTTAATGCTATGTTTTAATTTAAAACTGCTTTAATGTAATAGAAAACAAGTTGGGATGACAAATAAAGGGCTAATGTGCAGATATGATTCATTTGCACATAAATCAGTTAATCTTTTTTAATGGAACCCCTTTAAATATTGCCCTTTTTTTATCAGCTATATTTCTGCTCTTTATAATCTTGTTGTTAAGGAACCAGCATTTTCCCAATGACGCACCAATACTGGCAGGAAGCACATCCTAAGTGTATTTTGTGACTCATTTCAATTTGCTCTTTAGTGCATTTGCAGCTTGCTCATTAACATCAGCATTGGTGGCTAATGGATACTCGGTAGGAAGTCGGTTTTTTCATGAATGTTTCATGGAGCAACAGAAATGAAGGCGAGGAAGGATTTCACTGGTGACAAAGAGGCTTGTGGCTGGACAGAGGGCCATAGAATCATATCATAGAATCGTAGGATGGTTTGGGTTGGAAGGGACCTTAAAGAGCATTGATTTCCAACCCCCCTGCCCTGGGCAGGGACACCTCCCACCAGACCAGGTTGCTCATGACCCAGGGCTCACCAGGACCAGTGCCAGGAGCCCCACCACAGCCAGCATCTGCTGTAGCACCTACACTGCCCACCCCTCACATGCACACAGCTCATGTACGTTGGCAGCAGAGAGAGGGGAATGATCTCCAGGCTGAAAGAAAATGATATCTTTACACACTGATCCTTGTCATTGCTCCACAATTGAGATTTCTGAAAGCTACGGTTGTTATAAACCTGAATATAGAAAAGACTTAGCTGAGTAATTTTGCTGTAGTTTGCTTGGCTAGTCTTTTTCTTAGCTTTTCCAATTTTTTTTTTCCTTTCTCTTTTTTTTTAAAGAAGACACTGGAAGAGATACTGCTTTTTGTGTTACCCATGCAGCACAAAAATCACCAGTCATTTTTCACCAAGGTGTTCTGGCTCTTCTCCCATACACCAAAAAAAAAGGAATCTGAAACCGTAGCTCGTTCTTTGTCAAAAATTCCCATTATGTGGTTTTGGTGAACTGGTCATAGTGTTCAGCTATGAACGAGTCAGGTTTCTGACAGATACTACCTTTTGGAAAGCCTATTAAAGGCATCTTCTCTCTGTGTTTGTCTTCAGTTGAAGTCGTGAACAGTAGACACAGTCTGCTTGCATGAACTGGCCTCATGTTACAGGTTCCCTGTAAATCAGCAATTTTTCAAGCATTCTCAGGAAAAACAGATGTTTAAATTAGTGTTATTATTATTTATTTTGTCATACCAGGAACAATAACAAAGTCAGCATGCTCTTCAAGGTGCACAGTGACCTTTTTAGGCTCTCATAAGGCTTTCCTAGACTCAAGTTGTTTCCTCAGCTTTAAAAACAATGATGTCACTAGACAGAGCAAAAAGGAGTGCATTATACTGGGTAGCAGGGCAAGAAAACCCACTAAAGTCCAAAGGCAGAGGATGGGCCAAGTCCACAAGAGGTACATATACAAGAACCCGTGTTCTAAATATTCCGCAGTTTAATAGACACATTTAATACTGGTTCTAAAACAGTTACATGGCCACTTGAAACACAGATGCTGAAAGTTGAACGAAACGCTCAGGTGCCATTGATAAAGTTGAAATGCTCCATGTCCTGTTTGCTTCATTCCTTACGCACACATAAACAAAAGGATACTTTTGACAATATGTTTATTATAGTATAGAACTGGAAACACTGGAAGACTAGAGACACAAGAGCTCAAAGAATATTTAGATAAACTAGTAACATTACCTGATAAAATTTACCTGAAGTATTTAAAACTTCAAGAACAAAATGAAGTAATTACTGAACTGTTGGATGCTACTGTGAAGTCATGGAAGACAAATGGCATCCCAGAAACTGCAGGTGAGCAAGTGCAATAACTCTTCTTATGGGGAAAAGGCAAATGCAGGGTAATAAGGGAAGTCAGTCTGGCCTGGGTAAGGGCACATGTACTATAAACTATTTGAAAGCCCAAAGAGAGTGACGATAATGAAATGGCCAAAGTGGATATCTCAAGAACAAGTTGTACCAACCTGATCCTTTCCTGACAGGGTAACTAGGTAGGAAGCCATCGAGGATAAGTTATAACTCTACTATGATAAAGTCTGGACACCATCCTATGTGACATATAAATAACTTTGGGAGATGCTGCCTAAATAAAATTGCTAGAAAGGAGTACAGTTCGTCATAAGTCAAGCTCAAAGAACATGTGTCAGTAACGTGTTATGAAATGGTCAGGGCAGATCAAGCAGTGTCCTAGAGGAGTCCAGTATAGATTCACTATAAATTCACAATCTTTTCAGTTAGGTGCTGGAACAGAAGTTGTTTGTGCAATTAAACATATAAAATGAGCAGATCAAAGCAACCTGGGAGGGCCTGCATGTATGTTTGTGGACAAGACTGGAATTCAAAGTGCCCCTGACCATCTGGACAAAGCATATGCCCTCTATGAGGTGGGTAATGAAAGTGAGTGAAAGAAAGGCTGAATGCCTGTGTACAAAGCAGAGAATAATGGCTACAGGGGAGATTTAGGTAAGATATTACAGAAGGGGGCTGGGGGAGAAGAAAACAGACATTTTACTGCAAGGATAGAAACCAACCGGAACTAGGCTGTCTTCAGAGGCTGAAAAAAATCCATTGCTTTTCTATAGTTTTAAGAAAATGCTAGACAAATATCTGTAGGGACATGGTCAAAGTGGATCCACTTCCATCTCAAAGTGGCGAGGTAGGCTCTGCCTCCATCACTGCTACGATTTTGTCAGCCCTCAAGCTGCAGCCGTAAGGTATTCTTTGTTCCTCGTTCACTTTCTCCACTTGTCTTTCCCAGACTCGTCTGCCCTGTGGGACAATTTGCCATAAGATTGGCCAGTTACTAGGAATCAAGTGGGACATTCACGTATTGTTCCTTTTGCCAGACCTGAACACAGAAGAAGCTCAGTGAATAAACATAGCTTTAGCGCGCCACCAGTTACGTTTTTCTCACTTCAGTATCACAGGTTATGTTACAACACATTTTCCACAGCTCTTGTTTCCCTCTCAGCTTTCTCTATCATGTTCAGCTTCATACACGTGTGTCCTGGCAGCATGTGTCCAAAGCAGAAGCAGGGGATCAACCTGGGAGGCTTTGGAAAAAGTCCATCTGGAACCAACATTGTCTCCTAAAAAGTAGAGGCCAGTGGTGTGGGGGGTGGGGAAGAATGAAAGGAAAATATTCTCAACCCCGCAACTTTGAGGGATAAGAGAAGGCAATTAAAGTCCCAGCTGCTATGGAGAAGCCTGGAGAGGAGTTGAGTTATTGCTCTCACTCCCCCTGAGTCTCTCTAATCAGCATCATCTCACACAATGCAAACAAGAAGAAGATAAATCATTGTTGGAACAAACAAAATGGAGATTTTCCAGGGGAGGTCATTTCGGATGCAGTATCTGCCATCCCACTTCTAATATTTGTAGGACTATAAGCTTTCCAACAGCTCTCTGGCTTGGTTTCTAAGTCACATGAAGTCATGACAAAACTAGTAGGTGCCTGGCAGTAAATTCTTGTATTTGGATAGGAGAAACACTAGGGTAATAGTAATATTTTTTTAAAGGACACTCTCTAGATTTGTCTGTGGATCAGTCAGACCCACCTACATGGGCGTCCTGGTTTTCTAGTTTCAATTCATCCCTACTTCAATTTATTTACATGAAGAAACAAAATTTGGTATGCACTGGAGACTGTGCTTTGATTTATTCAACTGAATACCAGGGCACATGTTTCCTTCCCTCCAGTTATCTCTGTTGGGATTATAAGAGTAAATAAAAGATGAACAAGCAGCCCTTACTACTTACTAGAAGAAAAGTGACACCATATGACACATCTACCATGCAGTGCCCATTGTGCAAGCATAAAACAACTTAAGTATTTTAGGGTTCATTTTAGGGGCATATAATTTTCAGAGGGCACATTTTGCAAGTCATACTTCTAGGTCTGAAGAGAAAATTCAAGTCATTCAAATTCTGAATTTTTAATACACTCCTATGTGGCTGGTAGAAAAAATACAGTGTACAACAGAAAGCTGTCAACATCTCCAGAGACAGTATTTCAGAAAGTTTTCAATTTACCAGGGTAAAGAAAGATTAGATCCTCATAAGGTCGGAGGAGTTAACATCATGCAGCTTCAAATCCCCCACGGCAAGTCCTAAGGACCTCCCATAGCCCAGCTCCTACCTTGTTCTGAAGAAAGAAAACCAGTCCCTAATATGATGCAGTGATGAGTTTGTGCTCCAGCCCAACCACAGTTTTCTTCCAGGTGACAGCAACCTCTAAGCTCATCTGTCCCAGGCTGCATTTCCAGAACAGGTCTCCAAACAGATTTCAAGCAAATACTGACGGTCTGGAAAGGAAGGCTGCTCTCTTACTAGAGAGCAGAGTCAATAGCAACAGCAGCATTCTCTAGCTAGTGAAAAATGGAAAAAGATTTGCTTGGAAAGGGATCCATTTATTCATTTGACAATTTGGTCTGCTCCTTGCCCAGCCTCAGCAGGAATTACTACATGCTCACCCTAATGGCTACAACAGATCCATTGCAGGAAACATGGTGCTCTTCCTCACGTGACAGTCAGTCTTCAACAGTCGATGTTTCAAAGTCATCATCATCCTCATCTCATTCCAGCAGGTTATGATTATCTCTTCAGAGTGCCACTGGAGGGACTCTGGGCTAATTTCATGCCATAAAATCCTTCGGGGTGCTGTGTTGGACCCTGTTCAAACTACACTAATTATCTCATGCTGAAAACTCCCTACACACCTGAGGAATCACATACCCAATCAGAGGAAAACACTGATGCTTGATAGTAAAATGCAGTATTAATTGTTAAAATCCTGAACTTCTAGGTTTTCTCTTCATAATGTTCATCTTAAATCCCTTTTTCAGTGGTTATTTTAAATTATAAAGTTTAAAAAAGGTATGAAAGAATTTAACATTTACTCACTAATTATATTTATATTTTTTTTACTGGTAATGACAGCATAATGAAGTGTTCATTACCCATGTACATTAACCTGTGAACACCTCCCTCTGAATCTGCTGCAGCAAAATGTCATTTCTGGAAATACTATGTATATGGCATTCAGAGCAAAATTGCCCACTGCAGGTGCAGAAGGAAAAAAAAAATAGTGTTTTTCTTTTTCCCTCTGGGCTGACACATCTCTTTCGTCATTCATTTCATTATTGATTTATGGCACAATATCATGTTCTTGTGGCGTTGACTCGAATCAGGTTTAGCATGGACAGGTGCTGTTTAAATGTGTCCTGCCCACACAAAGCTCTGCCAATAAGTGGTGATCCCCGTCTGGAGCATCCCTCTGCTTTTTTGCAGCTCAGGGCAAACTCCAGAGTAGAAAGCAATCACACTTGAGTTTATTACAGCCTGGTGGGTTTCTTAAAAAAACAGGGATTAATGGAGATTGGAGTGTCCTATGAAGAGTGGTCCATTTTCTAGGATGTCAGTCAAGGACCGTCATTAAACTCCTTCCTCTGCCACATGCCTTTCACAGGACCTTGTAGATGTCACATTGGCAAAACTATCAGAAGCAGTTTGACACTGAGGACCCACGAAGCTAGTCCTTTTACATGCCCTTTGCAACTAATGGATGAATGGACAGTTCTAGAATGCAGATGATCTCATCCTAAAGAAGACGTCTCGAACAGACTGAGAAATCCTACCCTCAGAATGCCTACATAGCTCTACTGTCTGTTGAGGGATCCCCTAGAGAGTATCATCTCAGATATGTCTGCAGCGTAGGTATCAAAAGGTCACTAAGCTCAGCCCGACTTCCTCTTCTATTCGATGGAGTAAAACCATTTAATTTCAGATAATATAGATAAAAGAAAATAATACTTCCCCTGTATAATATGTAAAATTATATTCTCATATGCATTTACTCCACATACTGTGAGATAAACATGCTCCAGACTCTGAAGCACTGTCCCAGGCACTGGCAGAGACCCACTGCGGGCCATGAGTCACCCATGGTGGCTCTCCTCATGTCCCCACATGGCAGAACACAGTCCCCCTCTGTCTGCTGCAGGTACGGCAGCTCACAGGAGTTGTGTAGATCAACCCATTATCATGGGGATTTTCCTGACCCAACACGTCAGCGTGGCTGGTGGCCCAGACCTGGCTGCTGCTTGCCAGCCTGAGCATGGGCAGAGCTGGCCTGAGAGCCAGCAGAGTGGAAACATTCTCCAACAGGCTCAAACCAAGCTATTTGTAACCTCCACAAATGAGGGGGTGGGGGCAAGGTAGTATTTTACTGCCCGTCCTCTTAGCAATTAAACTCCTCCTTCAGATAAAAATCCCATTCGTTCAACCTGCATCGCTGCTTAAGGGATTTCAACATCAGCCTTTTGCTGCTATTGAAGAGCCCGAACCTCAGACCTTACATAAATAGAAAATACTTGTGACGGCATAAACAAGACTTGGATCACACTCTATTTTGTGCATTTGTTGTTTTTCTCATTTCCTTTTCAGATATTTTATAAAAGAATACTTTAACATCCTGAATATGTGAAAGACAACGGAAGTACACAAGGGTACATCTTGAAGAAATCTTGAACAGGCCTAAAAAGCTATGAAAAAGAAGTGAAAACAGAATGGAACTAGGAAGACTTAGAGTTCTGCAAAAGACAATGAGAATTTTGCCACAGATTTCCAGCGTATTTGTGTTTCACGCTTGATGAAATCCAAGTGACATAAGAATACCCTCTCATGCTTTTAATAGCCATTCATTTAAAATTCTGAAGGGGTTTTAGCAGGTTACAGAACAGTTTTCAAGATTTATGTGAACTGCACTCTCATTTCACTTTGATAATGGCCCGTTATCTTATCCCCGGATGTGTTGTAGAGGAGGTCTGTTAAAGAAGAATGTGCTATACTTTAAGCTCTCATTCCCGTCTTTTTCTCTACTTAGCACTGATCAGCAGCTCTATTTTTTCAAATGTGACTCCTATGTCTCAAGACCCAGATCTAGCCTTCCGGGTTGCACAAAATTAGAGCAATGATTCTTCTCCTTTGTATCCTGCAAAGTCATTGAAGGATTGCCCACACCTAAAACTTACTTTGACACCAAAAATATGAAAAGATTTCTTGAATCTAGTATTTAGAGCAGGGCAGCCTCTCTCTTCCACTACAGCCCTGACTGAGACATCCCTTTAAGAGCACGGGAACCCGCTTGCCAGTCTTCTATGCAAATGCGTCAAACTATAGACATTTACTGTTTGCCCTCGATATTTATGATGTTGACTGAAGAGGTGGACTAGCTTACGGAAATGATAAATAAAAAAAAGTGAGCTAGACTTGTCTTCTGTGGAATTTTTTCCAGTTTAGTCAAATGGAGCTCCCTGCCTCTTCTTGGCATCTGTCAGAAAATTACAAGCCAGAGTAAATTGGGACTCTGTTTTAGCACTTCATTGTGATGCATCATTTAAAAGGTATGACAGCTTTGCAGTTTTCCAGTAATACCAGGAAAATGGGGAAAGGTTATACTTAGGCTTAGTAAACAGGATTTTGGTTCACCATTTGTTCTCCAAACCAAAACAGAAAAAAAAAAAAAAAGAGAAGGAATTTTGAATGGCACTCCAATATAGGAAGCTGTTTAGCTTCCACGGATGACTTTTAGGTGGTACATCCCATCGGGGGGAGCAGGGAGGAAGAAGTGAATAAAAAGAATTAATTTACCATTGAGAAAATCACTGAAGAAACCCATAAAAAATAGGAAATATACTAGTGCACATACAGAGACCTCAGCAGAGCCTCTTATAGCAATGGTGCTCATTTGCACTCAGTGGAGCTCACAAACATCCATGTGAGAAGCAGGTAATAGTAACATCTGAGCTACCAACCACACTCGTAATGAAGGAAGAGAGAAGAAAAGCAGAAATCCTTCCCTCCACTGATCAGAGGACTTAGAGTGCTACCTGGGAGGTAGCAGAATGGTCAACTTGCTCAGCCAGCAGAACACCACTATCGCATGGCTTCAAGAGCCTGTCTCTGCCGAGGCTTGAGCAAATGAAATGTTGCATTCCATATATAGAGACATATTTAATAATAACACGGAAAACCTGATTTAAAAGATATGCACAGTCCAACTAAATGCTTACTCCTTATCATTACATCAAGAAATAATCCAAAAGATAGTTCACAGTTTTACTTAATAAACAAAGTATACTTCCACGGTGACACATACCCCACTTCATTATACCAGGTAAATGGGAAGAAGCATTGAACCTTTCCTTCAAAGAATGAGATTTTTTAGTAGAAGAACCTAGATAATAAATGAAGACCCTTTGACTCCCACTTCACTGCTGCATTGAATTTTAATTTCCCATCTTCTTACTCAAGTTGCCATACAAGTCCATCCCTCTCTATTTATGGAGCTTTGCTCCTTGCCATGATGGTGATGTCTCTACAAAACCAATATTAGGCTTGATGCCCTACTGTCTGCCTTCTACAGCCATGCTGCTCTCCCTATACCTTGACAGATAGTGTGCTCTTGCTTAGATGGCTTGCCAAGTCAATGCACCCTCCTCATTCTTGAGATCTGCTTCCATCATGAAGACTATGAGCAATTACTCTATTTTCACTTATGTAAGCATCTTTGAAGGACAGAAATAATTACTAGTACCTTTTTATGTTTTAAAAACCCAGCACATAGAAAGAATGACCTGGAGAGATCAATAAATTCATTAAAGAACTGTAAAATTTGCAGCTGTTCACTGAGTGGGAAAGTACACTTCTAAGATAGATGACGTCTTCATACAAGTTTGAAAACCTCTCTAGACCCATCTGACCATTTGGATACTGCACAAGGATGCCAGGAGATACTACCCGTCCTTCTGCAGTATCATTTTCATTTGTCTTCTCTTTGACCTGAGGAAAATGGTTACCATTCATTTGTTTGACAGCTGACAAAGTAAATGTGAATTGTTTTGGTCACTCGGTACCTGAGTCATCCATCAACAAAGTCCACAGAGCTGTTTCTGTGATCCTTTTCTCTTTCAAGTACATAGGTTTCTTCCAGGTGATTTCAGTAAGTTATGGATTCAGACTGCAAAGTGGGGCTACAGCAATTAAAACTGTGCATATTTTGATGTGTTTATGAAGCAACAAAGCACATGGTGTATCCATAACATTTTCTATATGGTAAAGCTTATGTATAGAGCATAAGACCTGGAGTGAAGTAACAACTTGCAATTATATTACTGAATAAATTAGGCTCCTATAATAAGCTTGAGTATGAATTTTTAAAACTGAATTCCAAAAGCGATTATATGAATCTTGTTTTCAAAAGCATTGACTCTCTACAGTGCCTATTGACTTCACAGTATTTTCAGGGCAGAACGGTTCTCAGATTAAACTGACTGTGTTAACATCCAATGATATCTCTCTTCCTCTCCTGTTGGTGATAAGAATATAAATAAAGCACTCTGTGAGCATAACAACTGTTCGTCCAATTCCTCAGCGACCAACTTGCAAGGTTTTTTTAAAGTACTGAGCAGGTCAAGCATTGACGCCGAACTAGTTATGGTGGTCCTCTCACAAAATCGAAGTCTCAATGAGACTCAGCGTTCTCCATTCATGGAATTACCACTCTTGCTTTTCCCCAGTGAACCATTGTGCTCCATTAACCACCGTTGACTGAGAACAGATCTTTTCAGTTTCCAAACTCTGCTTTACAACTGATTCATCATATTGGAGTTGCTCATTTTTATCCCTGAGAACTGTGCATTCACTTTCTATTCTGAATTCATACTCTCTCTTTTTTTTTTTTTTTTTTGATAATATGTTGCAGCTTACTGAGTATAAAATTTTAAAACGAGAATGAAGCAAATTCAGCATCATCTTCATGCCTGGTGAAAAGAGGAACATGATTTTGCATGTGACTGCCTGGGTACACACAATTTCTATAGCATTCAGATGGACAGATAAAAGAAAAATGGTATGTATTTGCAGTGATGTGGGAAAGATTCTGAGATATGTTTACCTAATTTCTACGGTTAGCTTTAGCCCGTAAGTGGTGGAAAAACATATCCACAAAGTTGTCATACCTGATGAAGGAGTAGGAGTGTGTTTAAGTGTGTTTTTCAAGGAGAAAGAAAACATCAATATTGATGACAATAACATTTGTACGATGTCACAGTTCGAGTGACATGCGTGTCTCCTGCTTTTCGCTATCAGAAGTTAGTTTATGCTTCTGCCCTAATTTCTAAAGACACTCCAAATCACAATTCATGCCATCCAAGTATACAGGGGAAAATGTGTCTCGTGGTGGTGCTTATTTTTCCGTACCAACTATTGAGGGAAGTTGGGCAATGAGGTTGGTCTTGGATCCAGATTTATCTCACCTAACATCAGTTATCTTACATTTGTGCATCTTGTCTACTCTAGTCAACTACCTCCCCTTAAAGTCACTGCAGAGAGATAAAATGCATTCAGCAGATTGTTCATCCCATTTTAAATTAAGTGCCTGAAACAGACGGGACAAATCAACCTCTGGATTTGCCTATTTCTCTCAATTGTGACCAGAGGAAATACAGAAGACCTCTCTCAGCCCAGATACCTGATATTTGAATGGCTGAAGTTACATAAATGTAACCCTACCCTCAGGAACAAACAGTACATTTATATAACAAAGTAATGAGCCCAGACAATGAAACAGAAGAACTTGAACACCAGGTACAGAATATGAAAGGGGACGGGTTGGGGATGACAGAAACTGGGGAATAACAGTCGCTGTTCCAACACAGCACCAAAGGGCATACAGGGATGCGTGAAAGACAGGAGAGCAGGTCATAAGACAGCAATTTGCTGATGTGAGAAGACTCTAAAATTGTGAAAGAGAGCATGGACAAAACAGAAATTGTTTTGTTCAAAATCTCTCGTTAACAATCTTAAAGAAAGCATGCCTAACTAGTAGACAGCTCCAGGGGTGTAACCAGATATGCACAGAGAACTTCAATGCTACTAGAGAATTGCATAATAATGCCTTTGAATACCATGACATTATGGGAAAAATTATCTTTACAGATATGAGGCAGAGAAAAAATGTTCATTACTATTATAGGGTCCAGTTAGCGTGAGAGCCAGCAGGTTTCTAGGCCAAATACACAGAAAGCAATATTCAGACAACTTACTGTGGCACTTCAACAAACTCCGTGTCTTTTACGGCATCTCACTTCTAGAGTGAAACAAGTCATCAGCACTCTATTACTCAGAGCTCCCACAAATCTGCTGCCCCTCCAGGCCAGTGAAAGGAAACAGGTTGCCCAGAGAAGCTGTGGCTGCCCCATCCCTGGAGGAGGTTCAAACCCAGGTTGAATGGGCCTTTGAGCAACCTGGTCTGGTGGGAGGTGTCCCTGCCCAGGGCAGGGGGTTGGAACTGGATGACCTTTTAGGTCCCTTCCAACCCAAACTATTCAATCATTCTATAATTCTATGATTGTCCCTGAGGCGGTGGAAGAGAACAGTTCTGCATAGCACCTAGAAGACTGGAAGGACTGACTGTGAAAAAGTGGAGCAGAGAAGAAAGCAGGAAGAAGAAAATCCTGACTTCACAACACCAAGGAACAGCACGAGGATCTGCTCTGCTGACACATAAGAGCTAACACAATCTTGTTTACCTCTACCCTTGCTGAATTAGTGTACTTTATAGTTGTTGATAATAAAGTCCCCCCCTCCTGACTGGTGACATAGAGTGCCACTCTATTTGCCTTTCAGGTGCCATGATAAATCAGAAGAGGTCTTTGTTCCCACTGTAAGGAATCCCTTGCAAACTTCCTCCAGGAAGCAACTCATGAATGGATCAAAAGCATTGCCTCAGCCAAGGCTGGTGCATGGTGCCATAGTCCATGAGCAGACTAGGGAGGACATCTCCTTTCCACCAAGGAGCAGACCACAGAGCAGGCTGCCAAAGTCAGCACTAGGGCCTTGGTGTCAATGTGCAGGGCAAGGGGATTAGAAAATAAAGGGAACTTTGGTTAATAAAAACAAAGGAAATTAAAGGACAGAGACTTGAGACTTGCCTTGAGGAATATTTCATAGTCTGAAATTAGGATCTACCGTCTACTTTCCCTTCACCCAGAAACAAAAAATTAAAACTTACGTTTTTTGCAACCAGAATGGAAATGAGAGAAATCATGTTTCACTAGAGCAATCAGTTATTTCGATATAGGTCTTCTGTTATTAATATCTACATTCAAACCTGGCTCAGGCCATCGGGGACTGGAACACGCTACTGCCTGGCACCTCCTTGGCAGTTCATATGGAAAGAAATGACGGTCTCAGATGGGCTCTTCATGGACAGTTGTCCCCCCAGGAGGAACCCTAACAACAGTTAAAATTACCTATCTGAGGCAATTTTGGACAGTTTCTTGTGGCAAACACACAGCAGGCTGAACGGACAGTGAAATGGAAGTTGTCTTTTCTTTGTCAGAATAGTCCCTTCATACCTCATCTGTGTACTTGGACAAAGTTGATCAAACTGCTAGTTCTCCTTAAGGCCATCATCATCATCACCATCAAGCTGTAGGGGTACACTGCTGGGGTAATTAAAAGGTTCATTGCTGATACCACTCTTTTCTAAATAGGCTGAAGCCTGACTCCAGCTAACTGGGGCACTGTGAAAGGTGATAAACAGAAAAAAACAATGGAAGTCATTCTTTATATATATGTATATATATATATTCAACATTTCTGTAATATATATATAATGTAATATTTTATTTTTTTTACACTTCAGTCAGACAATTGACAAGAGGTGCCAGTATTGTCTGGTTGTTGTTTTTTGTCATTGTGAGTGCCTGAAAGACTCTTCTATTTTTAGTCTGCCTGGTGTACCACATCTTCTATCACTCCAAAAATTTCTTTGGTGTTATTCTGGTTTTGTAGCTGTGAAAGGAAGGAAAGCTTCCATTCCCTTAATGGGAAATCTCCAGCAGGAGAAAAAAGCCAGCAGGATCTGTTCTTCTGTGTCCCCAGCTGAACTAGGCATTCCAAGATCATCTAAAAATTCTTCCTTATCCAAAGATGTAGGATTAGACATACAAAAAAAAAAAAAATACAGTGAAATATCATTTCTTCTCAGGAACACTAAATGAAACGTCTATGAAATGCAAAGTATCTATCTGAAACTGTCTGAACCTGGCCCTGTTGTTATGCTCATAAAAGAGTTATTGACTAAGCACTTCTTTCACAGAAAAATGGATTGACACATATAAAAAACTACAGTATTCAAAAGTAAAAAAGCACTTTGTGCCATTTCCAAAATATCTTTATAAAAGTAAACAAATTTGGCAGAGTCATCCAAACTCTCTCTGGTTTATGTTTTGGACAGTGATATAACCATTCTGACATTATCAAAGAGAAACTGAGATCTACACTTCAATCTCAAGAACAACTCCCAGAACGGGGTATGTCACACTGGTCTAAAAATTTAGGCATCCTCACCTGAACCTGAAGCTTCAGGGACCCTTTAAGCTGGTTCTGTGTCTCTGCTTGAGGATTACCTGTACCATGCTCTACAATAAATGATCAAATTAATTCTCTTATAATAAAGAGGTGCAGAGCTTTGAGTATACTGGGAGAAAAGTTGGGCAACTGGAAACAGCAAATCCTCTAAATTTACAGGAAAAATAATTGGAGTAACGAAAAAGATGAATGGCAAATTTTAGATGATCATTGATCATTTAGGTCTCCATCATTTTTTTTCCCTCGCAGCTATGCACCTATTCACAAATTCCTTTAATTCACATTTAGCGCTTCTTCTTTGAACATCAATTCCTGCTTTCTCTCATACCAAATGTAATAAATTTAGGCAGGATTAAAAAGAATGATAGTGTTCTTTTCTTAGTATGTCACACGGCCCTGGCTCTTTCCAAACCAAACCATATAAAAGTTAGCTACTCTAGAGGAGATGGCCAAACACTGACTAACTCACATAATCAAGTTATGTTATTTTTTCTCTTGCTGTTATCATGTTTCCTCCAAATGTAATTAAAAATGGATATAAGCACGTAATCCAACATGACTTAGTAGACTACTTCCTCAAACAGAGCTATAGATAGTTTGAGGGAAGACCGTTGAGATTAATTAATAAAGCAAACGCTTTTAGCTTTACATAGGATGTTTTCATTTCATTACAAATGGCCTGCCTGTTGTGTAGTCAAGAAATACTGTATTTTCCATCCACCATAAAAGATTTGGTACTAATTGCTCAAAAGAGCATTGATGGGAACAAAATCCATCATGCTTGAACAAGACATATATATCATTTAACATGTAAAAGGCATAAGATGGTAATAGCTTATAATATGAAAAATAATTATTATTACTGATATTATGAAAACAATTCATTCCCCTTTTGCAATAGAACATGACATTTATAGGCAGATAATATAGCTGAAAGGCTGAAGATCTGAAAAGAGGATGCACCCCAGAAATCCTGGTGCTTCCACAAAATCAAAAATTTGTTAGATTTGTTGAGATTATTTTCTTGCTTTTAAGGACTGCTCTTGCTCCTGACAAGTTAGTGAAAGAAGGTGATCTTAAATCTGCAACTTAGTGAAATCCTCACAAGATAAAAAAGACCTTCAGCCTTGTAACATGAAAAGATGTTACCTGACAGCCTGCGGGGCTCACTGAAAGGGTTGTCAAACATTGGAACAGGCTGCCCAGGGAAGTGGTGGAATCACCAACCCTGGAGGTATTCAAAAGTCGGGTAGATGTGGTGTTGAGGGACATGGTTTAGTGGTGGGCTTGGCAGTGTTGGGTTGATGGTTGGACTCAATGATCTTAAAGGTCTCTTCCAACCTAGATGATTCTATGATTCTATATTCACGGATTCATGGATTAGACAGTTGGAAGGGACCTCTAGAGATCATCTAGTCCAACTCTCCTGCTAAAGCAGGATTTCCCAGAGCACATCACTCAGGACTTCATCGAGGTGGGTCTTGAAAATCTCCAGAGAAGGGGACTCCACAACCTCTCTCAGCAGCCTGTTCCAGGGCTCTGTCTCCCTCACTGTAAAGAAGTTTTTCCTCATATTTGAGTGGAACTTCCTATGTTCCAGCTTATGCCCATTGCCCCTCATC
>JAOXNO010000024.1:86040504-86057036 GCA_028565335.1 Limnodromus scolopaceus
GGTGTCCCTGCCCAGGGCAGGGGGTTGGAACTGGATGATCTTGAAGGTCCCTTCCAACCCAAACCATTCTATGATTCAAACGGTTTTCTGTAAGATTTGGTTAGCTCATGGTACCCCTGCTCCATGCCACTTCTCACCAGCATCGACCTGATATTGTCAGACAGATGAGCAGATAAATAGGAAAAATGACCAAGATAAACCTAATTATTTGAGACATGTGTGGTATTTAATTTGTTCATACCATG
The DNA here is from genome assembly GCA_028565335.1 of Limnodromus scolopaceus. Lineage (NCBI taxonomy): Eukaryota > Metazoa > Chordata > Aves > Charadriiformes > Scolopacidae > Limnodromus > Limnodromus scolopaceus. The sequence goes on from JAOXNO010000024.1 coordinate 86,040,750, forward strand.
GAAAATGACAAAGGAAATTAGTAACAGAGGAAAATATTATGTAGTGCCATTACGGGGTGAACATTTTTGTGTGTTTAGTCAAAGCACTGCCTAATAAGATATATGAGTGTCAGGGAATATCCATTTTAGCTATGCACTTAATTCTCCAAATTCAGCATACCAGTAATTTATTTACCTTCATTTAAATTCTTCTAATACTTTTATCGAAGTAACAGTTTCTGTTTGTTTCTCTCTTCCTTTAGAGAACACAGCACTTGCTTTTGGCACACTGCCGACGCTTATTTTTCCTCTTTGGAGATACAAGCTGTACTAACGTTTCTGTAATAACCAGAATAAAGTCAAGAGACAAGAACCCAGGATATGTGTTCTTTTATCAGTTAAATACTCCACTATAAAAAGGAGACAGTAAATTATAGAATGAAACCAACGCTCTGACCACAGAATTCCAGTATTTATTCCTACATCAGCAGACCTACATACAGCAGCTGAAATTCCTCTTTTTTTTCTTCCAAAATGACTTTTGCATGTTTGGTGATCGAATACTATGAAGGAAGTTACTTGTTTTTCAGCTGGTTGTAAGCAAGCCACAGGATGAATGAGTTGCAGTTCGAAGAGGAACTGACTGACGTGTAACGTGTTTTCACTGTAATCGTGCCGTATGGCGTGAATAAAGCAATGTTTGTCCATCTCTCCCTCTGTAAATGAATGGGAAGGTTTCTTAGCATTTGTGTGCTGGATTCAATGCAGGCATCTTCACTCGTGTCCCACCGGAGAGCATCCTTGCAGACGCAGTCCACCTTTGCCTCCTATAGATGCCTGAAGTCTGGAAGAAAGATATTTTTGCCTCTTAAGTGACGAAAAGCTTTATTTTTGCTCCCTGAGTCTCAGCAGAGAACGTGTTATCCATGACTGAGCTCCTTTCCCCCATCGCAGGCTGCGCTGCCCTATTCACCTTCTGTACTTGACTGGGAAATGTAAATGACAAGATCTTTACGTGCTCGGAGAAAAATGATCCGAGCTCCGAGAGACATGAACAGGATGACGAACAGCGCTCGTTTTTGACAGCGGCACGGCTGTTAGGGGCGCTCAGCATCTTTACTGTACTAATTCCCCTGACAGTAACCCATACAGGCAGCTACACAAATTATATGGACAGCTGTCAATAGAGAGCGCGGTCCAGCTAATCGGTGGCACTGTCACCAGCCAGATTTGTGTGCTTGCCACAGATTATCGCCCAGAGGTGTGTGAAATAGCACGGTTTCCTATTTCAAAAGCACGCCGTGTCAGAGACACCATGCTGGTACAGATAAATGGAGTAGCTTGAAAATGTTCCTCAACGTGTTTCAAAAGAATTATAAAGGTCACAGGCCTTCCCACTGGCTCTAGGGACAGCTCTCCCATCCTCTCATTTTTAAAATCATCTGCTGTGTTTACTCAAATGTATATTCTTGTTGTCAGTTCTCTCCTGCTAACCTTGATGCATGCAGTGGGAGGGAGAAAATGGTGAAATAGAAAAATTTAAAGCTGGACTTATAAAGTTCACTTAATTGCATCGAGAGGTGAACCTCAAGAACATTTTCAAGCACATCTCAATAGTCATTGTGGAGAAGAACTGTACAAATGCAGAACAGGTATGTGCAAGGCTTCCATCTGCAGCACGCACGTTCCTCAGCGCTCAGGCAGACCCAAAACCTCTGCCACTGGCGTTTCATCAGGTGATTTCATATCTGTAAAATGAAAGTTTGCACAGAAACTGCAGCCGGTGGCCTGAATACTGGGGGGAAATAGTCCTCTCTTCCCCTTAGGAGGGATATAAACATGTTGCAGGAGCTCCCTGTGTTAATCTTTCTCAGAAGACCATTTAGGAACTGCTCAAAGGGCACACAGCGAGGACACAGTGAGTGACTATAGCTTACTGGGACATCATTGCATTAAAAGTGGCCAGTGCCCATTCCCCTGCAGAGGGAATTCCTAATTCTACCAGTCAAAGGTAGGCCTTCACCAAGATGCAGACCCAGGCAAACTGGTCCCAGCTCAGTGCCTGCCACTGAGCTATCATGTGCCAACTAGGAAATTTAATTCATCATCACAACACAGTTTCCACAAATGCTATAAAAATATCTATATAGATCAAAGACAGTTAAGCTTTGAAGAACTCATGCATGGAAAAGGTCCACCTACCACAGAGTCTGCAAGTAACCTCGCTAGGAGACATTTAAAGAGCTTGGCCTTGCAAACTGCTGCACTCGCTCCTGCAAAAAAACTTCTATACCCAGCAAATACATGGCAGAATTTGCTAGATATTACTTCAGGGCATGCTTGAGGAGATGGCAGGACCTCTCTGCAGAAGCAAATGCTTTCTCTCAAAACACCGACACGGCAGACAGGCAGGATGCTGGTGCTAATATTAGGAGAAAAGACAAAAAGAGTGGAAAACAGAAAAAAAAAGCAGGCAGGACAACGAAAAAGCCAGTGGTGGAACAGCTCCGTCAAGATCCTGGGCTCAAGGCCATACCCAGCACAGCTACAGCAAGGAAACCAGATCCCACAGAAACAGGAAAGGAGGGTTTACCTCCCCAGAAACTGGGAGAGGAGAAACAAATCCCTAGGAAGCTGGGGAAGCAGCAGGGGAAACATCTTGAAGCCGAGACTTGCTTTGATCCTGATGATAAATCAACTCTGCCAAAATGGATGAGCCATTTGGACCCATTCCCTGCTGTTTAAGGATTTGTCCTTGAAGTGATGAGCGCGTGTGAAAACCCACATATGCACTGAGGAAGGGAAGGCAGATGACATCAGGCTTGAATTCAGATTAGAAAAATGTGCATGAAAGAGAAAAAAAAAAAAACCAACCCCAAAACAACCTCACGTTACAGCATAGGAAAGTTTGGTGTTCCTTTTTCGTCCTCCTCCAACAGATGGGATTTTCAGCTCCAAATAGCAAACACCACGTTTTGTTGGAGATCAGCCGCCTCCCTGGGTACCCGGGCTGTCTTAGATCACAATCTTGCAGGAAGGTTGAAACTAATTTGTAGAACCGGTGGTTCCCAGTGCTTTGGCTGGCAGCATCCTCCAGGCTGTCGGGGATGTCGGAGGCTCAGCTGCTGATCCGGGTCCATCGTACAGACCACAGCAGTCCTGTCCTGGGTGTTCAGGGGCTGCTGGTGCTGTTTCACACAGGAAAAAAAAAAGACCTCCAAACCATATAAACAACCTTGAAAGACCAAGACCCCTCAAAATGTTTGCCTTCAGAGATAAGTGTTCACATTTTTGTTGGAACAGGTCTAGAGGAGGCCACGAAGATGCTCAGAGGGCTGGAGCACCTCTCCTATGAAGACAAGCTGAGACAGTTGGGATTGTTCAGCCTGGAGAAGAGAAGGCTCCAGGGAGACCTTAGAGCCCTTTCAAGTACCTAAAGGGGCTCCAGGAGAGATGGGGAGGGACTCTTGATCAGGGAGGGGAGCCATAGGATGAGGGGGAAGGGTTTTAAATTTAAAGAGGGGAGATTTAGATTAGATCTTAGGAAGAAATTCTTTGCTGTGAAGGTGTTGAGACCCTGGAACAGGTAGCCAAGAGAAGCTGTGTTCAAGACCTCCCTGGAGGGCTGGACGGGGCTTTGAGCAAGCTGGTGTGGTGGGAGGTGTCCCTGCCCATGGCAGAGGTTTGGAACTCGATGATCTTTAAGGTCCCTTCCAACCCACACCATTCTATGACTCTATGATTCTATTTTGGTTCTTGGTCTGTTTCTCTACTAGGTTGAGTTGACTGCAAGGACTGCCCACACCAGGGTCATCTACACCCAACAAGGAATTTGCAAGATTAATAGAAAACTGGTGCAAAACAAGTAATTTATGACTTTAGCTCCTGACATTTTTACAGCATCTGATGGATGTTATTATTATTGTGATATTAATACCTGAAATTGACATTTTAAAGATCACATAGGCTTTTTAAAAATTGTTTCACCCCTTTTAAGCAACCCATTAAAAATGATTTTCAGGACAATACCCACACATTTTTACATTTTCGGGCTAATATCATCCCCACATATGACACACATAACAGGGCATTTTTGTTTCGTCTTCATAACATGCACAGTTTTCTTCTGATGGTATATAAATCAGCACTCCTAGTTTATTAAACATACCCTAGGATTGCTGATTTGCAGCTTATTTGGGATGGTTTGATGCTTCCAATTATTGAATACATGAGCTGTGATGGCAACACTGCATGCATTTTAACTAGGGAGAAATTAAGGGACCAAATGCTGAGAATACAGCCTGTATGCATCCAAATCTCCCCACTCCCGGGGAAATAAAATGCAGCCATGTGCAGATACTACCGTCTCCTCGTCATAATTTTAATTTCCCAAAGTCAATGGGGTAATGACATCAGAGTACATGCAATGTGATATTTTGAATGTTGCAGTGCCGTTACCTAATATATTTTTGGAATATTCTGAATGTGTCCAGCATCTCAAACGGGTTAATTCATCTAAAGCTTGAACACAACTGACTCCCGCAAATTCGGGTCAGCAAGGATGCTTGTGTTCATAGGGCTATTTATAGCCTTTGTTTGAAGCATCCCCTCTCTAGTCAGTCTGGTTGAAGTCCTTTTACTTTGAATTTAGCGTAGAGCACGTGTGGACGCAGGAGAAGCCCTCAGCCCCCGTACATTCAAGGAGGTCTGAGCGTGCCCTGCGTGACTCCATCAACTGCTGCACCTCAGTCAGCTCTGGGTCTGCAAGCAGGAGGATGGCTGACAGCTGCTTCAGCAGCTTTCTACGTAGGCTGTAGAAAGGCTATGGCTTTCTACAAAACCTAGAGACACACAAAAAGTCTTTGACTGTTTCTTAAACACAGTAATTTATTTTTTTTTTAAATTAGTGGTCTTTCAATTTGTTTGCATTTCAGTGTTTAGATCCCAAAGATCCCCGTAGGAAATGGGCCATAAAAATTTGAACCTGAAGCAGATAAGATTGTGCACCATTAAAGATTACAGAAACACAGACTGAAAGATACAAATAATGAAAAAGACGAAATTTTTTTTTGTTTTATTCTAAATCCGTGCATCTATATAATTTAAATCATATGCAGAAATTTTTAAAGATATGTCTGTCTAATGCTAAAATAATTTATATCCTCTAAAACTCATCTGTCCTAATAGACTCTGACCTGTAATGTTGTGTTTTCATTATCTCAATCCCTGTGAAGGCAGGCTGCCTGGCAAGTGAACAGTGGCCACGGCAAATGAAGATCATAATGAGATCTTGAAGATGTGCACAATAGAGCAAATTAGAGAAGTTCCGTGTATGATTTCATTACGCTCATCTCAGTAATGGAAGCAAAGAAATCTGGCTTATTTAGCACAGACTGTATTAAAGACGCATTTTTCAGTTACCCCAGAACACTGTGCAACTAGATAGCAAGGCTTTTATAGAAAAACGTATATAAAGCAAAGCCTCAAACTTAGCCACTGTGGACTCCGCTGTGGTGACCTACCACATAGATTTACATTGGCAGTGCCACAGAAGTCATACACCCTGAAATAATTTTGTTCTGAGTTCTAATTTTTCACTGTGGATTTTGCCATTTGATTGACATTTTTTTTCTTTATCTCTTTACAGGCCCTTTGAAGGTAGTGTAAATTGCGTCTAGCTCTGATTAATGGTGAGACTTCTGCTAGAAAATAAGACCTTCACTCTAGCTAGAATGTAAATGAAACCTTTCAAACTAGCACAGAGTTTTTAATAGAAACAGAATGAATTAACTTAACCTGGAATTTTACATATATGCACAGAATGAAAACCAGATACCTAAATAATCTCACTTTGTCTCTGCTACGTTTTTTGATAAAAGGCAAAGACTATATCAAATACATTTTGTTTTGCAGCCACAGCAATACTCTTCTTTCTCAAAGTCACTTGTAAAGTAGACAGCAACAGCGCTGTGTCAGTACTGGACAACCTAAGGGACGAGCTGGTCACAATTCCTGCCAGACATATTGCCTTTTGAAGGCAGTTTTCAAACCTGTAAATGGAAAATAGATGTCGAGTGCTTACTGCCTGTCCAGAGAAGGTGCTGGGTGCTCAACAGCCTCTTGCCTTGAGTTTTCCCTCATTATGATAAGGGAAACCCCAATTGGTCCCCAACTTTGGGGTAGCTGGCTCCTCTTAGAGCCACAACAGCTACAATGGTGGTTGCAAGCCTGACAAGCAACCATTAATATAACTGTTTGGGGTGGCATAACGAGATAAGTGGGTGTTACCGTCTGGAAGTTGAGTCACAACCAGAAAGTTTAAGAACGACGCTTCCAAAGTATCGTTTTGGAGACTCGTGGAGTCCCCTTCTCTGGAGATTTTCAAGACCCACCTGGATGCAGTCCTGAGTGATGTGCTCTGGGCAATCCTGCTTTAGAAGGGATGTTGGACTAGATGATCTCTAGAGGTCCCTTCCAACTCTGTCTACAATCTGTGAATCCGTGAGACTCCTGTCTCTAAGGTCAACCCCTCTTTGCAGAAAGGGTGAGGCGAGGAGGGGAAGCTGTGCTTCAAGGCATATTATAAGCAAGTGTCAGGTGAATATTGGATAACCTGGAGTATAAAATTAGTAATTAGATCCTAAAAACTCTCTCTTTCAACAGAAGAGAAACTTGTCCAGTGCAAGATAAGAAAAAGCTTAAGTTCCCTCTGCAAATCACAGAATGAATGGGGAGAGAATGGGGATGGAGAGCATACCCACCTCCCCCCTGTGCACACCAGGAGAATAAGAATTGTGCCGTCCTTGACTCTTCCCAAAGCTCCGTGAAGTCAAAATCGGGAAGAAAATAAGTAAAAACTAACATTTCAGATCTTGTTCCCCACACAAGGAAGTGACTCCCATCCCCAGGCCTGTCCATCTGGTATCTCTTGCTGGTGCCCAAGTGCAGGAATGATCTTAGCTTTTGTTTCTCAGGAAGATCCCATGGCAACAAAACAAGGCAAGGTCCAAGAGCATGTCATAGTAACCTACCCGTTAAAAAACTTGGCTGAAGTGTAAAGGCCCCCACTCCGCCTGAGTTGGTTTGTTTCGTGTTAGCTTATTTGTCATGAGAAATCTGAGACAGCACACGAAGCCCCTTTCTTTTATTCCCACTCCCCTCCATCACTTCATACTTCTATTACACTGAGGAGCAGAAATTTTCTTTGGCCACCCAAGAGATGCACCAAGTGCTGGGTGTGCAAGCGTTTGCACACAGCAAGCGCAGGGTGTGAGGCACAGTACAGTATGGACTGTGAGGGTGGTGAGACCCTGGCCCAGGTTGCCCAGAGAAGCTGTGGCTGCCCCATCCCTGGAGGGGTTCAAGGCCAGGCTGGATGGGGCTTGGAGCAACCTGGTCTAGTGGGAGGTGTCCCTGCCCAGGGCAGGAGGGTTGGAACTGGATGATCTTTAAGGTCCCTTCCAACCCAAACCATTCTGTGATTCTATGTATGATTTCCTTATCTCACACCTGTCTCCACGCACCACAAAAGCCCTTCCTTCCAGCGCACACAGGAGTGGAGCCAGGAACACCTGAAGGGAAAGGGGATAGCAGAATGGGAATGTTGTACCCTCCCTTCTATGCAGCTGGTAGATTAAGGCTTGGAGGTCTGTTTCCCAGGACCTGGGCATCTCTTTACACATCAAAGCTCAATTTTGTGCCTTTGCATAGAAAACAGAAATTAAATTTAGCTTTGGGTGTCAAAAAAATTGTTGTTGTAATGGGCCAGATTAATTTCTGGCATGAACAGATACAATTGTCGTTGATTTTGATGATTTATGGCAGCAATTTATCCTCGGTGTAACTCCACTGGCTTTGCTGCTGTTACATTGAGGCTTAATTTAGCCTGATATTTTTATCAAGGGAAGGAACAGAATTAAAAGAGCACATGGCTCAGCTCAGGCATTTGGTTTTGACTTTCCCCCTTTACACAAACCGCTTTGCTTTAAGATGTGAATGCTCCAGCCCTCTCTCTTCTGATATTGCCATAGCCTTAGAGTTGTTTTTTTTTTTTCCTCTACCTACTGTTTGCATCTGGGCTTATTGACAAATTGTCACCTGTGATGTGTTTGCTGTCTTGCAAGATTACAGATGACTGCTGCCTTGCACTGCTTCTCTTCTCCCTGTATCTCTTGCATACTGAGCGGGTTGTTTTCTGGCCAGTGAACACCAACAAAGAATTTATATTGAATTTATTTTGAATGTTTTTTATGCATTCCTCAGTCTAGAACTTTTCTTCTTTTAATGACTTCACAGATAATGTTCTGAACAAGTGCAGGGCAGAGATCTTCATGTAAATTGTTAACAACTTCAAAATACATATATTTCATACACGCTACATAATTGATGATAAAATCTCCCTTCTTCTTTTTAAAAACCTCATTCTTTCATCACCTGCAAAATTATCATTGGAGTGAAGAACAAGCCCAATACTCAAACTAGATGGCATGTGCAAGGACACGAATATCTGTCCCCTCTGTGAGCCAAATTCTTGAAAGCCACATAGTTGCCAAATCCAACAGCTTGACCTGTTTTATCACGTCTGCTTAATTCATATTCTGGACATCTGCTGGCATGAGTGTTTGACAAACACTGATATTCTATTTCACAGCAATGGCACTGGTATGGGTACCCCTGGGAAACCCTCATTGCTGCCAGGTTGGGCATACAGTTGTTGAAGAAGAGCCCAAAGCTACCAAAAATGTTGGCATGCTGTAGAGCTGGGCTGCTAGAGACAAAATAACAAGTAAAGGCCCCTGAAAGCACTTTAAAGATGCTCTGAAATCCTTTCTTCAAGCTTGGCAGAGCAATACCAGAACCTGTTAGAACACGGCTACATACCAAGGTGTATCTTCAGAGAAACCTGTGGTGAAGTTGCTGCAGACCTTGGAGGAAAGCACGGAGCCTCACGGGAGAGCAACAAGGAAGCCCTGAGGCACTTGGCAGTCATCAGAAATATATGACATCAACCCGCAGCCATATTGGCCCCTCAGGGACTTGTATTGTCCCCACGCAGTTGAGAACGTGGGGACCGAGGGCCATTAGCTACAGCTCACAGAAGAAAGTTGTCCCTGAGCAAGACAGAAAACCACAGGCAGCACTGGCAGCGTAGGTGCCCACGCACACACAGCCGTGTTCTGCTGTTTCTTTTCTCCGGGTATTCATACTTAATTTCCACCACAGGGGCTCTGTTGCAGTAATTAACTGAGGTGTGACAACATTTTGATGCCTTCGTACACAAACAATCCCGTTCAGCAAAAGCAATGAGTCATCCCAAATCCTCCTCAAAGCTGCAAAGTGATGAGACTTTGAACAAAGGGTGCAAAGACTCGTATCGCCCTCCGCGTCAGGAGACCACTGAAGAGGTGGCACCGTCTGTTCATCTGGATCTGCTTATTCTTTCCCTCCGCTGCTTAAGCTCTACTGCGGAGGATTTTTAGACCTTTCTAATTATTATATTACATTTAGCAACCTTCCGCCGAACTACTGTTCACAAAACAGCCACAACAAATAAATATGCAAAGCCAGGGCTGCCGGTCCGGGCAGCCAGTGTGCTTGCTCAGAGGACATCTGCCCTTTCCCTAGCACCAAGATCACAGATTGTCAGCAGTGGCCTTTCAACTCATCGTAAACTTCCTTCGTTAGGCTTGTATGTCCTTGTCCCCCCCAAAAATAAACCCAGAAGACTTGAGACCTCTTTTGGTTTTCTCCTTCTTTTTTATTTTTTTTTCTTCTTCTTCTTCATTGGGCCTTGCACAGCCCTGGAAAAATATCTGCAATATCTTTCATAAACATCATCATTTATTAATGTACTGCAAGTCTGAAACGGCCCAGTTGTTTGGGTGCTTGGTAACGTCTGAGGTTAGCTCATTTAGAAAGAGGAGCAACACTGGAAAGTGTTTCTCTTCAGAGAACCATGCTGATGAAAAGTTGCTTAGAGCTCATCCAAAATTCTGTCTCACACCGGATCTTTAATACAGTTTCTTTTGGATGAACTTAGAGCATGTGCGGGTTTGTTTGGCGTTTTTTTTTTCCCTAATAACCACCAGTGTATTTGTGTGCATTATTTTAATGCAGAGATTTTATTTTGATGTTATGTGAGAGATGTGGAAGCTGCACCTGGGAAATTTGGCCAGCATTTCTGTAGGAATGTAACAATAGTGAGACAGCTTAACCCAAGTGGGTACTGGTATTTAACTTGCTCTTCTTTTCACCTAGTAATTTCAAATGTAATTTGAATATTCATAAGATAGCAAGACAGTGACTCATTAAAAGATGCATCATGTTCTATAGAGTGAGATGCTGTGGAAATAAGCAGTATGTTTGCAGGTTGAACAGATCAAATACAGCAGAGGCCAGAAGGGAAGGACACTCAAAAAAAATCACTTTTTTTTCAATGTGTGCATAAGATGAGAATTAGGATCATCATGTAATATTCAGGAGAGCTGCAAGGGAAATACACTTCCCATAGCAACAGCTGTTTTAGACGTTAGAGCAAGATTAAAGAGAACCTATTCCATCTATCTTTTGTTTTAAATGAATGGTTATCTGCCAAACCAGCAGGTCAAAACAGGCGCTTCTGTGAAGAAAAACGTCTCTTTGCAAAAATTATACTCTTTCTGTGGATTGGATTTCTTATCTGATAATGGGCAATCATATGCCATACTCAAGGTCTCTGTGTAATTACTAATTCACCATTTCAGTTCTCCATGGTTAGCTAAAAAGGCCCTTAAGTAAGTAAAAAGGAATGCAAAAATGTTAATAAATTCAAGATGTTAAACTCCGATTTGTACCTAATTCCATTAATACGTGCAGTTCAAATTAAAATGTAACATCAGACTTTCTGGATTTTCTGGCTTTAAAAAATCCAATAAAAGACAAGATTTTATTATACAAATATTATAACTCAGTTTTGCTCTTATCTGTAGCTCCGTTAAGAGAAAACTAGAGGCAAGTAATAACTTCTATAAATGAGTCATTATCAGAGATTACTATTTTTTAAATAACATCCAAAAATTTGTCAGGCATCAAAGAGCAAATAGGAGAGATTGGACTTTGCTTCTTGTACAAAGGCTCAAATCCTCAAAGGCTTACATACTGAAGTCCTGTCGAGGGCCCAGGTTCATTCCATCTAACCAAAGAATCTTAAATGAGGAGGCAAGTCAACACAGACTCCCTCCAGAAAAATGCCCAAAGAAAAATGAGGGGTGCCAGATGACTACTCTGTTACCCTAGAAAATAAATAGCCTTCTGAGGGAGGCAGCCTTTTGTTTTTGGGGTGCTTGCAGGGCTCAATGTTCCTGTTGAAAGCAACTGAAGGCAAAACGCAAGTGCTTCACCAGAAGTGCGGTGGCTCGTTAGTAGTTCAGTGCCTCGACGCTTGTGACAAGCTGGACCTCTGTGGTGTGGGATGTGCCAGGTGACACCAATAAACAAGGGGACGGACAGAGAGAAACCAGATAATATTTATGGCAAAGGACTACGTAAGCATGTATTTTTTACATGTACATGTCCCGATGGTACTTGCAAATTTGTTAGGTGATATATTTTACTTATATTAACCAGATCACATACTGCAGGCAGCATGGAAGAAACATTTGGTTTTGAAGTAACTTAAATAAAGAGCAGATGGTGGCTTGGTGAGCAGGGCCTCGATTTGTTCTCAGTTCCAGGTTCAAAGTCAGAACCTATTTGTGAGACTCTAATTCAGAACATAACATATTTGAGCCAGTATTCACAAAAATCTGTATGGAAAAGCTTACATTTGATAGTTGAGAGTCAGTGTGTTGATTAATTTTTGATAGAAAGAACTTAAATATCCTGGCTGCTTGGGCCATTGCATATCTGATTTATATCTGTGAAAAAAAAGAAAGCCACAGGGCCACACAGAGACAGAGTGAAGGCTTTGATTTCCCACCAAAAGAGGCATCTGTTGGGATCTGTGAGACTCAGACCTAGTTCCCCGTTTCAAATATTTCACAGTCCACCTCTCCAAGAGAAGAATTCAAAAGCACCAATCTGTCAAGAAGCAGGCAGAGGGATATTTGGGATACCTGCCTGTTTTGTAGGATAGCAAAGTTTCCAGTACTCTGCCAGATGTTCTTCAGCTCCTTTGGTGCCCATCAGTCCCTCTGATGGTGGCCACGGCTGCAGATGATGCTTGCTGTCCTATGGGACACCTCCAAGACGCCCTCCTCTCTTACCTTTGGTTATGGTGGTGCAGGCTGCAGACACTGATCTCTTTGGAGGACCACAGAAATGACCTGATGGTACACATCATCCCAGGGAAAGCATCTGGCTCTGCAAACCTCTTGTGTTTAGCATGCAACGCCCTCTCTCACTTGTCCCTGCCAACTTGGCCCATCTTCCCAAAAACTGAGCACAGGACCAGAGGCAGGGCCAGCCTGAAGCAAGTAGAAAACCAAAAAAAAACAAAAAAGAATTAAAGTCCTTTGGAAAGATCCTCTGATACAGCACGTCTCCATGAACAGGCCAGAACCCCACGTCTGATCATTTTTTCAGTGGTGCAGGGGTACGTCATGTGTCTGCACCAGCCCAGGGAGGGCATTTATATATTCCTCACTAAAAGGGCTGAATTCCTGAGGCAGAGGAAGAAGCTGTTCAGCCTGTCCCTCAGCCTTGCCAAACCTCTCTCATCTCGAGGGAGAGTCTCGTTACAAAGAGGGTTTCCCCCTTCTTTCACCTTGGAGGACTTTCAGTCATTTCAGTGTGAGCTCTCTCTTTGGATCTCACTGTTGTTAGAAATGCATACCTTTCTTGGAGCTAAAATGGCCATTGTTAGGAACAAAAACAAAACATCTCTGTGTGTGGGAAAGTAGGAACCAGCACAAATAGTCACGACTGCAAATGGACACTGCTTTTCTTTCCAAGTGACTGTGACCCCAGATGGTAAGACATGACTGTGTGCTGGCAGTCCTTAAAGTACTAAAAAAAAGCCCCATTTCAAGTACATTTGCCTCTAGAAATAGAAAAGTATCCTCTATATTTATGTTATATTAGTGGTTGGTTTTGGAAGTTTTGCCAAAAGTTGTCCAGAAATAAAAAAAAATAAAAAAAAAAGAAGAAGAAAAAAAGTTTTGCATGAATCATCCGTGTTACGGTCTTTGTAAATCTACATCATTACCAAAGTATGTCCCAAATTGCTGCAGGAATACCAGACTTGAAACACTGGTGGGAAAAGGAGGGTATAAAATTATGTCAGAGAACAACTAGTACTAATATGATGGCAACGCAGCATCATTCTCTTAGCCTACAAAATTTCTGCGGTGATGCTCTAAGACATATGCCTTTGATACAACAGCAGATGTGACAATGCTCTGTTTTACATACGGTGTTATGCCTCCATCAGCCTGTGGCAATGTGACCTCAAACCATAAGAGCAAAATAAGGCTGAACTTATAACTTTTTAGATACTTATTATACAGTGCAGCATTGCAATGGTAATACTGCAGATTCAGTTGGGGAAGCCTCTGAAGAGAAGCTGCTGACACACTAAGATTCCTCTGATGATGTCTTGAAACAAAGATGAATTTATTGAAGACAGTTGTACTTGCCTTTCAACAGCTATCCCATGAAATGGTTTAGGATTTTTTTTTTTTTCATCATCTCTTAGTTATAAAAGGAAGGTTTATGAACATCTACTAGTGGACACTTTAAACTGTCACCCACAAAATGATCCATTTCTTCTAACAGATTTTTTTGCTTGTTTATTGTTAGCCATAAGAAGGTGAGGACAGTCAAGAACAGGAACAGATTGTCTAGAGAGGCTGCGCTGTCTCCACCTTTGGAAGTTTTCAAAACCTGTGTAGATAAAGGCCTGAACAGTCTGGTCTGATCTCATAGCTGACCATGCTTTCAGATGGAAGTGAACTTCCTGAGGTCCCTTTGCACCTGATTTATGCTATCATCTTATGATCCTGAGATTTGCTGTTTACAATTTTACAGCTGAAATAATCTGCAACAGAGTCTCATCATTCAGCATTGTACTTCCACCATAACAGTAATTCAATTGTCTGGATCACAGATCCTGAATCTCAAAGGGGATTTTAACATCCCTGACAGCTGCTGGAGGGACAACATGGTGAGATGAAGACAGCCAAGAGGACTTGTGGAAAGGGATAACTTCTTGGCTCAGGTATAGGATGGGCAACTAGGGATGATGCCCAGTTGGATCTGCTGTCCACTAATAAGGAAGAGCTGGTCAGGGATGTGACAATCAATAGCAACACTGGCTGCAGTGACCATGAAATAGCAGAGTGTGAGATCCAGAGGGGAGCAAGAAAGGAGACAGCAGAGTATAGAAGAGCACACTTCAAGATATTCAAGCAACTGGTAGGTGGCATCACCACAGTTCTGAAGAGTAAAGGAGCTCAGGGAAGCTGACATAACTGTAGCAAATGCTTTTAAAACAAGCAAACATAGAAGCAGACAAAGACTTTGGGTCTACTTGACCCTGGCTTTGTTCCAAAACCCAAGACCCGTGCCCAGAGGGGTATTCAGTTGCGGTACATTCAGCAGTAGCGAAAAAAAAAAAGGAATTGTCTTTCTAAAGGACTCACCTTCAGCATACTGTTGCTGTGGGAGAAAGAGGAAGAAAGGGGGAATGGAAATATGAGCACTTGAAAATTGTTACTGCCCTATGTCAGCATCAACTGATGTACATGAACACACCCCCTTAGGCAAGTCCTTTCCCAGTTTTTTCCACCTGCTGGGGATCATGGAGGGATGTCACATACAGATGAATTAAATTTATCTTACTCCTCATCCAAGGTATTGTAATAGGAATTTCAGTCTTCAGTGCTCCAGCCAAAGAGAGCCTAGGAGCTTTCTTAAGCTCCCTCAGTCATACACATTCTTCATACAGGGAGCTAAAAATATTAAAGTCACTGGCACAGCAAAATGACATAACAGGTAAAACCTTCGGTCTGCTAAACATATTAAAATGGGGAAAAGCTATCCTACAGACATTGTCAGTACCTTTGAGCAGCTCTAGCGGAGTCTAGAGAAGGAAATTTAACACAAGAAAGATGCAAAAATACATTTTTCATTCGTCAGATATAAAAGTTGCTCTACGTACCAAAACAAGAGGCAGGAGGAAGGAGGAGAGGGGAGAAATTTGACAGGACTCATAAAAATCTCCGAAATTTAAATATCCATGTGGTAGGAATCTTACAGCTAGAAACTCACAGGAAATACCCATGGCCAGATTTCCAAGGGTACTGAGAAGTCTGTGAGCCAGGGTTGAGGCCCTTCAGAAAAACATCGGCATAGGACCAGAAGGACTTAAGGAGGAGACCTATGACATGACTTACCATGTTAGGTACTTGTGCTAAAACCATCCACCCACAAAAGCCTTGCAGGGCTCCTCCTGGTTCTGGTAGATGCCTATTTATCTATTTCTTTGATACCAGAATATACTGGGCATTTCAAATTTTGTCCTGGAGTGTCTATAGAAGTGCCTCAGTCCTGGCAATGTTGAGCATCACATCGGGACAAGGCAATTGGTATTCCTCCTGCTGGTCTCATGCCCAGCCAGGTCTGGCAGTGGTCCCAGAGCTCACCAACAGAAAAGGGGGAGGAAGGAGGCTACATTTTTAATCTTTAATTGGAGCCGTGAGATATCTGGATCTAGCATCTTATCCCCATACCTCAGTCCTTCACGAGCACAGTAATTACAGAGCCAGAGGGTATGCTACCAAGATGGAGGAGAGCAGGGAGCTGGGAGGAGGTGGTCCCATTCCTGTCAGTTGAAGCTGTTTAACTTTTCACTAAATTAATTTAGTTTACCCCTGCCTCCAGCTAATGCCGCAACTTGTGGGATAGGGACCTGCACAGCTACTTGCTCTGCCTCATCGACAGTGGCCCAGACCCACAAAGAAGGGTGGTCTGGAATGGGAGAGGTGAGACCAACCTCACAGCTCCAGGTGTGCCAGAGAGGGCTTGGGATCTGGCTTCGGGACTGGGGCACCCTCTTGAGTGCCACCACCTCTTTGAATCCTCTCAGTCTCCTACCTGCCAAGCGAGTCCTTCGCCTGCCAACAGCATCCTGGCCAGCAGAACTGGGTCAGTGATCATACCCCTGTACTGGGCACTGGTGAGGCCCCATCCTGAGTACTGTGTCCAGTTTTGGGCCCCTCACCACAAGAAAGACATTGAGGGGCTGGAGCGTGTACAGAGAAGGGCAACGGAGCTGGTGAGGGGTCTGGAGCACAAGTCTTGTGAGGAGAGGCTGAGGGAGCTGGGGGTGTT
>JAOXNO010000024.1:86089462-86099678 GCA_028565335.1 Limnodromus scolopaceus
CCAACCTGAACCATTCTATGATTTCTCTGGTGGCAATGACAGCACGAAGGCATCGCTGGGGCTTGTCTGACTCTGTGACCGCTCAGCACATACTGAAACCACAGTAAACTTCCTTAAACCACCAACCCCCCCCACCTCCACTGCCGTGGAGTTTCCTCTTGGGGCAGAAGTTACAGATCTCTCTTGCTGCCTACGGTAATTGTAACTTTCTTTTTTAAGCGTGCAGAAAAGAGACATAACTCTTTTTGTGAAATCGTCTAAGTTACAACACTTAAAATGCCACTACGACCTTTAGCATAATTTATGTAACATCATCGTGAAGTTTGATGGACAGATAGTGGATGACTTTGGAAAAGAAAAGGTAATCAGGGTACTCATCATGACATGTTTAAAACATATACTTGATATTTCTTCAACAACTTCAACCTGGAGCTGAAAATCATAAATGTGTCATCCAAGTCCTCAGCTCAGTATTACTTTCTGATGGTATCTGTAAGTGAAAGATTAAGTGTGGTTTATTATCATGTGGGTACAATCCTCTAAAATGCCCTGGCTCAACTATGGGTTATGAATTATTTCTGTAGGTAAAGAATTGCATGAACACGTAGAAATCTCAGGAAAAAAAAATGTTTCCAGAATAAATAATGTTTTGCAACTCTTCATTTAGCTATACAATGTATTCCTTTTTTTTTTTTTTTAAATTCAAATCATGTCTAAACTAGATCTTTAGACAACAGCAGTTCCTACAGCAGAGTTAATACTAAATGAGTTAATACTAGAGTTAAGGACTATTTTACGGCTTGATGCCCTTCCACATTTCTTGAGTGTATTCAACATTAAACATGAACTAAAATAGACAGGGAAGCAACTTACCATAGAAATGGTGAGGGCTGCAAGCCCAAAGTGGAAGAGAAGTATTATTTTTAATCACGCCAAATCCTGCCTACAGCTTGGGGGTTTACCTGAGTTCAAGCTAAAATGAGGCTCGCAAACTATTGCAGAGGAATGAAAAAAACCCTACAGAAAAAAAAACCCAACCTTCTATGTGGGCTTTTTTAAGATTTTCACAGGGACCAGCTCCTCAGGTGTTAATTCAGGGCCTGGGAAGGGGCCAGAGCAATAACCCCTTACAAAAGAAATTGTGGGAAGGGTGTGGATGGGCACCAGAAGTTCTGGGGAGAGAGATGAGAAGGCAGAGGCAGGAACCTTGGGTAAGAAGGAGATGTCCATGAGGAACAGGAACATGTGGGGCAACCAAGAGCTGGGGAGGGTGGGGATACGCTCAGAAATCTCTGGCTGGGCTGGATTGACGATGAGGGCACTGTGGGCTCTCACGTCAGACTGAGATTGAATGAGACTTTATCAAGAATTACTTGTTGCTGAACAGAAAACAACCGCCCGACAAAGCCACAGTTTCATTCAAATCTTCATCAAGAGGTGACATTAATGTTTCTTATGGCTAAAATCAGTGCTGTTGTTTGCCTTGTTTATATTCACACAGCTTAGGAAAAGTAACATAGCATGGTGTCCAGAAATAAGGCCAGGGACAACCACTGAAGAACTAACTCTTTAAACATGTTTGTATTTTGAGGGTGGTGAGATCCTGGCCCAGGTTGCCCAAAGAAGCTGTGGCTGCCCCATCCCTGGAGGGGTTCAAGGCCAGGCTGGATGGGGCTTGGAGCAACCTGGTCTGGTGGGAGGTGTCCCTGCCCAGGGCAGGAGGCTTGGAACTCCATGATCTTTAAGGTCCCTTCCAACCTGAATCATTCTATCTGTGTGTCATTGCGGGGAAGCAAGGGAGGCTCTCGTATTTCCCAGCAGATAACTGGGGTCCATGGGGCAAGAAGGCAACTTGGGTTTGCATTTGAAAGCCCTCGGCAGGGACTAATGGTGTGTGGTTGATGTGCGTGAGAATAAATACATGCTTCACCTTGGTGTTGTGATCCCTGTGATCCCAGGGAACAAGGGAGAGGTGAGTTCTGCAGCTGATGCATTCTTTGTTCACGTCCAAGACAAAGTGAATGGGAATTTAATCTACAGGTACTTCTCCCAGAAGTGATCAAAGTAGTAATTGAATTAAGCAGGAATTAAGCAGACAAACAGCAACGACAACCCCCTAAGCCAAAACGTGTCTTGATCAAAGAGCAAGTGCTGATAATGCATTAGCTGTGATGGAACTGATTAGGCTGCTGACTGAGAGAAAATTGGTCCTTTTTGTTGTTGTTATATTGACCAGACCCTCTGAGTCTATTAATTCCTTCGAGCTGTGCTTGGGTAACACTGAGAGCACCACAGGACCTGTCCTTTGAGAAATAACCTCAGTAAAGCCACAGACACAACACACGCAGAGATAAATGAAACGGGAATCAGAGCCACACAAGTGAGCTGTGTTTCGTCTTCTATCAAAAGTGAGGTGAAGATCGTTAACCAGTTCTCAGAGCGGGACTTGTGCAGAAAGCCTGAGGGGGTGGGCAGGAGAAGAGGTGCTCTTTCTCGGCTGGCTCCTCTCACACCCCAGAGACAGGAGAGCAGTTCCTGCTGCTTAAAGACCTGTCCCAGCTCGTTTAATCTGTTTTTCATTTGGGAATGTCTTCGGTTTGATCCTTTGCTTTCCTTTCTTGATATCTCCTAACGACCACCCACCTCCACATAGGTGGTTTTTTAACAGAAACATGCAGGTGACATCCTGAAGACTGTCACCAGATTGAAGCGATCATCGCCCCCCTGCTGCCCATCCACGGTTCTTTAGTAACCCTGAGGAGTTCCGCAAAACAATATCCAAACTACACAAACAATATGTCACTTTTCCTTCCTGTTTATACAAAAGTATACATTTGTGCAGATAAACTTAGACCAGCTGATTACTGTGGGACCGACCTCCAGCCAGAGGGAGGGAACATCGGGAGGAAAATAATTTTAGCCTCAGCTGCTTTCCCTGGGAACGGGAAGAGGCTTTAATGCACTCTTCCCAAAGGCAGAGGACGGAAACTAGCTCTGTTTTGCAGGCGTCAGCTTTCTGAGCAGCGTGTGCTGGAAGGAGCTCCCCAAGACCATGGAGGAACGACAACCTGAGCAGAAGAAGAGCAAGGGTGTGGAGCATAGAAACCTGCCAGAACTGCTCAATGCACACCAACCACAAGTAGTGCATCTCCTACTCTCTTCCCACTAAACTTTCACAGCAGCAGTTGCAAAATAAATGGGTTTTCTTTGTTGTCAGAGCGAAGGATTTTCCAAAGTTCCCCAGAGATACAGGAATAAAGGTGCCACCAGCTTTCAGCAGAGTTTCCTCCAAGCTTTTTGAAATCCTAGCCCACTTGCCTCACAGACGCACAGCACCTTCCTGACCGCAGCATCTGAGCACCTCACCATTAATCTTCCCAGCACCTCTGCCAAGCAGCCCAGATGTAACAGCTCTGATTTACAGCATCATGGGGTTGTTCAGCTTGGAGAAGACAAGGCTCCGGGGAGACCTTAGAGCCCCTTCCAGTCCCTAAAGGAGCTACAGGAGAGATGGGGAGGGACTCTTGATTAGGGAGAGGAACCATAGCACAAGGGGGAAGGGTTTAAAACTGAAAGAGGGGAGAATTAAATGAGATACCAGAAAGAAATTCTTTGCTGTGAGGGTGGTGAGACCCTGGCCCAGGTTGCCCAGAGAAGCTGTGGCTGCCCCATCCCTTGGAGGGGTTCAAGGCCAGGCTGGATGGGGCTTTGAGCAACCTGGTCTAGTGGGAGGTGTCCCTGCCCGTGGGAATTTACTTTTGGGGCTTTACCCATTATGGTCTTTTGTGAAAAGTGTCTGTGGGCACCATGGGAAGGAAAGGGAGGGAAAGGCACCCCCTCTCTTTGGGCTATCTTGCCTGTCAGCAGGAGCCCAAGATAATGAAGAGGCTCAAACCTGCCTGTATCCCCCAAATCTGAGTCTTTTGCTCGTGGGTGCCCTCCCTTTCTGAAGGCACAAAAGCTTTTTCTGAAGGCTCAGGGACACCACAGTTACTTTGCTGCTCCATGAGACCCCTTTCTCTCTTCCCTGTCCTCACTTGCTAAGGAAAGTGCTGGGGGGTAACAAACGCTCGGCCTTGCTGGACCACGATGCTGAAACCAGTGTCTCTGGGTATTTTGGGCAGGTTCCACTGACAGAAACAAGACAGCCAAGTCAGCCAGCCCCACTTGCTGTTTTTTTTTTTCCTTAACCAGTGTTATCAGAGCTTTCTGACTAATTAGCAAATGGCAAAGGACAGTCTTGTGCTTTTGAAGTGTATATGGTCTGACACCCACTGCAATTTCTAGAGTGTAGAGGCAATTACTCCAAGGAATATGCCCAAGCACTGTAAGAAGTAGTTCCCTGGAACTCCCCATCACCTGCTGCATCCACCTGGCTGGGCACTTAGTCTCTATTTTCATTAATATAACTCTCTCTGGGAGCCCATAATCCAGTTTTAAATGCCTTTCATAGCCTTCTGGCATATGTACCCAAGCACTTTATGAAACTTTACAAAAAAAAAAAAAAAAACAAACTAAGAAAAGGGCTGTGTTACAACAAGAATACTGAAGCTGCTGCAGTGCCCGGTGCCAGCCTTCCCGTGACTCTGAGGTTAAAAGAAAACAAACAAAGAATAAACACAGCAGAGAGAGCACAAAGTAAAAAGTAATGAACATACCGAGGTACGGTTTGATAGAGGTATCAAACAAGAGCACTGTAATTGTTCGGCTTAGTTCTTAACGTAAGAAACTTCTAACACTGAGAAGTGTCTTTGATCTGAACAAGGGAACAAGTGGCTTTGATATGGAGGAAAACAAGTGTGCTGGGAGAGAGACATATCCTGTGCCTCTTGCGTAATTACGAAAACGTAACCAAAAAGGAGCTCTTTGGTGAGCTGCAGGCATCTTTGATGGCATGTGCGCAAGGAAGTGACCGGACAGACTCTGGGAAGTTGTGGGCCGGGAGCTTCCTGCCCTTGTGCAGCGATGTGTTGTGGTCCCTGAACTGCCATCAGCATTTTGGAAAAAAAAAAAAAAGTCAAGGTCTAGGTCTAAGGAGAGATGATTATGCAGAAAACACATTTAGAACTTATTTTGAAGTTGGTCCAAGTTTTATGTCATACCGTTTCTCGACCACATTCCTAGCATTGCTTTGGAATGACAATGGGAAAGAAAACTACCTTTTCTAGTGAAAAAGCTGAACTATTTGAAATGACCTGTGAAGGAACCACGTGCCTTAATTTTCTGGGATGGCAATAACCAGGAACATCCCATGACTGACTGTGTCAAAGTTTCGTTCAGGGTAAAAACAGATCTCACCTCTTCCTATAAAATCATAGAATCATAGAATGTGTTGGTTTGGAAGGGAACTTTAAAGGTCATTTACTCCACCCCCCTTGAATTGAGCAGGGACATCTTTAAGTAGATCAGGTTGTTCAGAGCCTCATCAAGCCTGACCTTGAATGTCTCCAGGGATGGGGCCTCCACCACCTCCCCGGGCAACCTGTTCCAGTGTTTACAGGTAAAAGAGGTTTTGGCAAGATTTTCTGTTCTGTCTGCTGGGGGAAATCCTGAACTTGTCATCTAGAGCTAGAAACTAGGTCATCTAGAAACTGAGACCAGGTAGATCACCGCTACTGTTTCTTCTTCCACTGGTCTTCCTGTGTGTACCGTGGACTTAATGTTGTTGTTGTTGTTATTCGAAATGACAATCACAAGATGTGATATGCCACTATCTACCCAAACAGGAGAAAAACACAAGCACATCAGACACCTCCCCCTTTGAGTCCAGTCCATGAGCACCAGGAGTGATGGAAAACACCAGATCCATCAGTCACACTGGCGTCCCCATCCACCAGGCACCATGAAGCTATTAGTGACTGAGAAACAGTCAAGTGTCACATAGTTAAATTACTGTGTCATGGTGGCCTTCAGTAACACCCCATAAAAGGCCCTCAGAAATCCTTCCCCAAAATCTCAGGAACGTGACAGAAAGGGCTTGTCCTCAGCGAGGCTCCAAGTGAGCCCAGCACATCATAAAAAACACAGTTCATAACTTGCCGCGTCCCACTCCATTACAGACAGAGATGCAGCCGCGGCGCGCACATCTGGCCACACATCTGTCGCCTCTCCAGCTATCGCCCTGGGACAGAAAGCTCTGCACAGCAGCATCCAGGAGTCAGTGGCTTCACGAGAAAGGAAAGCAGCCGGAGCTGCGAGGCAGTGGGACCCAGCAAAAGCAACCCGGTTCTGCAACGCTCATCGCCACCTCCAGTGTCCCACCGTAGGCACCCTGAACAGACGAAACGAAGGCAAGGGAACAGCCCGAGGTTCCCTCGTACACTTCGCATCGCTGGCCCCCAGATTCGCAGAAGCAGTGACACAAGTGGTATGAATTAAGCTCGCAAGCGTTACTGATTTTTCTGGGTGTAAAAAGCCCTATTTTTTCAATTCAAGTATGGAGGGAATCAGCAACACAGTACATGCAAAATAAATTAGTGGTTCATCCCCAGACCAAGCAGGCCATAACTGTGACTGCCCAGTTCTTGTTCCTATCTGGTTTTGGTCTCCATGACTCATAAACCCAGCAGATGGTTTCTCCAAAACCACAGCCGTTGGCCATTTCATCTATTTCTTCCCAGCTGATCTTCAGCTCATTTAGGTCTTTGTTAACGTTTTTGTTGACACAATCCTCTTGGTCACCCATGGCCTCTCTTCCCAAACATTTTCTGGACCCATGCTGGCGGCAGGACCCTGCCAGCTTTCCACTTCACTGTGCTCCTGACCTAACCAGCTTTCCTACCATAGCTTACTGGCTGTGGTCCAGCTCTCTCAGACATTTCCAGACCCATAGCCCAGCATGTTCTCTCAGCTATTCTCCTCTGTCAACATTAAGAGACAAAGTGAACGGTTTTAACTCTTACCATCCATATTTATTCCCACCAGAACACACAGTGTTGGTACTTCGCTGCTTCAGAGTTTTACCTGCTGAATGGTTTTCACCAGCTTCTCTCCTTGACCTTTCCTCTGGCCTTTCCGTTGTTGGTGTACCAGTATGGGCTCACCAAGGAAACGAAATTCCTCAGCAGTACTGACCTTTTACTGCCTCTTGTTGAGCTGCATCTACTGTTCTCCTCCAGCAAAGAGCAAACAAGGCTTCTCCAGGCCTCCTCTCTGTGTCGGACACCATTTGGCACCTTTGCCTTGCTGCCAGGAGTAGATGCTTCAAGGTGTCTGCTCACCCATATGTCCAGGGCTCCCGTCACCACCCGACACCATCCCAACGCTTCTGCCTGAGGTATCCCTTAGCCCACCTGAAAAGAGAAGAGGCAATTGCGATCACCTTTGCCAAATTTCAGTCATTGCCTCCCTGGGGGTGTTCAAGACCAGGCTGGATGGGGCTTAGAGTAACCTGGTCTGGTGGGAGGTGTCCCTGCCTGTAGCAGGAGGTTGGAACTGGATGATCTTTAAGGTCCCTTCCAACTCTAATCGTTCTATGAGTCTATGATTAAACCAAGCTGCTGGCTTTGGGAGGGGGTTTTACACCACGCTCACCATTGGCTTAGAGTTGCAGTTTTGTTTTTCTATTTCTCCTGACGTTTCCCAGGTGCTGCAACCTTCCCTGGGCTCTCTCCAAACCACCACGACTGTGAGGAGACCATTGCCAAGGCGGTACGGCTCGTGGTTGGCCCTGGCTCTCCAGTGTGTTTTCTGGAGTCCTCTGCCAGCAGCCGTGTTTGCTCCATACGTGACCTCCCATCTCCGAAGCCGCCTCATCTACCCCCATCGGCAGCCACCATCCTTTCCTGTAGAGCCCAGCTTGTCTTGCTGGCTGGAGACCTCACTGAAACTAAGCACGTAACCAAGAAAATCCCAGTTATTATTATTGCAGTTCACATATGTGCCCCTAGCCTGGCCAAGCCGCGGTGTTCTCTGCAGCAGAAGACAACCCTCTGGGACCAACTGCTGTTCTCTTGTTAACTTGCAGCACGTTTCCACGAACACGATTTTGCCCCCAGTAGGTCTCAGGAGCAAAAAGCCGGTCTGTTTTCTACAGGACAGCTGACCTCAGCAAACATTCATGGTGAGGATCGCACCCGGAGCACCACTTTTACCTCGAATTTATTGCCTTTCTCTGTTTGTATCAAAACACAAAGTGGGATTGTGGGAGAAGACAGTGAAAAATAATACCTCAAAAAAATCGCGGTGTGA
The DNA here is from genome assembly GCA_028565335.1 of Limnodromus scolopaceus. Taxonomy (NCBI): domain Eukaryota; kingdom Metazoa; phylum Chordata; class Aves; order Charadriiformes; family Scolopacidae; genus Limnodromus; species Limnodromus scolopaceus. The sequence continues at coordinate 86,097,653 of JAOXNO010000024.1, forward strand.
AAAGGTGGCAACATGTTTCTGGCACAGGGATCTGAATGAGAAAACTTCAAATATGTAAACAACCCCGAAATGCTACAAAAGATCAGTCCAGTCATATCTGCCACATGACTGGCTTTATTATAACTGGAAGCCATACAGGTACTGAGGTCGGATTTTCTTTAATACTTTCAGATATTCTGTGAGCTTCAGAAGGGAACGCTTGGCATAAATACTGCTTGCAAAAGGGCTTTTCAGCAAATGTATTAATCTTACGGGATCTGCCAAAATGAAAAATCTGTCTATCTTTCCACGGATTTTCCGTATCTTTTGGCATGTTCACGCAATAGGAAAAAATCTGGGGGTTTTTAATTATGATTATTGTTTTGGAAGTTCAGTAGCGCTCTCAAGACTTTAATCCTGGGCGTTGAATTGCACAATGAAACCACTGACCCGTGTAGGCGTTGCAAACCAGAAAACTTACAAAGGCTTTGATAGAAGTCACTTCTCCCTGCGAAACCCTGAAGGTGCCAGTAGGTTTGGGTCCAGGTGCTGGCCCATGGCTTCCCTTTGAGGAGATGGAAAACAGGGAACCAGCTCTGATCTTGATCAGGGAATGGAGTGATAGGACGAGGGGGAATGGTTTTAAGATGAAAGAGGGAAGATTTAGATGAGATCTCGGGAAGAAATTCTTTGCTGTGAGGGTGGTGAGAGCCTGGAACAGGTTGCCCAGAGAAGCTGTGGCTGCCCCGTCCCTGGAGGGGTTCAAGGCCAGGCTGGATGGTGCTTTGAGCAACCTGGTCTGGTGGGAGGTGTCCCTGCCCATGGCAAGGGGTGGGAACTGGATGATCTTTAAGGTCCCTTCCAACCCAAACCCTTCTATAATTCTATGATTTTCACACTGGGACCCTTTCTGTGCCGGGAGCTGCAACTGGGACAGGGGGGGACCGAGGGTCCCTCAGGGCCAAGAAAGAACAAGCTCCCCAGGGTCGAGCATCCCCATCAGATCCCATCCCAACCCCACTACTGCTTCCAGAGCCAACACGCTGCAAAACCCCCTTGTTTGGGCTCACGGCACTGGTTTCCTCTGGTGTGCCAGAGGCGATGCCGACGTTTTGTCTCTGAGTTCAGTGGTAATGACATGTTTGCTGCAGGATGTAAAAATAGAAATGTATGGATATGGTAATCCCTCCCTGAAAGCCTGGCCAGTGCTGCTCAGGGAACGGCTAAACATGCAAGCTAACCCCCATCACGCTTTCCTGCATGTTTTTCATCCTCTTTAGCTGTACCTTTGCTTCAGGCCAAGGGCGGCCAAGTCTGAGAGGCCATGGCAAGAAAAATAATACAGCAAGAGCTGTGTTTAAACAAGTTCTTCTGTTAAAGAAACTGTGTCAATTTGGAAATCTTGCATCTGCATGAAAGTATTTTCAGCTGCCATCGCTACAAGCCCTGCCTTAAGTCTCCAGAGGTAAAACCAGATCCCAGCAAAGAAATCAAAGCGTACTCCCTCTCTTCCAACGCATTTACTGGGGTGAATCTCTGGAATTTGGCACACTGGCAGAAACATGGCCTTTTTCTCTAAGGTGTATTTTTTTACATAAGTAAAAGGAAGAGAACAAAAGACCATTTACAAAAGCTGAAAAACCATGATGGTGAAAAAAATGGGGGTGAGGGGTTCATGTTCAGGCTGATATAGCAGAACTTAAAACAACTTCATTCTTTCAAACACAGATGTGGGTGTCAAGTCCACACCAAAAAATGAATTTAGTTCATGGCTGGCCAGATTTTTAGATGTTCTCCACATAAACCACTGGAGAGGCTTCTTGGTCATGTTTTCTCCTTCCAAAAATGACATAATAAGAAAGGGAAGGGGAAGGAAAGGAATTCAGCTGAACCTTGGCAATAGGTGCAGGCTCCATCCCAGAAAAAAATATAGTCAGTTTGATACTATATACCAGGCTGAGTATATACAGAATCACAGAATGGTTTGGGTTGGAAGGGACCTTAAAGATCATTGAGTTCCAACCCCCTGCCCTGGGCAGGGACACCT
>JAOXNO010000024.1:86193569-86205462 GCA_028565335.1 Limnodromus scolopaceus
CCTGTGGGACCTGCTCTGGGTGACCCTGCTCTGGCAGGGGGTTGGACTGGATGATCTCCAGAGGTCCCTTCCAACCCATATCATTCTGTGAGTCTGTTAATGTGGGAGTGTTCCTTTGAGTAAGATCATCTGATGGAGGACCTTGTCACAGGGGATGATAAAGAAAAAGGAGAAGCTATAAACAGAATGTACAGAGACACAAACCTGAAGACAAATAACAGTCAAAAACAAGAAACGAACCTGGCCAGGAGCACTGAATGAAGGGCTATCAAGAAATTATGGGGCAAACCAAGACTTTGCAACTGATAAACATGCAGATCTGAAGGTCCAGGGCATCTGAAAGTGAGGGGGGTTGGGGAGGAACAAAGTGGGAAACAGAAAGGGGTAGAGAAGGGTCAGTTGCATATAAAACAGGGCCAGTCAGTGTGTTTGTTGGACTGAGCCCTGTGCCTCATCATGGTGGTCAGTCCCAGCTTCTTTTGAAGTCCTGTCCTGTGCTGTCAGGACTAAGTGCCAGGTACTGGTGAGACCCCAGCATGAGATGACAAGCCACTGGGCCAGCAACAGGAGTCAAACCAGGCTGCAGATGCCCTGGGCTGTGGTGTGATCTACAGGAGCAAGCAGGGGTCTTGGCCACCAGATGCTGGGATGGGACCAGCATGTCCCAAACACCAGCTACTGGGAGGGACTGGAGGGAGGCAAGTAAAAGGCTGTTCTGTCTCCTGCAGGAGTCCTGCAGGAGCTGGCAGTCCTGGCTGGACTGGCCAAGGTCCTCCACTCCAGAGTTTATGTATCTGTATATAAAGACTATTTCACATTGGTTACACATCAGAGCTAATGCAGAATATGAAGCTTATCAACTGTATTTCCTTTAAGCAAGATAGATAGTTCTCTTCTGTAATTTTGGGAACTTACTATTAACAGACACCCAGGCAAAGCTTAAGATCGTAGCTTGAAGTCCACTCCCTCCTTTTGGTGTTACAGGGGCTCTTGGTTATCTAAAGCATGAGTTACTCTTTGAATGTACTCCAAAATGTTTTCAAAATGTTCTTGCAAAGCTGTTCTTCACTTTGGAAGTTGCCTTTCCTCCTCGGTTCATCCCAGTGTGAATGCCACTTTGATATCCATTTTTCTCCTAGAGATGACTAAGGTGAAGATTTAAGGCCTAATTTTAGGCTTATTCATGTCTGAATAAGTGTAGAACACATCTGAATGAGAAAATCTGTGTTCATTTGGAAAGACATCCAGCTAAACTCATTATTCCAAAAAACCAGCAAGCAATCACAATATCCATGGGACAAGTCACACTGAATATTTTGTCCTTCAGCTCTGATTTACCTTGGAAATCAGACTTATGTTTCAAAACCCTTACAAAGGTTTTTTTTATTTTTGTGCAATGTCTTTATTGTTATGAAAAAATATGCTTAAATCTTAAAAAACCTGCCTTATCATCAATAAGAAAATAAAAAATAAATAAATAAATCCATGAAAGCAATTGGTGGACCTATATAGCTTCTTGGAGGTACAAATCACATGCAAAAATCACAAAGTTATACATTCTAAGCTAGGTATATATTGTCAACCATTCCTACCATCCGTTAGACGATTTCCAACTTGGGGGCAGAAGCAGAGGGCACAGTTTTTTTGTTTGGCTGGGGAATAGTTGGTTGGGGTTTTTGTCTTTTTTTGTTTTGGTTTGTTTTACTTTGATTGTTTTAAATAAAGTATTAGTAGCTTCAATCCACATGGACATGGACAGATACCCTGTGTTTTAAAGACTATCCCATCTACAGCCTATTTTCAACTGAAATTTCAAAGATATTAACAACTCTGAACAAAACATCATGGATAGCTATTTAGAGGCCTCATAGGGAGAAAGAAAATTCCATTAGAGAAGAATGATGAAGCTCAAATGCCTACATTAATTTTACAGAGAGAAACCACTACTTCCCATTATCGTCTTTGACACCTTAATTTTTCAATGAAGTCCCTACACACCCAATGGAACATCAGTCATGAAGTTCTCTGCAACAAACACCTCTATTCACATGAAGCTAGAATACAAAACCCTTATGGTAGGGACAATATAATTTCATTATTCAATGCCTTCACCATCATCACGGAAATAAAGACAATGAATTTTGTTCCTGAGTTATTCCACTCTTTCTTTGTAGCTCTGATGTTGTACTTTCTAAATCTTTCCCCTGTTATTCTTTGATTCTCTTCACTAGGAAGAGGATAAATTTACCAACAAAATGGACACACTGATAGAAAAGTGCTGTTAAAAGGTCCAAAGGAAAATATGAACATTTTGTCCTTCAACTTAAGTCCACACACAAAGTCAATGTATAAATTGGATCGACAGATTCAAGCTTATCTGGTATATAAAGCTAAACGATGCAGAAAACACTGAAGATAAGTGGTGGCAATCACTTCCTTCCAGAAAAGACTCAAATCTAAGGGAATAGATTTTCAGGATTTTTAGAAATTAGGCACTTCAACAAAGTTTTAACTTTGTGAAAATACTGAAATTCAGTTCTCTCAGAAAAATAAAAACTGATCTGGAAATTTATTAAAATATCTATTTATATTGCAATTTGATAAAGGATAATGCTGCTTAGTTCTACTTTTTTTTTTTAAACCCAAGACTGTACAAAGCATTCCACTTCCAGACTTAACTAAGTAGGAATCAAACTGTAAAAGCTTATTTATCTTTTCAGCCAGATTTAGAGATTTTACTCAGTTTTCACAGTTCCTCTACAAGCATAACCCCCAAACACAGCTAGAGATAAAACAAGTCCAAGTCAAGACTCCTACTACAGAATCAATTAGCTGTGACTATCAAAATATATGTGATAAAAAAAACCCTGTTGCTTTATTGGAAAATAAAGCATACAAATCTTTACCTGCAGCTCTGTAAAGTATTTTAGGTTCAAAGAATATGCATGGATTTTTATCCTCTATGCACGACAGCAGCAGTCCTTTGGCCTGAAGAGGACTCCTTGGAATAACAACCTGTAAAAATATTTTTTAAACAGTTTCTTTAAACTGCAATTCTGCTACAAGCTTCCTCAATTAATATGAAAAACCAAGCAATTATTTCCTTTAAATAAAACTACATACAGATTGAGCAGTTCTTACAAAAGGAATTAACATCAGTGCTATATTACTAACATATTCCAAATGGATTTTATTTTGTTCATTAATGAGGCTTGAACACTTCCCCTCTATCCCACAACTTAAATACTAATGGACTCCCTTCCAATAAAGTAGAACTAACATCTTAATAACATTTTAAGGTAGAAGGAACAAAAGAAAGTCAGTCAGGTAAAATAAATTAATAAATAAATAAATACTAAGTATAAATAATTAAATGTTAGTTTAGTAAAATTAATGTAGATGTATGACAAAAAAAAAAAAAAAATCAGCTAAGTGATCCTCAGATTTGGCAGAGCAGGCCTAGAAGGTGTTCAGACTTAGTCCGGTAAGTTTTGAAGACTAAAAAAGGAAATAGTTATTTAAAGTTTAGTTCCTTTGCTTATGCTGGAAGCCCGAAATTTGTTTTGGAAATGAACAAATACCAAAAAATACCTGTAACTATCATCAAGCAAAGGAAAACTAGGCAAGGCCTCCAGATGTACTCTGAATACTTGAAAGGAAAAAGTAGAATCGATTTGCCAACAGAAAAGCTAATTTTGGATGATCTAAGAAACTGTTGATTATGAACAGAAAATTACCACATTATCACAGTTTAAATGAAAATAGAACCTGAGAGCTCAATTGCCTCAAATGAGAAGGACCAGCTAATTTACATCCCAGAGATCTCAAAGAGCTGGCACGTGCCGCGTGAAGTCTACTGGCAAACATTTTTGTAGCTGCAAAGTTAGAAGTGGCACCTTCCGACTGAAACCATTAGTTGTAGCACTTGTTTAAAAAAAATAATAAAATAATAAAAAAATCCATTCAATTACAGACATGTTACCTTACTGCCTTCCAGGAGTTTCCAAGGCTTCAAAATATTTTTTTGAGAGTAAGAACATTTAATTACATAAAAGTAACAGAAAAGAATCAAAACACAACCTAAATCTGCTATCACATTAAATTAGCTTGATAAGTGATTTTTCTAAACAAGGGAGAAGCACTCTATTAATATTTCACTGAAGCATTTGGCAACAGACACATGGGAAATTACCCAACTGATGGATGTTACTAGCGCAGCTCCTTAGGGATCATTTTTAGGACTTTATTTACCTTATTCACTTACGATGTTAAGTCAGGACATGGTAATGAAACCTATTCAAAAGCTGAGAGTCACTGCCACTAGAGAGGATGATACCAAAAAGACCTAGTTCACGTTACGGACATGATTGACAAAAGCAAACTGAACAATACATACTGAAAAGTCACACATTTAAGAACTACATTGTTGGTATAAACGTAGAATAAATGTATATTCATAAACATATATTTAGAATAAATATAAATTCAGATCTGAATTTATTATCTGCTCCAAGGACAACAAGGACACTATGCAGTACAGCCCTAAAAAAGCATAATAATACAACCAAGGTAGTGTTAGTGCTATTGCAAAAATCAGTGCTGGACACTCAGCTGGAATACTTCATGACTATAGCAACTGTTTCAAAAGAAAATAAATGGAACAGGTGCCAAAAAGAGCTTCAGAAATTGTTAACATCTCTGCGATAGTTTGATTTGTTTAGTCTAAGACAACAAAGACTAATGGGAAAACAATTGTTCTCCTTGCATATGGAAGTGAAGATGAAGGACAGATAAGTTAAATATACAAGTCAGTCGGGAACGAATTGAGGCTGGAAATGAAAAGAAAGCTTCTAGTGACAGCAAATATTCTGTAGCAGTCTTACAATGCAATAGAGTGAGTACAGGAATTTTGGAAAACAGTCTGATCCATTACGACGTGCATCATCGCAACAGCAGACAAAAGATCCAACCATCCAGCAATGTCCTCATCAACCCAACGAGCCTTGTCTTAAGCACTAATGACTACAGTTCTTCCCCCGCACAGCCCAAGCCCTGCAAACTCCCTTCTGCTCGGAGAAATCCAAACCTCACCTCTCACTTAAGAAAAAAACAAAATAAAAATCTTAAATCATGAATCTGCCAGGGAGCTTGATGAGAGGGCAGTTTTGAAAACCATTCTCCCCAAAGATCAATCCTTCCCAGCTTGTAATACAGGGCCCTTCCTCCCGTAATTTGGACAAAATATGCATAGATATGGCACTTTTGCAAATGCATCTGAACCAGAAGTTCATTTTCATTTCTGGATTCGTATGTTAAAGGCTGGGTTTGAGTTCAATCAAAATAAGACCTTCAACCTTGAAGATAAAGCCTTAAACATTATTAACTGCATCAATGCAAAAAATAAAGGAACAACATTATTTTCACAAAGATAGAAAATTCCAGAGAGTCTAAAATACTTCTCCATGCATCAAAAACTAGTATATTGTTCCATCAGTTCCACAAAATGTAACGTGCTCTTTACCCTTAACTGAGGTGAGAGCTGTTAGTGGTAGTAGTCTATTTTAGCACCTTACTCAAGGAAAACTGAATGAATGTGAAAAACCAAAAGGAGGAAAGATCAGAGATGAGAGAAAAGAAATTGAAGTATTTGGAGTGATAAAACACAATCTTGACTTACTTATTCAGAAGATTAAGCACAGTAGTACTAGGTTGCTATGAATGAGAAAGTTTTAATCAGTGGACCACTACATCTCAGCTCTTGGTTCAGTATAAAGATTTGAGATTGACCAACAAGATCAGCACAGATTACCTAGACCTGGCATCAGTATCTCAATCATATAAGTTATCTTGTGCTTCCATATGATAATAAACTATCCTAGTTTTTACACAAGCTCGAGAAACCATTTTAAAGCTCAATTACCTAGCAAAAGACTTTGTAGATTGCTTTTGTCTGTATTAGGAAATATTTTCTAGTTCAGAATAGGAACACCTCAAAGATTACAAAGAACACCCAAAGACAAAAACGCATTCTGTTTCTCACCTCTCATGAGAGAAAACGTGAATAATACAAGATTTCTTATTTAAGCAAAGAGAAACAAGTAGGAGAAATGGCTATGATCTCCCTGCAAATGAGTAATATCTGAAGTTTTAGAACACCAAAATTGCATATAGACAACAGTTTGAACACCGGATAAACAGTGAACATGTGTCTTCAGCAACAAATACTGGTTTTGCTTAAGTCCTCCACATTAATTTATCTATGACTCATTTCTCAATGGACTGGATGCCAGTTAAACCAGAAGTACAAGTCCATAGACAAAAAATTTACTCAGAAAACAATGGAGAGCTGACAAAGGGGGTTTTATTAACCTGAGATAACTACATCCTGCCCCTCCCTCTTCTCCAGGAAAGTTACCCATCTAAATGCCAGGAACCTCAGCTTCAAGGGATGCCACCATCTCCAACAGAAAACTTCCCTAAAGTTATCATTTAGAGAATCACAGCGCAGTTGAGGAGGCAGGGACCTCCAGACATCACCTGAACCAACCTCCTGCTCAAGCAGGGCCACCTAGAGCTGGTTTCCCAGGACAACATGCAGGCAGCTTCTGAACGCCTCCAAAAAGCACATAAATACCAAGTGCTGTATCTATTAAAGATTGCTTTAATAATGGCTATGAATTATTCAACTCCTAACACTGTTTAACTTTTATAACTTGGAAACTTCTAAAAGAGTTTTTAATTAACATATTCAGGTTTCTTGCTTCCATTCTTTTTCCCCTGCCTGCACCCAGACTCCTTATTAATCAGGTTCATTAAAAAACAAACAAACCAAAAAAGTAAGAGTTACCATACCTTTATTCCTGGACAGTGAGCAAAGAAAGCTTCTGGACTTTGAGAGTGATATAGCGCACCATGTCCCACACATCCCCAGGGGGCTCTGATGGTGAGATTTCCACAATTAAACAGGTCTCCAGAACGGTAACGATATTTTGCTGCTTCATTAACAATCTGGGAAGATTTATATACAAAAATAATATTCAGTCCAACAACTTTAGTTACGTGTCATGAAGCCTCTACCATACATAAGGTGTAACTACATCATCTGCACCACACATGGGATTGAGAGGACCAAATCAGAAGCAAAGGAATCCTTTGAGTCAGTGGAAAAGCAAACGTTTTCCAAGGCAAATGAGGCAATAATTTAGGGTGCTCAAATTAGATGCCCAGACCTCAGGAGCAGCCACATAACCCAGTTGTTTCCCCATTCCCATATCATCAAGCAGCCCAGTTCCAATCAGTAGTCTGTCCTACGTGGCCGGCCGCAGCAGCACAGAGAAGGGAGAGATGGTGTTGGGAAGACACAGCTGAGGAATTTGAGGCTGCTGAAGCCAAGGCAGCCACAAAACCAAAAATAAGAACAAACAAAGAGATATTTGCTTCAAACCACATCTTTAATTTCCATTATTTAGTGAGCCTTCAAACTGGCCTTGGTACTTTCCTGTTTACTTAAAGCACACGTAAATATTAGTAATACAGCTGTGGATATACTTGCAAAAATTACATACTCAAACCAAGTATTAAGGCTAAGAGTAGTGTAATTTAAACAGTCACAAGATTTCTTTTTAGTTCTCACAAACCTATTAGTACTGACCTGATCAAATGCTGGAAAAATGTAATCTGCAAACTGAATTTCTGCGATGGCTGTAGCACCTGCAACAGCAACACCAATACCAAAGCCAACAATTCCTTGTTCACATAAGGGGGTGTTGAAAACTCTATCTTTACCTATGGGAAAAAAAAAAAAAGAAAAAAAACCACAAGTAACAACAAAAAAATTCCTTTAATACACCAGCTCAAAGTGGAAGACTCAAGTTATAAACAAATCATCTGCAGATAAGCATATGTCTCTTTAAATGAGATTTTTCAAGTGTAGGAACAATAAGCATCCATTAAAGCATTAAAAACTGTCCATACTCAAGCGGAGATGGATCTACAATCACATCTGTATGAAAATATACTGTCTTTTCCCCCACACTGCCTGTAAACAGCCTTCTTTCCTAAGGTAAGGCTGTGCTTAGTAAAGAATTCGGGTTGTCTCCAAGGCAAGAGGGAAAAAAACCAAAGCTGTTCCTGCTGTTGAAGACACAAGACTAGAAATCAAGATATTCTGGAGGTTGTGCCTACCCTGTAAGAGTGCAAAAAGGTGATTTTAGCCCATTTCTGCGCCACAGTAATTTGAGGTTCCAACCTGCATCACTCCAACAGACGGGTGAAGATAAAATTCTTCAGTTCATGGAGTTAAAAAAAACAAGGAGGACGACGAAACACCATTACAATATCCATAAGACATATTTAAAATATTTGCCAGCAGTACTGTACTCCCTCAGCAGATCAACAGGAGAAAATAATTATGCTATTAAACCTTCCTTTTAGAGCTCTGGGAAACAGACAGTAGGTGTGTGTAGGAGCACATCAAGCACGAATACGCCAAGACTTCAAACTGGATGGAATAAAAGCACGGTACACATCAGCGGCTAGGAAATAAGTTAAACAAAACTAAATGACCACCAAATAACTAATTAATAAAAGAAAGACTAAATTAATCAATTAATAATTGGGAAAGTCATTACTACGAAGACTCCTAATTTCAGTAGCTGCAAGTTAATGAACTAGAGACGGAAAGTTAATGAGGTTTTAGAAAGGTTTAAAAGCAGAACCATAACCCACAGCTGTACGTACGACGCATTAAAGGCAGGCATGTTTTACAAGTCGTTTAAATACACATCTTTCACCTCCACAGATCACCCAGCACAGCATTGTCACCGCAGCCAGCTCAGTAATTAAAACGGAATTCCTTATTAACAAAATTATTGGATAGCTTTGAAAGAAAGTGGGGGTTTGTTGTCTGAATGTCAAACACACCCAGCATTACTCTGAATCCTCAGAGAACATTTTACAAGCAGAAAAACATGCCAGCTCTTATTTCCAAGGTATCTGAGCAAGCTGATCTCAGGAACTACCAGGTGTGGGTCATCTGTACCCCACTTCATATCTTCTGGAAGAAAAACAATCATTTCTACAACTACTGTGCTCAAATTTTGTTCAGACTAGAAATAGCATAGGAAGGGAGAAGGGCAGTAACTTTGTAGTGCTACCATTTATTCTTGCTGGATATTCATTTTAATATATATATATATATGTAGCATTTTAATATATATGCATATATATATAGGCTACTAGCCTGCATATCTCTATTTCTTTCCTACCACTATGTCTGGCACACACATAAAACCAGCCCCAGCCCTGAAAGATTTTCTCATCCCAAGCAACAGAAAGACAGACCGCTCTGGGAAAGCCAGAAGCGGGGAAGATATTTCTAGAAGACGTAACTTGTTTTTAATTGTCCTCGTAATTAAGTTAGACTCCCTTCTGACAGATATCAGTTAACAAAAATCAGTTCCAAAAGCTTCATGCAGAAATTGCCTCTTCCCTGAAGAGCTGACAGAAGGGGAAGGTTTCAGTCACGCCAGTACCGTGCTTCTCCCACGCAGAATAAGAAACTTTGGCTGTCAGGGCTATTTAGTCACATTTCTCCAGAGTAAATAAATCAGTAAATTAATCCTAAGGATGGAGAAGGAAAATAATGCCATGGAATGATGAAAGAACTTCTATAGCAAGAAGGCAAGACTATTTTTGAACTGAGAGATTGTGTCCTGTGGGAACTGGTCTCACTCCTGCACCCGTACCCATCTGTACCCATCTACTAACAGTTGGCAAACTTCTCCCTCCCTCCTTTTTATTTAATCAAAGTGCCGTGAATTACAGATCTTATTTCCCTCCTCTTTCACTGATGCATTGAAATTTTTAATCTAAAACAGCTCATATTAAAATAAACTAAAAATGCATTAACATCACCAAGACACATTACACTTTCCTACCTCTTAGAAGTCTGTTGGCAGACCAATATATTTCACTTAATTTGCTTACACGATAATTTGATATAGAACACGACCAGCAAAAAAAAACACTGGAAAAATAAACTATAGAAGAGACTGGAGGGAAAAAAAAAAAAAGAGGAAATTCACATTAAATTTAATTTTAAAACTTAGCACTGTTACATTGAAAACAAAATATTCAATTGGCCGCCTTCTCTTTGTGTGAATTTCTATTCTATTTTAGCACATACTGATTTACTGAAACGCAGTTAAATCTGGTTTAAAACTCAACCACATAGCCTACATAAACAGACTAATGCCTGAGCAGAATGAAAAAACACAGGTTGTTCGGGACTGCCCAGATGTCAGATCATACCAAGCTCACCTAATCTTATTCTTTATTAACCGATTTTTCAGAGTACAATAAATTGGCCTTAAACATTAGTTACATGAATCATTTTATATCATCGCACAAAAACTGAAGTGTATTTGAACAATTCTGTAAAATGAGCTTTTCACTTATAAAAACTTGAAAATTAATTGTTTAATATCAAGTTTTGATAGCTGAATGACTTTAAAAGCATGTAGACCCACCATAGTAGCTTGCCCCTCTGATTCAGAATATTAAAGACATCCTAAAAATCTGCCGAAATACCATTGAGATATTAAATTAGAGGCAGCACGATGCTGTCAGTGGAGTACATTGACATAAATGAAAAGATAATCAATAAAACAAATGTGAAATACAACATGACAGTTATAACATGATAAGCTCGAAGTGCCCAATTTGGACTTTGAGAATTAAATCCTGAAGAGAAAACTTAAGAGAAAACTTAACATGGCTTAAAACAGCAAAGAGCGAGCCAGGCCATCGTCACTGAATGAGATTCATTATTCAGGAACGGGTTGCATTTCACATGTACAGTGATAATACTGATCTCTTCGTACAACCTAAGGCTCTTCAAACCTTACAAACCTAAAGCTCTTCCATGTTCATTAGACAGGAAAATGAGCCTCGGATAGAGTTTCAAGGGCTGGGATTTTGGTTTTTTCTTTAATAAAATCTAGCCTTTTAAGACAAAAAGATATGCCATTAGGATAAAACAAATTTATTCATTTCACCAAACATTAGAAATCGTATGGCAAGGGTTTAACGTCCTATCTTCATTGAAAATCATTTCTAAAACAAATATAAATTATTTAAACACTGAAAATTTAAAGGCATTAAGCCTATGTATTTTTAGTTACTTTATTTCACATTTCTTATTTTTCACATTTTTTCATTTTTTACATTTTTCCCAAAATGTGAAAAGGAAGTCAATCTTTACAAACAGCTGATCACACCATCCTTTGCAAACCATTCACTCAGACAAATCCCAACTCAAGCGGACAAATAACCCAGAGATGCTTTGCCTTTCCCTATTTCATTTCCGTATTTCATTTCCAGACCCATGAAGAATTGTTTCCTCAAAGACACTCTTCTCCCATGACCTGCGTCGCCTTCAAAGCTCAGAACACGCTCACACAAGCTCCACCAGTTGATTGTCACTCCAGGTGACAGCAGCACCTCGGCGTTATCGGAACCCAGAAACTTCAGCTCTGAAGAAAGACCTTGTGCTGGTGTTTATTTCAATTAACCTGCCCACCTTCATAAACACCCCTCATCTCAGCCATTTCAACAGGTTGGTGCCTTTTGACAAGTTGGGAGGGAAGCGATACAGCAAACAGGGCTATGTGCAAAAAGCATGATTCTTCTTATCTCTCCATCCCAAAAATCCTCAGGAAGAAGATTAGATGCACATTAAGCAAGGGAATAAATACACTCAAAGTGTTGTCTAAGAAGGTAAATGTCACTGTCCTGGGGAGGCTCCATGTGGAGCACTGGGTCCAGTTCTGGGCTCCCCAGTTCAAGAAGGACAGGGAACTGCTGGAGAGGGTACAGCAGAGGGCCACAAAGA
>JAOXNO010000024.1:86212847-86224132 GCA_028565335.1 Limnodromus scolopaceus
AAGGAACAGGCCATGGGACAAGAGGAAATGGCCTCAAGTTGCACCAGGGGAGGTTCAGATTGGATATTAGGAAAAATATTTACACCAAAAGGGTTATTAAGCCTTGGAACGGGCTGCTCAGGGCAGTGGTAGGGTCACCATCCCTGGAGGTATTTAAAAGACGTGGTGCTTAGAGATATGGTTTGGTGATAGTTTTTATCAATGTTAGGTGATGGTTGGACTCAATGATCTGAAAGGTCCCTTCCAACCCCGGACAATTCTATGATTCTAGGATTAAAAAAATCTCCCAGTAAAACCCCAGAGTGTCTTCCCACCTATAGAAGTAATACCCAACCACTAGCAGCTTCTGGGAGGCAGAGCACATGACCTTAGTACACCACATTACAGGCCCCAACCAGTCTATCCCAGTTGTGTTCTTGTACTTCTTGCCCTGGCACTGTAACGTTTGGCACCGCAGAACCTCCTCCACTGACAGATCTCTGCTTCCTCTCCAGTAATGTTCTGGGAAGTCTCCGCAATAAGCAATTTCTTGAAATCACTAACAAAAAAAAAAATTTTACTATATAAAGATTTTTAAAATATTTTATGGATATCCAATTCTTAGCCAAGAAAGTTCACCAAATACGATAACAACCTGGGGATGACCTTATCTCCTCACCTGTGTTTTCCCCCACAGGCATTTCATTTCAACACAGAACTTTTCTTCAGGAGTTTTCTATGGCTCAAGCTCATAAAACAATGTCACATTCAAGTAGGTACGTTTCTCCAAAGAACGACCACCACAACTTTAGGGAGGCTGGTGTCCCTTGGGCATGGTTAGGTACAGTCATCCTCTGGCCAAATAAACAAAAACTCCTGGATTATTTTACTGGGCTACAAACAAATGACTCACCAAGAATTAAGTGTTCTCTGAAAACTCACCACAGGTGTTTACACCTTAGACACAAGGTCTACAGAATAACAACCAGGGATTACAGTGGATCAGACTCTAGAAATAAACATTATTACTGCAAGACAAGCCAGCCTTATCACACAATGTAGCCACAGAAAGCTGTAAGAAACCAGGTTTTAGTAAGAAATAGAGTAATGTATCCAGTTTTGGATGGCCCATACCCTTCAGTAGTTCAACCAGAGCCCAAAGAAAATTGGTCAATATGAAAAAGCTTCGAATCAGAAGAATAATCCTGCACTGGGACTAGGGAAGCCAGGGAATCTCCATCACTAAAGGCTAAGAACAGCCTTTGCCAGCAGATCCATCCCAAAACATACCCTGTGCTTCAGGGATCTCATTCTGTAAGGCAGGCAGAAAATAGGGGAAAACAAATATGGAAGTGATAAATAAAATCATTTTTAAAGCATCCAGCTGATTGCTAATGTGGCTAGGTCATCCTGACATCAGGATGTTATTTTCTTGCTATAACTGTGGTTCCATATGCAGTTCAGCCACTTGCTTTTTGATGCGTTTGAAATTTTCCACAAGGGAAATCTTTGATTCAACTCTCCCCACCCTCACGGGATTCAATACAAGTGTTAGTCCTTATCTCAGTTTTCCTTTTCTTCTTCCAATTTGCAAGAAAACATCCTGAACTGATTGAACAGGCACTAATTACCGCTTAAAATCTGTTCCTCATCCATTTCACACTTTTTTTTTTTAAATATGGTTTGGAAGAAAGAAAAAAAATCCTACCAATGTTATCAAGGCTTTATCTGCATCAAAATAATTAAACATAGGAAGGATTAGTTATAAAATAGGGCTATATGTTTGAATGGAATAGGGAAAGAAAAGAATTAACTGTCAAGTTACATGAGGAAATGAGTAAGGAGAAAAAAAAAAAAATCAAAGCTGCTTATTCCTCATTTACTATTATCCACATGTACGAGTGTTTCTAGTCATGTATGTCATTCAGAATGACCTGAAAGGAAATGATCTGAGATTGATTTTATTTTATCCTACATACAGGCGTGACACACAGTTGTTCTTACCGAGTTTCATTTTATCAAGCACCCACCCGGCACAGAAGCAATTGCTGGCTGCTCAGCAGTAGGACAGCAAGGACTTCGGGACTAAAGCGTGTCACAAAGTGACAGTCAACACCACGCTGCCAATAAAGGCAGGAAACATCGCTCCAGAACATAGTATTAAAAGCAATAGTCACGTTATGAGGCTCGAACACTACTCCTGTTCTAAAGGGAAACTGCTTGTTCCCCAGCCATCCTCACCTGCATGAAATCTTAGCAATAAGAAAAATTAAATTCTGGTCTTTCATGTTTCCTTACCAGGTCAACTTTCCTCTCTACAGTGCAAACTTTTTGACAAATGTAATAACATCCCAGCTTCTGAGTAAAACATAACTTCACCAAAACATATTACCCAAGAGCCTACATATAAATATGCGCATCTGTGAGACATCTGCATGTAACTGAGAAGACCTACAGACAGCTGTAGTACTGGAAAGCCTGGACATAAATATTTGTTAGCACAGAGAGCCATGAAATACTAAAGAAGTATAATGTTTTCTTTTTGAGATGACCGCAAACACAGGCAATAACTCAATCTAAGATTCCAATTTTTTTTAATTCTTCCAACTCTTTTGGGTTTGGTCTTTCTACCACCTACCCAAATCTCATCTCTAAAAGCAAACACATAAACCAAAAATAACTCATTCTCCCCAAAGCTCTGCTGTGGGGAAAGACCTGCCAAGAGCCAATCTTACTTCTCTTGGATTCTCAGAGCTCTGAGCAAGGGCTGACCCTACTCCACATTCTCAGCAGGTCAGGCTTTGAAATAACCAAAAGGGTCTTTATCCTTACCCTTGCTAAGGACAGACTTTTGACACGGCAGTGAGTGTACATTAGAGCCTTCCTTTAAGTGTAGACTGCAGCGGTATTAAAGACAAATCTCTTCTGAGGCTGATGACTACACAGAGGCACTTCTAGACAAAGAAGCCCTCAAGCTGTAAGTGTTCGGAGGAGATGCAGCACGAGTACTCAGGAAAAGTATTATATATACTTCACCTCCCCACTTATATAATCTCAAAATTGCCATTTTTGGCCACAGTAGGCTAGATGGATCCTTTTTCCTGGAGTTACCAAAAAAAAAAAAAGCTGCCTTGGCATTCTTCTGAGGAGCCTTCCTTATCAACCACTATTTCTGCTATTCTTGTTTCTTCATCTTTACTTTCTCCATTTTTACCTTATCCTCTGCTTTTTCCTCCCATTTCTTTACCTCCTGTCATCTAACCCCTACCTCTGATCTCCTCTGTATTTTTGTCACGTGGGCGATACCGATCTTTCCAGGCTGCAACTTCTATTTCATACTTCAGGCAGAGCAATAGGACACACATATTCACATTCCAAGATCACTGTTTCAAACCCATCTGCAGCCTCAAAGACAAACTTACAGCTATCGAAGAAAATGCTGTCTGAATGAAAAAGATGAAATGTAATTCCATCTGTGCAATAATGTAATTCTCTTTTTAAGAGAAAAAATAAATTAATTAATAAATAAATTAAAAAATAGTAACAATCAAAAATCTGGCAGGGGAAGGGGAAGGAGACAAGAAATAAAACAAGAATGTACCTTTCAGTGTGCAAGACCAGAGGGAGGACACAAAGGAAAAGCTGTACAAGATTTATTTCCCTTCCCTTATCCAAAAGGAACTCTCCACATTAAAATTTCAGGGAGTCTACACATTTTTAGGGCAGAGGATTATACGACTATAGATTTCTAAGCATTCAGTTCATACAAAACATACTAACACCAATAGAAGCGATGCCAGAAAACTGGCATTGTCTATTTCAGATGTTGAAATAAGACAAACAGTAACAAACACACTACCCTAAGTCATAGCTATCATAGAAAAGAAACTTGTTTACATATGATTCCTCAATTAAACATTTTCAAACAAAATTCTTTGGAGCATGTAAAAAAATTCAACAGATCAAAAATTAGGGTTTATTTCCTTAGAAAGTCAATGAGATTGACTTCTTTTACATAAGCCTTTAGCTGTGGTTATATCACAACATTACTCTACACTCAGGCTTAAATGGCTTTCCTGGCAAAAAAGGGGTTTAGATTTGATGACAGATTTATTCTAAAAGCAAATCTCATCTCTTTCTCTCCAGAGTGACTTCAGTAACAGTCTGGATAGGAACCAACATCTGTATAGTACTACCACTGAGTATTAATGTACTAAATTCTCCCTACTATACTGTTAGGTGATATTTAGACCTCGACCTCTATAAAAGTGTTTAAAAAGGACTATCAGTTTGTATCAAAATAACTACTTACAGGCATAGACTGCCACCTAGCGATTTTGATTATATACAGAAAAAAAACCAAAACAGAAAAAAGACCTCCTTCTTCCAGGAGAGGAGAAAACAGTATTCATTCCTTCATATTTTACATCAACATATAGAAAAAGCCTCATAATTTATCACTTGTATCTCTTATTATTATGTTGATGATAAATGCAGGAGGGAATGGGGAAAGAAGAGTCATTAAGCAAATGTAATGATCCACGTACAGATAAAATCCACGAGATTGCTCATTCATCAGTTCTGTCCGGAATTCCTCCTTATTTTACAGGGACTCTAGCCTTTGTACGAACAAGCACCGCATCCAGAACTTACCTAGCCTCTAAGACACCACTGATAGGCAGCCACCCCTCTCAAAATTCTGGATTCCCTCAGTTTTTGTGTTCTCAGTCTTTCCTGGTTCTCCTCAGCATTTTAACTGTATTTTCAGTACACCCTCTGGTTCATCTTTGCTATTCCCTCTTCAGTTACTGCCTGTTTTCTACAGGATTTCATTAGTGAAGAAAGAAGCCAAGTTACCTGTGTCATCTTATCTGCCCTACAAAATAGAATTATTGTGTGAACGACACCAAAACCACCTTATCTTCACATTTATCTCTGGCCAAAACGGTATTTCAGATATTGCCTTCCTTTACTTATGGGCACCTCATTAACAGCGTAAAGAACTCCTACTTATTTTTCCTGTCATACCTTCTCCACCCCTTTCTCTCTCAGTCACTATAAACATCTTCACTTCTCATCTGGACCTAAAGAACCTAAGTGGCTTTAATTTGATTACAGTAATTAAATGGGGCCACAATGTTGAATCTGGTCCAACTGCAGTTTAAAAGAAAAAGTGAAGTTATATTGATAGAATTAATTGAAGAAACAGAAGGGTCCTGAAATTACATCAGCAGGTTATGAAAGCTTTGAAAGCTTAAACAAATGGTAATACATTCAAACCTTTTTCTATTTCCAAGGACAGAAAGGAAAACAGGAGGCCATTTACAAGGCTTCTCTCCCACAAACCACGGAGGGGCAGAAAAGAGCAGAGACGCTCACGTGAAAATAACGGGAGAGTTAAAAGTTAACTTACCATATTTGTCTCGCAAGCCAACTGTACACCTGAAGACTCCACCAAAGGCCACATCTTCACCAAATATTACTGAAAAGTAAGAATAGTAGAGGCAGCTAACGTTATTCCAATCCATCTTATTTTCAACGAACATTATTCAAAGGTTTTTATATGAGACACTACCATAAGCAGCACCTAATAGTAACATTTCATTTTGCTAAGCATTTCTCATGCACAGTCTAACAAATAAAGACTTAAGGTTAATAAGGAATCAGCACAGCAACACAACTATGATTCAAAAGAGAATTCATGAAACTGATTCAGCTATGCTTTCATCAAGCCATCTGGTTTTTTTTCTTTAATATTCTATAATATCTAAATTAATAAAAACAACTCCAAGAAACAATTACATTCAATCACTACAAAGTCATTGCAGTTCCATGTTTTGCTTCCGCTGGTAACCCTTTGCATACTACGTTTATTGAAATCTGTGAATGAAGAATTTTGAAAAATATCAAATTGAAGTTTTCTTCAAAACACCCATCCAACGTGAAATTTCAAACCTTCTCCAAACACACTTGCCAGATCCCTGAAGGGTGACT
Source organism: Limnodromus scolopaceus (assembly GCA_028565335.1). Classification (NCBI taxonomy): domain Eukaryota; kingdom Metazoa; phylum Chordata; class Aves; order Charadriiformes; family Scolopacidae; genus Limnodromus; species Limnodromus scolopaceus. The sequence goes on from JAOXNO010000024.1 coordinate 86,218,821, forward strand.
CTAGAGGAACCCCTCTACAGAAAAGATGGATGTCTAATAACCAGGACAACTCTCAGTTTTTAACACTTCTATCTTTACAGTGTGGGTGACGTAGCCAATAAAGTTTTCTCGCTAAAAGTAATTACCTTTAACATTCAGCTTCATATCAACTAATCTGGGACTTTTTTTTTCTTTGAATATATGGAATGATGATGTCTAGTTTTCCTTAAAAGTTTTATTTAATTCACAGAAATAAGTATTGCTCATTTCAACTTTAAGCATGTAAGAGACGTGCAGCGGCATCACCACCAGCAGCTTGCATGAAATGGGGTCAGTTCTGAGAATTCCCAAATTCCTCAATACTCTCCATATTCTAAAGGATGCAAAATAATGACTTAGCCTCTTCGCTTTCCAAATATTATTTTTATTTAAAGGAAATATGTTTCTCATTGCAAGTACCAAAACGGATTACCACACTTCTCACAACCATATTACTGACACCACTTAAAAATAACTTGTATAATGATGTAAGACCAATGCAGTTATGGAGTTTATGATTGAAGTATGTCCCCAGATCATCCCTCTAATTAATTTTTAATATTGATTTGTTTGCTTTTTTTATGTACTTAAAATCTTTGTATGGCCCTTCTATTACCATATGGCTACTCCCTTTTGAGCCAGCTGGCATTAAAAAAAAAAGAAGAAAAAAATCCCATTTAATGCTGGTATCAACAAACTTGCGTGGATTTACTCCTTCTGTTCAGCCACTGAAAATATTTTCTTGGAAAAATTCTTAATTCTCATGAGCACAAGTATGAGGATTTCTATTACTTAAACAACAGTTGCTCAATTCCCATGCAGCTATAATAATAGGAAGGACATGCTTTGTATTGCAAGTACTAATTAAATCAGTTAGTAGAGTGATACCGACAACTCATATCTGGACTGTAGAACTCCAACATGGCTCTGTTGGAGAAGATCCAGCCCTGCAAAGCTGAGGAGCAAGACTGCAACCTTAGAACGACGAAAAAGCTGAAGATGAGTTTAATTTCCTGCTGGACTAATGTTTTACTTTTATACAGCTGATTCTACAGAAACGGTACTATAATCTGTTCTTGGCACGAATTTACCCTCAGTTGTCCAAGCTTAACTTAATAAAGGTGATTACAATACAGCTGTAGATTGAGAGGGAATGTACAGAGGCACAGGACTGGAATTTGTCCTAACAGATCAGGCAATTAGTCAGACTTCAAGTTGCACAGTGGTTCAAGAAGTGCCAAAAAGAGTTACTAACACACTAAAAACAAACCCCCAAATTTACACAAGATCATACAGTTTTTGCAGCTGTGCTAATGACATTAAACATCTTTTAGATATCTGGTCATCATCACGCCTTTGTTACGACAACAGAAGCAACAGACCTTCTGTTATGTATAAGAATTCCAAGTGAAGTAAACAGTTTTGTGCAAAAAGAGTTTAGTATAACCCTTTTAAATCAAGCTATGATGAAACAGCTTCTTCCAAGTTATAGGTTATCCAGACCGCAAAAGCCTAGAAAATCTTACATTGCCTATGCACGATGATAAACTGATATCAGTAAAGCTGGAAAGGAATTTTGGAGGGTAGGGAAGGAGAGAATGGACAGAGCAAGGAATAGACAGTCTCTCAAAAATACCACTTTTTGAGCATAGAGTTGAAGGAATTAAAAACTAAGATTTACATTTTAAAAGCTCCTGTACTTACTGGTGGGATTCAAGATGCCCCTAAGTAAAGGTCACATCAGCAACACCAAAAGCATGTAAAGCAATGTATCTTTCTGTCCCAACTTTCAAGCTAAACACACCCAGTCAATACAGAAGACTGTTAATTCAACACATTTTTAACTTTTGATTGAGATCAAAGTGTAGAAATAACCTATTAGAAAATTTTTAAAGGGTCACAAGAAAGGCTTTTAATATTGTAAACAAACAGACAAAACAGAATGCGATTTATACAAAGCAAAACACAAGTATATTATACCTGCAGTTGGATCTTTGGCTAACGCGTTGTCCAAGGCACTTGTTATGGATTGGAAGAGATTCATCTTCTGAGTTTGCCCTGTGTGAAAGGGATTTTTTAGCCATTTAATTTGGTTCAAAATAGAAAGTACATCAGAAAACACTGGTGCAAAACTTGACTAAAAGCCTAATTAAATCCCTATTAGCAGTACCAGCAACTCATTTGTGGAGTAAACTGAAATTATGGGACAGATGGGACTGGGCACGCTATACTTTGCAATCCCAAGGACTACAACTCTACCACCCTGCATTTGACCAGTTTTCCAAAACTATGCTCTTATCTAGAGCAAATGCAGCTTTGCAACACTTAGTCAAACACTAGGACAATGACTAATACAACAGTTTTTTGAAGATTTAGATCCCTTCTGTTAAGATTCACCAGATCTCATTAAGCTTACTTCATTGTTCTTTAATTATTTTTTCAAAGCTCTAGCCTTTCCTATTTACAAATATCTATTATTATCACAAGCTTCCTAAACCACTGGCCTGTTCTCTGGACCGCAGTTAGAAAGCGTCAGAAATATCAAATCCACACTCCAAGGAAAGAAAACTTGATGCAGGACATCTATACTTAAAATGGGCAAAGGAAATGTACCAGAATGGTGTATTAAAAGCTTGTGCAGCACAGATTAAAAAAAAACCTTCAAAACCAAGAAAGGCTACATGAGTGCCCTTCTCCATTCCAACACCACAAGGGAAAACAAACAACAGCCCACTCCCCACTACTGTCACCACCTCAGATTCTCCAAGCAAATAAAATAATGCTGTATTAGAATCTGAGTGAATCAGAAATTGACTGGGTGACATTTGGTAGCTCTATAACCAGCAAAGCCTCTCTCTAAGTCATGACAAGGAGCCACAGCCCAGGAGAATACCTACCCATACAGCATGTAAAAAAAAAAAAAGAAAAAAAAAAGGTGATGGTAAGGTAAAGATCCCAGATACACATGAGAACGGGTGTAAGAAATCAGAAAGGAAAACTACATTCTGTTTCCAGTAGCTATGGTATCTCTCAACAACCATTCAGCCTCCCTTCCTCCTAAATTATTAATTAAAATTACCATTTTTTATTAAAGACTCATGTCGTGCCACATCAGAGCTGAGCAGCTGCATTCCTACACATTCCTGTGCTTGGCAGCACAGCTATGGGCACCGTTCAAATTATACGAAAGCTACAAATAATCAACATTTACAAATTCAAGGGAAGGAAAGCCAGGGAACAGCGGCTGTTTCTCTCCTTCCCAACTCACAAGATACAATTCTTTCAGTATAAATAAATGCCTGTTATTTAAGCAAGCATCAGAAACTCCTCATGCTGACTGTTCTGACCCCCTGCCCTTGTTTATAATAAAGGCTCCCTATCAGCCCTCGAGGGAAAGGAGAAATTAATTGTGCCCTTCAGATTCAAACTGTGGATTTGGAGAGGTATGTGTTATCATAACACAATCAGTACGGGCGTAAGTTTCTTTCACTTTCAGTACTTTTCACAGAATTCAGAAGTGTGTTTTAATTTAAAGGGAAATTGTTTTGTATTAATAAATAGAAAAAAAAAAAAAAACAACAAAAAACTGGTCTGCCCCTAGAGCTAACGCTTCTTGATTGTGATCTCAAGCAGAGACGTGCAGCACCAAGGCTTCACTCCGCAACACCTTGGATGCCTGCACCTTTCCACGACTAACAGAAATGGACGAGAGCTTCCTCAGACTTAATGATGAAGCAGGAACACCAAGGTATCCAAGTAAGCAACACCTTTCTAGGAGACATCTTGGTTCACGTGAGATAAACACCTATTCTGCAGCTAGGAGTCTTCTTCCAGGAGGGCTCTGCACTAGTCATCTCAGAAATAAAGTCAAAACATCAACTTTCACCCCAAGCTGTTCATTTCCAACTGCTGTGCATTTACTCTCTGTCATGTCATCATGGGGACCAGCTCAAACTTTTCACTAGGCAGGACTTTCTATTAATCACAGGTTTGTCACCGTGTTCATGGCTTCAGCAGACAATAAACAAATAGAATCATAGAATGGTTTGGGTTGGAAGGGACCTTAAGGACCATCCAGTTCCAACCCCCTGCCCTGGGCAGGGACACCTCCCACCAGACCAGGTTGCTCCAAGCTCCATCCAGCCTGATCTTGAACCCCTCCAGGGATGGGGCAGCCACAGCTTCTCTGGGCAACCTGGGCCAGGCTCTCACCACCCTCACAGCAAAGAATTTCTTCCTGAGATCTCATCTAAATCGCCCCTCTCTCAATTTAAAACCATTACCCCTTGTCCTGTCACTACACTTTCTGACAAAGAGTCCCCCCCATCTCTCCTGGAGCCCCTTTAGGGACTGGAAGGGTCTACAAGGTCTCCCTGGAGCCTTCTCCAGGCTGAAGAACCTCAACTTTCATCCCCAGCTGTTCATTTCCAACTGCTGTGCACTTACTCTCTGTGGTGTCACCACAGGGACCAGCTCAAACCTTTCACTAGACAGGACCTTCTACTAATCACAGGTTTGTCACCGGGTTCACGGCTTCATCAGGCAATAAACAAACAGGAGTGGCTGCAAGTCATTAAGTCGCTGCTAGAAGTTACTGCCAGAGGCTTTACCGCTGAAGGGGGCGAGGGGCAGGGGAAGGGCTTCCAGCTCTGGGCAGATGATGGGTGAGCCCATCGCAAATATTGCGCTGACCCCCCAAAAACACTTCACCAACCGGCCCCCCCTCCCAGCGGTCCGGGCCAGGCCCCGGAGGCCTGAAGTGCCCCCGCCCGCGGCCTGGGGGGGCCTTCACCCTCCACAGCCTAAATCTTCCGCGGAAACAACCGCGGGTGGAAGCGGCGCGGACACAACGTGGGAAACGCGCCCAGGCGGAGGCCGCAGCCGCCGCCCCGCGGTCTGGCCCCCAGCGCTGGCCGCCCGCCCCCCGGGGACACCCCGGCCCCGCCGCCTCAGCGGGACAGGGCGGCCCGAGAAGGGGGGGCAGCAAGCACCCACCCTTCTCCCTTCCTCCCTCCCACCTCGGCCGGGCAGGGGCCTGTCCCCCCCGAGCAGGCGGCGGGGCGGACCCGGCAGCAGAGCGAGGTGGGATGGACCCCGGCCCGGCCCCCACCCCCCCGCCCGCCTCTCACCGTAGGCGCTGGGCGCCGGGTCCGGTTGGAAAGCGAAGTGGGCCGCAGACCGGCGCGGCGTAGCCGGTAGTGGCGAGACGGGGGGCAGGCGGCTCCAGAAACACCCCCCGCCAGGGCGGCGAACCGCCGCCGCCCCGGAGGCCAGCGCCCGGCGCAGCGCCAACC
>JAOXNO010000024.1:86271770-86282686 GCA_028565335.1 Limnodromus scolopaceus
ATGGGGCAGCCACAGCTTCTCTGGGCAACCTGGGCCAGGCTCTCACCACCCTCACAGCAAAGAATTTCTACCTGAGATCTCATCTAAATCTCCCCTCTTTCAGGTTAAAACTGTTCCCCCTCATCCTATGGCTCCCCTCCCTGATCAAGAGTCTCTCCCCATCTCTCCTGGAGCCCCTTTAGGGACTGGAAGGGGCTCTAAGGTCTCCCCAGAGCCTTCTCTTCTTCAGGCTGAACGCTCCCAGCTCCCTCAGCCTGTCCTCACAGCAGAGAGGCTCCAGCCCTCCCAGCATCTTTGTGGCCTCCTCTAGACCAGCTCCAACCTCTGCTAAGTCCCAAGATCAGACTGGAGGGGATTTAGACAGACACTCACCTTTGAGTCAGGTCTCCAAGTCCTGCTCAAGACTCAAACTCCTGCTTGTCTTGTCTCATTACTGAGGTAAGTTATCATCTGTGGGTACTTTCACCCATAAAACTCGCCAAAACTCTAGTGCCACCCCTGCCCGTGCCAACGGGCATCGCTGGGTCATCACAAAACAGCACCTGGCTACCTTTTACCCAAACCAGCATGAATTTGGGAATTCTACCTCAGCAGCTAAGTTCCTTGAAAGGCCCAGACCACGAGATACGTCCAAACCACAGGTAGCAGAGGTGGCCACAGAAGCTTTGTTTTCCATGACAGTGGAAGAGCTCACACGTTCCTCAGCAAAGTGAAACATTCCTGGGCTGCAGGCTTTCCGCTGCCTAAGGGCAGATTTTGGTCAGTGCCTCTTACACCACCTGGGTGACAAATTTTACCTTCATCAAGAATAGTTCAAAGCGTGATACCACTCTGCAAGAGCAGCATCAAGAGCTCTATCCCCCTCCTCCCTCCAGAGTCACCCAACACAACAGGAATTGTACAAACTTGTGGTCCAAAATGGTTTTCTGCAGATGACTTCAAGAGAAAAGACTCACAGAAATATTCCATCCAAGACCGCACAGGAAGCCAGCGTCAACACCAAGAATCTAATTCATCTTTCCTTAGAGTTACTTAACTGTATTTTTAATTGGTTTTCAACAGGGGAAAAAAACAACCCTGGAGACAGAGATAGACAAAGGATGCTACGAGCAGATGTTCAAAGTTTACTTGCACTTGCCACGTAACCCGCACATGAAGTGGGTACAGACAAGGCAGGGATCGGTACAATTCTATAAGACCAATGGGCTGACGCTCTTTAATCCTTGACTTTTCCTTGTGTTTATTAAGGGTTCAAAACAGCGGCACCACTATTCCCCATTAAATCCGTCATCTCTGTCATTGCAAAAGCTGCCCGGATTTTAGCAATTCATCTGATTAGAGCTGGCACCTCGGAGTTGCCTCACTGTTGAGCTGTGGATATTCCACCTGCCAAGGGAAGGAATCCAGGTGAGGAGTCAGATTTTTATCTGGGGTTTCATTTCAGCAGCTCCCATGAGAGCGCAGTGCAGGCTGCACAAAGCCTCCCTCTGTTTCCATACAGCTCTGTACCCTGCGAGTAATGGCTCCACGAAGCCTGCTCTGTTCTTTGCAGCCTTTATCTCGCAAGAAGATTTATCTCTTAATTGCTTTGGATGGAGCAGTGAGCAAACAAGGGCATACCCTGCGAGCTGTCCCAGGGACAGGCTTTGTGCTCTCGGCGGGTGGGCACGGGTAACCGGGCTGGGGGACAATGTATCTGCTGAGCAGGAAGGGAATACTTTAATATTAACAGCTTATATTGAAACTGGATGTGTCTTAGCCAGGAGAGAGTTTAAGATACAAAGCCTGGAGGGGTTCAAGGCCAGGTTGGACGGGGCTTTGAGAAACCTGGTCTGGTGGGAGGTGTCCCTGCCCAGGGCAGGGGGTTGGAACTGGATGATCTTTAAGGTCCCTTCCAACCTGAACCATTCTATTGATTAAATACGATAAAAAGTTGTGGGGGGTTTTTATCCTTGCTGCAGAGAACTCGCACAAACCAAGGGAGCAGGACGAGAGTATGAGAGTGCAGACAACGAAAGGGAAGGAAGCAGCAAATAGTTTTCAGCTCTTACTTCCCATAACTGGCACCTGCAGGGATCAGCCTGTGGTCCTTGCTGAGGAGCTCAGAAGCAAGCCATGGTTCAGAGGTGGGCCAGAACTCAAGTCTACTTCAGCTCTTTAATTTTTAATGTGATACTTATCCCTGCTGCCAGAATCAGTTATCTGTTTAGCATGAAACCACTATCGGGTGCTTAAAGAAAGAACAGAAAGCCATAGGAGGGACCAAAATAAGAGTGACAATTTGGCCACTTACCTTCAGGCTAACCCACACCCTGCTCTGCCCTCTCTGCTGTCAGGTATTTAGCCATTCCCTTCCATTTAACCATTCCTACATGGTCAGCAGCAGGAGCTCAGAGTGCCTTCAAAGCCCGATGAGAAGCAGTGCTCCAACTCTTCCAGGGCCATGGGGACAGGCTTGTCTCGCTCCTTGGAGAAGTGTCCTGAGTTAGGCAAGAGAAGAGCCTCCTTCTCTTAGATTTATCAAGGACAATTCTGGGTGTTGGCGCACCAAGACAGGCTATGAGAGCAGAACCTTCAAAACTTAAACTCCATTTAGTCTTTGAATTCTAATTATACGTACAGCTCTTTGGGCTGAGCAATGCTATACCCATCCAGAAATCAAAAAGAAAGTCATCATTAGTCTTTTCTTGGTGTTTCCTGCTGAATAAAGGTATTAGATTTAACGGTTGTGACTTTCCACACCCCTTTTTCGAACAAGAATTACCAAAGGGAACTCACTGAAGCGTTCTCATTTACTTTTCTACTCCCTAAGTAGTTGTGGTACCTGGCTGTTGGCTGGTATCGCATCATCCACGTATCCAGTACCAGGGATTTCACAGTCAGTCACCACCTCTCCCCATTTTATACAGACACAATGTTCTGAACTGTGGCCTTCAGAGTGACAGTAACGCCTTCTCTAATCTTGAGAAAGCGTCTGGCAGCAACCTGTTACCCAACATCCGAGACCGGTATTTTCTGCCCTTTTAAAGCTACTCGTCCACAGCTATTTTTATTCTTTACTTCACGCACACTTTTAAGATCCCAGCAGAGTCTGAAAAACGAAATGGTCATTTGTGAAGCAAAAAACCAGTAGGAACAGACTGAGGGCTGGTAAGTGGCAGCTGCCGAGGCAGGCAAACACCTTGTAGCATCTCATTGAGGAAGGGAAGGAGAATAAATCAATTCCCCATTTGCAATGGAAGATTTTTATTTGAAAGGGATGACTGATAACAACCCACTGCCTCTCATCAGCTCCAGTCCTCTTTCATAAGCTCCCCCTCATGCCAGGAGCCCATTCCTTCTGGGTTCTTCAGCTGTCACAGGAGGAGAGAAAGGATTCATAAGCCATACACTACAACAGAAAAAAAATAAGGCTTGTAGCACAGTGTCTCTGCATATTCAGCACTAATCAGGGAAGCAAAACAATTAACTAAGTTGATTAACAAATTTAACAAATTGTTAACAAAGTTAACAATTAACAACATTAGAATAATTAGGCAGAAATATTTCAAGATCTGTAATCTAGACAAGTACTTGGAAGACATTTCAGTAACTCCTTGTGAAAAGATGCTGCTGCAGAGTAAAGATTTTCTTCACAAGTTTTCCTCCGACGAGGCTGATAGTTCTTTTCCCCCCTCTCCAGAGAACGCCAGAGACAGGGTTTCAGTTCCCACGTCGTTAATCTCCTAAACTGTCTAGAACACAGAAGGTGCTCTAAAAACTAACACTTCTTCCTTCAGCAGCTTCCAGCTTTGTAACTTTTTTTAACAGACAAGCGGAGTACAATTCGAATATGTGCTCATTATGCCTGAAATACCACAGAACTTCTGCAGGAGTACTAACATTTAATTGAAAAGAAAAAAAAAAACAAACCAAAAAAAACCAGAACAGGACTGTTACAGGGAACAACTCTTCAACTTTTTTCCCCTAGAAATATAGGATAGCTCCCCCCCATTCCCTGCAGATGACTGAGACTCCACAATCTGTTTCATGTAATAACAGTAAGTTTATAATTCCAGGTTTGCCCTTACAGAGATGTTCCTGCCTGGGCCCCATGGCTGGGAGGAGCCCAGCTTCTCTGCCCCCTCCTGCCAGACCAGGCTGAGGGCAGAAGGGCTGGGATCAGGAGTAGTTCCCACTCCTCATCCCTCTCCCTGTGTAACCCGGAGAATCACTGCTATCCTGAAACAAAGGAGGGCAGGACAGACACAGGAGCACCACACCCCACAATAATTAACACTCATTTACAAGCTCTTGCTCTGTCACAGCAGGATAGTCCCAACTGGCACATGGAGGTGGTGAGGGCCCAGAGTTTTGATATACAGACATTAAGCAGAGGCCTGATAAAATTACAGAAATACTATTCTTCATGAAAGAACTTTTTTTTAATTATTTGAAGAATTGTTTTGCTTCTTTGAATACAAGAGAATTAAGAGTCAAGCTTCCCATCCATCAAGGGTTAAGAATAAAGCTTCCCACCCATGCTTTTATTATATTAGAAACTCTGAAAATCTCATTTAAAAAATCAAAGCTATTAAAGTTTGGGAGAAAACGCGATACTCCTGAGTTTCACGCATCATTTGAGATCAAAATGCGTGCTGTTCTTCTCTCTCGTTCTTCCCTTCTTAAAGGGCTATGAAGTTATCAAAACTGACAAATCAGTGGCAGGAAGAGATAGCAAGAACCCATTGAAACAGTCTTTCCTCCGATATTGCTGTTAAGATCGGTATTTACAACTCGCTCTCTCTTTTCTGTGCTATTAACTTCAGATCACGAGATTACGATAGTGCTGTAAGCGGTACCACAAATCTACTACCGCTCAGTGTGCGAGCGTGGAAGAGGGTCACGTTGTGAGCTGGGGAGTCAGGCAAAGCACGGCTGCCTCTCCGCATCGCCGAGGTGAAGGTACCTCAGCCCTGCCAATACGCAGCAAAGGCAGTGGGAATTCCCCTTTTATAGAGACAAAGTTCTCCACAACAACACCCGCATCCTCAGAACATCAAACACAACTACCCAGTGTTTTGTGATGCTCAAAGTCATTTGTAAGACTCTTCTGGGCTCCAACTCCATCTTCCCAAGGCAACAATTGGCTTAAGTAAACCTCCAGCAGCAAGAATGACCATTTTTTTACCCCTCTTGCCCCAGACCACTGACCTGATCGACCTGCCAGATGACATACAGGTGACAGAAGTGCCATGAACATGCACCTCCACCACAGAGGCAGAATTTCCAAGCAGCTGATTTGCACTCCAGTTCAGGTTAACAGGTAACCAGTAGCACCACGTCACTCGGAATTTTGATCCTCTAAATCTTTCAAGAGTCATGGAAATGACAGCTACAGAAATCAACCAGCACTAAGACATGAGTGAAACCTAACGTTCCAAGATAAAAACCAAATTCTTGTGACTCCAGGCAATCTGAAGGGAAAATGATACTCACAAGGGGAGGGAAAATGAATATTTAAATATATGTGTACAATGAACAACAAACCTCCCTCACCTTAGGCCTTTATGAAGCATTACATTATGACAGCTTTTCCCAATATGCATTATCTAAACTTAAAATACAAAAGCTATCACAAAGACTTAAAAATATTTCAATGCTCTTCTGAAGCTAAGAAAACACAAACTCAGTAATCTGACATGCAGAAATTTTCCAGGAAAGCATCCCTAGTAACTACCTTCAACTTTTTCCATCGCTTATGGAGTATGTCATACTCTTACCTCATAAACAAGGAAAGAGCCACTTTAATAATGAAGTTGGGCTCTTTATGTGCAGGGCTATCGTGAAGGAAAGACAAAACAGACTAATTCAAAATGCTTGGTCAGGACAGAGATCTGACAAGCTTCCTGCTTTAGAAAGTATCTGAGGAGAGCATGGCAGCCGTCATGAAACTGAAGGCAATTTAAAACTATTAAAATCATTGAAAGATATTAAAATATCTAAGTAAATTTTAAATTCCTACACTTGCACCAGAAATGTAACTCAGTTGAAACAAAACCTGACCAATCCACTAACAATCATGTCAAAAAGTGCTACAAAATTCAGCACGTCAAGAGTGGTTAGTATTAATGCTTTTAAAAATCAAAATTAGTGATTTCCAACCATCATGAACCTTGACAGGTTTTCATTATTTTGAAATTCAAAAAACATATTGGATTTATAGTAGCATTTTTAATAAAACAAAAGCCATTTTACTCCTATAATTTCAGAACAGTAGTGATGCTTCTACCACATCACACCACATCCACCATCACAGGAACCACTCAAAAACTGGGCGATATTTACATGTACCTCCCAGTGTTGTAACTGATGACATATTTAAAGAGAGTCCTTATTTCCTTAGCTATGATCAAAACTGGACACAAAAGGTGTTTGTTGGCAAAGGACAGAACTGCACAATACTGTGCTCATGTCATAGGAGATATTTCGAGAGATATCTGCATGTTTTTCACAGACACCAATTGGCATTTTGGGAACTTCTTTTGTTTTAGCCTCAGAGGGATAAAAGAGCTTGAAGATTTTCATCCAAGCTTTTGTACTCCACGCACCGTAATGCTTTTTAAGTAACAAAAACCATAACCACCAAAGAGCAATTTTTATTGTTCAATCCACATGGCATGCAAAGACAGAAACAGCCCACAGTGAAAAAGCATTCCACTGAATTATTTTTTATGATCTGGAAGCATTACCGGAAGACATACAGAACGTTTTAAAATGTGAACTTTATGCTGAGGGTCCTTTTAAAAGCTAGCAGCACAATAATATTTTTGGAACAGACCAGACATCTGTGTTGCATCCTGAGCAGTAGTACGTCACTTTGTTGTCCATGATTTTTGACTCCCGAGTTTTGCAAATGCTGATACATCAAGACTTTTACCGCTGTTGCACTGTTCATATAAAGTCTGAAAGTTAATATAAACACAGGTATTCAGGTGAACAAAGTTATTTCACACATGGATCCAAACTATATCTTTATAACAAACGTTACGACTTGAATGAGTCTGAAATATTCCAAACTCTACACTAAAATTTCTCTCTCAAATCAGAAAATAAAGATACACTTAAGACAACCGAGTTGCACCAGCTGTAACGCAACATAGTGCCTAAAAGACAACACACTCACTGACTTAACAGCCTGAGTAAAGGGATAGAGCTTCACAGCTGGCAGAGAACAAACTAAATACCGAGATTTAAAAGTCAAGTTTACTCCATTAATTGTCTCTGATGCGGAAACACCATGGAAGGAGAGAGGTATTTGCATACTGGGGGTGAGCAAGCTATATATGAGAAAGGAATATCAGTGGACACAGTTCACCCCCATATTTTAAAAAAAAAAAAAAAAACCAGGTATGGCTAGCAGTGTAAACGTAAGTAAACTTGTTTAGATTTACTTCATGCGTACTGAATTTGCTTTCCTCCCACGAAAGCAGCTTTGTGTTCCAGCTCAACTTATTACATATTTGACCACCATCGCCTCTTCCAAGAGACAGGTGGAAAGAACCAAGCTGGTGAAGTCATCCAGCTTCTCTTTCCGGCAGCAAACCAAGAGGCTGGAATCGTAACACCTCAATGCAAAGGGCCTAATTTATACACAGCGAGGCATTAACAGCTCAGCAACTTCCAGGAAGGAAGAACAGTTGCAGTCCAAGAGCTTGCACACTTGACAGAGTGATTTAGATCATTTCTCCATAATGAGGGTTCTTAAATTAGAAGACCTACAATGTGTAATGTTTATCCAGCTGTGGTTAAAGCTTTGGTATATGTATCCTTTCAGCTTTCACCACCAAACACTAATCTTTCTTTGCATGAACACGTACTACCATATGAAATAGAAAAGGAAGTGTACTTACCCTAGCAGCTCTAGAAATAGAGTTGGGAGAATTCAAGCCAACGAGTTGGCCAAGGATACGCTTCATTTCCTCTGATGTTCCCTTTGCATTTGGAACACCTGCAGGTAATTTATACATATGTAAGTTACCAGGGCAGTTTGTAAGGAGTTTAAGAATTAAAATACAGAATTCTTTTCTGAAACATATGCAGGCACCAAACAAAACAGATTGTTACACCAGCAAGTGGAAAGTACACACAAGAGTAAAGTGTTTTGTTTTCTTAAACAGAATTATAAATACTATTCAATATAAATATAAATAAACGTGTACCTGTTTGACAATTACTTTGAATTTGAACATAGGGATGCACCAGCAACTCCGAAACAGATATTCTTTGTTTAGGATTTCTTATTAAACAGCGCTGCAAAAGAATTAAGAAATAATTTAATTTGAAATAAATTAAGAATTTTCCTAAGAATTAACAGTGAGGATCTTCAAAACACCCTGTAGATGCATGTCAGAACTTCTTACTGCAGAACTACATGCTCAGAAAGACTCAACTCACGATACAATAACAGATTAACCTAGTTATCTTCAATAGCAATTATCTTCAGAGTAAAGTTTGGTAGCCTGTTTTGCTGCAACAGCGTGGGAAGAAGTGAAGACCAGAACCTACAATAACCTTTTATTCTGACTGACACAAAATGGCACCGCGATTTTAAAGTCGGGGGGTAAGTGTTTCTAGATTTCAGTTTGTCACCTGCCAAGCAACATAATTATGGCTCAAGTGAAAGTACAGACCAAGTTTCAAAAGCAAATACTCAGGGAGAGGGAAAGGGATGGCAAGTACAACAGCTACTGTATTTCCTTAGGGTTGTTCAGTCAAAGGAGTTAAGCCAAACTACTATAAGTATTTACTCGTTTATTAGCTACTGAGCCGAAAATAAGACTTTTACTATGGAAACTAGATGAAGTAGCTCTAGTTTCATTAAGTCTCTTGGAATAAAGGCTGTTGCTACCAGTGACAGTGAGCCTTTATTTGTGAAAAAAACTTTACTCAAGCATAACTCATTCAGTTTAAGAAAATATGCTTTAAATAAATTGAATCAAAAGTAATCTTAGGGGACAGTTACCTTTAGCACATCCTGAAGATCCTTCTCAGCAATATCTGGAAATTCTATTTCATAACTAGGATCAACGATGGCATGCAGTTTATTAATTGGATTTGTTATATGTTGAAATGGAGTCCTTCCGTATGTCATACAGTACAAAATGCATCCCAATGACCATACATCACTTTTGGGGCTTATCTAGTATAAAAACAAAAAAAAAAATAGGATTACTCCTCACTTAAGGAACTGTCCCTTCAGTCAATTGGTCATAAAAATTCTACAGTCATTTCACTTAACAGTGTCTATTTTACATTGGATAACATATCATAGTAACTAGATTTCAATCACCACACCTGGGCTGTTCCTTACAGGAGGATTTTCCACTTCTCCTGTGGAAGCTGAAGCACTTTAAAAACAGCACAAAGTTGGGGGAGTGGGGAAGAGGAAGGAAGTGGGGGAAGAGGCAAACAGAGAGCCTGACTCCCAGCACAAGGGTTAGATTTTTCCTTAGATGAACTGAGCTCCAGAGCAAATCTGCACTTTGCATGCAATATCTTAAAACCATAAAAAAAAGAAGTATCATCTTTAACAAAAGAAATCTCTAAAACATTCTGTGTTTAGAAAGACAAGATGGTGTTTCACTACCTAGTAATACTTCCATTCAACTGTTAAAGTCACAGTCTTTCAGTGTGTATGTGTATATGCACATACATATGAATATAGATGTTTATATAGTATAAATATATTATTATTTTTTAAATACCTTTCCACAAAAACTATGTACCCCTGATTTGAAGCTTGACTGCCAATGTGAAATTACTTTCCTTCAGTACTTCCCTCATCATTCACATTCCATTGCCTGGCAAAGTAATAACAAGTTCTACAATACACAGTGCTCCATAGCATAGAAGAATTAATGGGAAACAGAGCTCTCATGTGTGTCCCCTAAAATATTACACTTTATTGTATCACCTTTTAGAAGACTTTATTAGCTATCACTCATTTTTTGTATAACCTGTCTCTCACTTTAAAAGAAATCAAAAATATGACAATGACAAAAGCATCGTGATATCTTGTTTAAGCAAACATTCTAACAATGGCTTATATCAGGAAAAAATGGTTTCTATCAAGAACACTTGCTTTCAGAAAAGCATTTGTAAGCCAGGGTTATTTATGCAGAATGCTAAGATGTAGCTGTGTGGCAGCCAGCAGTACCTTAAGAGCTCCACTAATTTTTGGCAGAACAAAACTAAAACAAAAGGGCATAAGCAGCACAACGGGCAACCAAGAGAGTGAGGAATGATGCTACCACTTTGCTCCACGGAAGATCCTCCCAGAAATACTCCTTGAAAGCTCTAGCCTGGAGTGATTTCAGTGCAAAGGAGGACTTGTCGGAGATGCAGAGCGTGGTGGACCCTTAACACACTCAAGATACTTTTGCAACATTGGTCATCAGTACAGCCTGATGCGTGAAAGCCTGCACGTATTTCACTGTACTCCATGTTGCTGTTTAATGCCATTCACACCAACAACATAATGGAAGACTGGTTTATATTGCTCCATAAAAATGGATTTTAAAATATTTTAATGATTATGGCTCCCAAGGAGGCCACGAAGATGATCAGGGGGCTAGAGCCCCTCTGCTGTGAGGACGTACTAAGAGAGTTGGGGGGGTTCAGCCTGGAGAAGACAAGGCTCCGGGGAGACCTTACAGCCCCTTCCAGTCCCTCAAGGGGCTCCAGGAGAGATGGGGAGGAACTCTTGATCAGGGAGGGGAGCCATAGGATGAGGGGGAACAGTTTTGAACTGAAAGAGGAGAGATTTAGGCGAGACCTCAGGAAGAAATTCTTTGCTATAAGGGTGGTGAGACACTGGAACAGGTTGCCCAGAGAAGCTGTGGCTGCCCCATCCCTGGAGGGGTTCAAGGCCAGGC
>JAOXNO010000024.1:86282786-86295384 GCA_028565335.1 Limnodromus scolopaceus
GGTGGGAGGTGTCCCTGCCCAGGGCAGGGGGTTGGAACTGGATGATCTTTAAGGTCCCTTCCAACTCTAACCATTCTGTGATTCTATGATTATCAGCTTAGATGTTATCATTATATTATTATGAGCTCCTCCAACGCCCAAGCCTGTGCATCTGTTTCAATTTCAATTTCACTCATTAATTAAGCACTTACATGTTTCTAAACACCATCTGCAAAATGCTTTTAGGTAGTTGAGAGGAATAAACTTAGCTTTCAATCTCTGCCCACTGTCACTGTGGCACAATGGATTTCCTTGCGTTCTAGTTTCAGTGGAGGATTTTGAGAAAACTATACACCCAAAATACTTTCTTCTTAATATGAAGGGAACAGGAGAAAAAAGATCATGTTACCTTAGATCGAGATTTCCCATTTTCTCCATAGGAAGACATATCTTTTATTGCTTCAGGTGGCATATAATTCATTGTGCCAACCTAGCCATAAGAAAAAGTTAAAAATTTCTTTAAGTGAAACATGCACTTAATTTAACTCACTTGATAAAACGTTAGATTTTTGCCTCAAAGCACTGAAAAGCATCTTAAAAATTTGTTTCTATGACGGCTGAAGGCTGTTATTCCGTTCTATAAAAACCATGTAAAAATTCATATATAGGAATATTTGTATATACATATAAACTCATGCAGCAGTCATTGAATTAACATTAATTAACAAAATCAGCGAGTACTATAGCACTTTCCAGAAAAGTGTACATGGATTTTCCAGAAGCATTTCACCTGAGAATCTTTAATGATGCTTGTCACATCTGGCTGCATTTGGTTTGCAATCCCAAAGTCTATTAGTTTTAACATCCCATCCACTATCAGAAAGTTTGCTGGTTTCAGATCGCTGTGAATAATGCCTGCAAAACAGAGTTTAAAGTCCATCCAAGTTACTTCTACGGGGTTTTTATTGCTCAATTCCCACAACCCTTGCATGGAGAGAAGGCGCAGAGCAGCTTTACCCAACAAAAATCAAATTATTCTTTGCAGATTTCGTAGAAGCGGTTCCATTTCTTTTTAAATAGTTAAGAGTTGCTTGAGTTTATAGTTCAACTTATTACTTATCTCAAAGATACCATTCACAGAGGATTACATATGACTGACCTCTCACAAGCCCTACCTACATGATTTATTATGAATTTTGATTATTATCCACATAATCAACCAATCCATCTTTATATTTTGCAAAATTGTTTGTTTCAAGGACAGATCACATAGTATGTAGCCTGTGTTTTAGTAGGTTTTGCTGTCTTTATTACTGAATTTTCTAGTATTCCTGTGCTGTAAAGGTGATGAGCTCTGCTACATGTAAAGGTCTCTTCGCTTTTTTCTTGAATAGAAGGATCCAGATCTGCTCTCTCCTTTACATCATTCCATCGAAGAATACAGAAGCATGCATTTTTTTCACCATACAGTAAATACTGTATTGTGAAGATCACTGGGCTTACACCAAAACTAAGAGCCGTACCACTTCCAAAATTTTAACCCATTCTTATTATCTCTGTGATATAACCCATACAAATACCTAGAATTATTTAACTATACCATATTCATGGATTGTGTGAACAGCTTCCAGCATATTCTTCCAATAGCTCTTCCGTTCCAATGGATCAATGTGTTTTTTCTTCTTGAGCCAGCTATTAAGATCAATATTCCCACACTCCATTACCATGTAGATATGATGATCAGTAATTTCACTAAAAAATAAATATACTTGTGTTAAATTTTAAGGCAACTTCTTTATATAAAAAGATGCTGGTTTAATGAGATTAGGGTTTACTCACTAGCCATAAAGGCGGATGATCTTATCACTGTGTTGCTGCAGTTTGCTCAGATGAGCGATTTCATTCTTGTAGCTCTCAACTGTTTGTTGATCGGCTTCCTCTAGATTCACGTATTTGACAGCATAGAGCTGCTTCTTCTCATTCAGCACTTGAAACACCTGCAAAACAGTATTGGTTTATAACTTCATTCAATCCAAGTTCTGACTTACTATGGTCCTGCAACTCACCACAGCGAGAATCTCAAAGAAAAAAATCTACTTTTGAAAAAGGAAGCACCCACGCTAAATTTACAAAGAAGTTCCAACAAGTCAGGATGAAGAAAAAATAAGAAAGCCACCAGTTCCAACAGAAACAACCCTCTATCAGAAGCCGTCTCAGTACCACGTTATGTTTCACTAGGTGTATGCAACCATAAGTCTTGAAGTCTTCCTAAGATAAAGGATGTTCACTGATTTAAGTGAGATTTTTAGATGCTTGGAAAAGTTGGGTGATTGCTTTTTCTTATGTCTGTAGCTTCTGGCAGTGTTCCGACCACATCTCTTCAGAGCTTCTGTTCACTGTATATTCTTTACTTCAACACACGCACACATACCCTTATCTACCTGCTGCTTTTACTTTATTTCTCCAATGAGATCAACAGGACTGTGCTAATTGAAGCATCATTTTCGTAATAATACATTAATTCAGTTGTTATTTCAGGCCACCTGAAGACTCAGATAAACAGCATTGTACGACATCTAGTCTGTGTGTTATCTTTCTTCTGAATCTATAAGGGACAAAGTCTAAGCACAGCATTAAAACAACAAATTTCTAGATGCTCTGAGTCACTCAAACCCTTTGTAAATGTTAGTACAAAGCAGTCCTTATTAGACAACATCATCTATGTTTATAACACAGCTACTACTGCGTAAATGAGTGACTGTCTAAAAGGATAAAAGAGCACCTCACCTTACTTGAGCCTCCACTTCCTATTTGCTTTAATATTGTATAAACTTTTCCTTTGATGGCAAGACATTCATGTGAAGGGATAGAAGCTGGAACCTGTGAACATACAGAAGTTGTTAAGAAAAATAACTATTGTGGAAGTTAAGAAAATAGCTGTATTTGCAGCAGAACTTGGTAGAACTCTGCTTTTTATTAAGTTAATATGCTTAAAGTTGTCTTGGTTTTTCTAAAGAGCATGAAGTATAGTAAAGCTAAATTTTAAATAGATTTGTCTTGAAAGCTAAAGACCTCTACAGCAAAAGTATTTGTATAATGGCCATCACTTGGCATGGAACATCACTGAACTCGTAAAAGATACCAATGCTTTTCACACTGGAAATCAAGAAAAGGGTGGTTTTTAATAAGGCTTCTCTAGTGGGTAGTACCACTATAAAAATACAGCAGAAAGAGAATGGTGACTCTAGTTCTTGCCTCTGTCATGAAGTATTTCTGAAAAGGCTTAGATTTCAGAGATAAAGGCTTCAGGATTTGGACACCACTGAACTGATTTTTCAAGAACTGACTTATTTTACCTAAATTCAGACATACGTATGAGAAAACAGTTATTTGGAGAATAAGCAATCCAGACTACATTCTGCTGCTCATCCAGAAAGGTGAGTAGCACCTTTAGATTAAAAAATATATATATACATATGTGCTTATATTTAACCTAAAGTAGTCTCCAATGAAAATATGTACTGAAAAATGGCAGAAGACAGCCTAAAGTCGTACCTGCAAACCAACTTGATTTTGAAATGGAGTTACTGGAGTGTGAGGTAGGAAATATGGGGGCTGGCTGTAGGGAGTAGAAATCTGACATCCTGGTAGGAAGTTGTTCTTTACAACCGGCGTTCTGAAACTAAAGGTAATAGTTGCATTTAGTTGTAGATTTTTTTAAAGACTATTCTAACAACAAAGTTTGAATCTTCATTGTTTCTTGAAAGTTAAACCTTACTGAGTAGCAAAAGCCTCTGCTAATTCAATAATTACCATCCAGACCAGTTCAGCTTCTTGGCTTAGAAGTCCTTTAGAGTACGCTTAAACTGTAACACACCTGGGAAGTACTTCTTAAAACAGTAACTAATTAAATTCCCATTTTCAGATGCTGGCTGGCACTCCCCACAAACTGGAAAATGAAAGAACCACAGAACTAGAAGAGCTGACCATATGACAGCAAGACAGCCACAGTTTTCTTTCAGCTTATTGTTCTATATTCAAAACCTTTTTAGATAAAGACTTTTTTTAATTTTAAGTGAGCGTATTGAGGCAAATAATTTCAAGGCAGTCACGAGAGGGGTTTTTGAGAGCTTTAGCTACACTGTGTGAGAGGAACAATCATGTATTTAAGACTAAAGATTGCAAGAAATCCTTTATGTTCTTTCGATTTGTTCCCTCCATGTGTCTACAATGTATTTAGTTCTACCACCAAATATACCTCTTTTCCCACAGTATTTAGAGAAACTGATGCAAAAATCAGAACTAGAAAAATTTATATCACTAGGAGTTTTGTGGAGAATAAAATGACAAAAGTTTGAAGAAAACAGTTAAAATGAGTCAAAATCAATGTTCTCACTGAACACAAAAGCACTCCACAATTCTGCATATTTACCATGTGCCATACATACTGTGTGTAATGAGAATTTAATTTTTAAATAAGTTTGAAGGAAGCAAGAACAGAATCTGTCCAAGGACTACTTTTATGAAGTTCCATCACGAGATGATGTGCTTCATTCACTCCATATATTTTAAGTTCTAGAGCTACAGATACAGAGATCCCGCCAACAGGAATGGTGCTTACTTATCATACAGCTTGACCTATATGATTCATCCTAGAGACTTAGGAAAATAGTAAGTAATCATATAATTAGAAAGATTTATCAGTATAGGCATAGGGATTTATGCCTAATTTAAGATTGCAGGGATAAACAAATGCTGACATTTCCTAACTTAAGTCCTGGATTCTGCAAGCCTCTAGATTCCTTACACTTTTTTTTTTAAATTATATTTGCATCACGGGAACCAGGCTGATACATGGTTATCAATCTAAAAAGCCTATGAGCCATGAAAACACAAGGCATCCAAAAGAAATCGTTGCGTAGCAGTGACCAGAGAAACAGGTAAATGCTCTAGAATAAGGACTTATTGATTTGATGGTGTATTTCCAAAGGCTGAAAAGCTGCCAGGGAAGATGAAGTTCCCCAAATGCAATCTGAATCTTGAAGTCAGGCACTTGACATCGTGTTGGAAGCACTCTGAAATCTTGTTTGCTCTCTGAACAGAAAAGCTTAAGAAACCCCATTAAAAGCTGCTAAAAGTCGTTCCAGACATCAACTACCATTCATGAGTGTTTGGCTCAAAGCAGCTCCTTACCAGTCCATGTAATCATTACACGCGGTGCTCGGTGTTCCACAGAGATGTGATGGATCACTCTTCTTAGAAACAGCATTTGGTGGGGATAATCCTTTTGAAACAGGAGGACCAGGCTGTTCAAGGCTTGATCGTTTTACCTACAGAGGGCAAAGCAAGATAATATTCCACACAAAGAGCCACAATTATGAACACAGAAATCACTTCTTCAACATGTGAGAGCCGCTGCAGCTAGAAAACCACTGCATAGTCTCTTACTTTACCTCTTTATAGCAGCTTTTCTGTGCCGCTTCTTGAACTGGCCATTTTTTTCTGGCGCTAACACTGTTTAGCTTAATCTGTTCCAACTGCTTTCTATAGCTTTCACCAGCACTAAATTGTTGCTGTTGACTTTCCAGGCTCCTCAGTTCTGGCATCTTCAGCTCCTGATGCTGGACTTTATTTTCTTTAAAAAAAAAAAAAAATCAGATTATTAAAGACATGATATTTAGTGCTTGAAACAGTTTCTGACATTTATCCCACAGTTTCTAGAATAATTTACCCTCATTTTCTATATCAGAATAAATGAACACAGCTGACTAACTAGAACCGGACATTAAAAGGCATTAAAACCTTTGGTGGGGGGGTTAGGGAAACACTGAAGTTGAAGAAAAAAAATCACCACTTTTCAAATTAAATCTTTTTCTTTGCTACAATAAGTAGGCATGTATATAATCCTAAATCCAACCCTTACAACATACAAATATAGGAATTTTCACCTCACTCCTTCAGTAGAAGCAGAAATCTGAAAGCTGCCCAGGGAACTGTGTTTCATCAGAAATATAGAAGTGGCAAAGTGTAAAAGATTAGTATGTGTATTCCCTATTCCACAGTGTTGGTGCTGTTATTAGTAACCTTCTAAATTTTACCAGTCCTGAAATACTTGCTCTCAGCTCAAGGTGGTCACACATCACCCTTATTTCTATGTCATGAGGTGACTTCATACAATAGTCAAAGTCCATACATTAGATAAATACTTAAGTAGAGCTTACGTTATTTCTAGAAAAAAATGTCTTTTTCTAAAGTAAGTTAAAAAAATTATTACCCAAAAGTATGTTAATAATCCAATAAAAATTTCAGCCATTCACATGACAGCAAAGCTTAGATTTCTTTAAAAAATAAAACTTATAACAATTAGACAGAAGCATCCTCATATGGTATCTTTACAGACAGACAATCACAGAGCACATGGAACAATCCAGTTAAGGCTGAAAACCCATGTTTAAAGCAAGAGCATTTACAGTAACAAGTGTAACAGTGCATTTGATTGATGCTGAGATTTAATAAGCCTCTAAAGAGTACACATTTATTTAGTACAAGTGTCATTCACAAAGGATTCCTGCAGTTCATAAATTCGATTACACTAAATACATGGAAAGAACAGTGAAAATAATTCAGGGATTTTGCAGGACATAGAAAAATCCTAATATGACAAATAGCATCTGACACAAACAGCAGCAGAAAAAGCTAAAGTTTCATGTACTAACGGGTAAAGCAGATAGAAAATGCTGAAAGCAACAAAGGATGCAGATGTTCTGCATTCAGAGAGAATTTTGGGAGATTTGCACATTTTTTTCAAGTGCAAGATGATGTCACAGTCTCCCCTTTTTAAACTTACTTCAGCCAAAACAATCTTAAACATCAACAAAAGAAATTAGAGCTATGGCATCTATAGGGTAAACAAGGAGCATATTCAAGGGAAGGCACAGGAGAAACAAACTGCTATAATAAGGCAGACCAAGTTTTTCACTTTTTCTTTAGCAATGCATTTTCTTTAAACTACAGAACAGCAAATTTTCAATGGTTATTCTATTTCAGACTACTAAAACATTGCATATTAATAGTTACCTTCTCTTTTCGTCACCAAACTCGTATCCATTTTGGGTTTGAGAGTTACAGTGGAATCGGTAGCCGTTTCTAAGCTGTTCTCATCCAACATCTGCAATAAAAAAAAAACCAAAAAGCATCTTAAAAAGAATCAAAGGAGATCCCAACCAGTGTCTGAAAGATGTTTCCTCGTAATTAATGACTGACAAGGCACAAAGCAAATATGCTTCAGGAAACAGTGCAGGGTACACAGACAAGTATTACTATGTTTAAATCCACCAACAACCTGTTATAGAAATCATATGATGGAAATTCAAAGACAAATGCTTTCCATTCTTGAATTTTCTTTTGGGGACCAGGGACACAGGAGGTGAAAATGCAAGACACAGCTTGAAATTCATCTATCAAAAGCTGTAATTTACAGCTCCATAGAGCATTAGTGAACCCAATTAAAAAAACTTCATTGAATAGAGTACTTCCCATGATAAAACTCATGGCCACAGGTGAAAGAGCTCCTGTAGTCAAGATGAAATCTGATTATCCCCTTTTTATAAATCGTATGACAGCTTTTAACACTCCCCCCATTTCTCCCATCAGGTGGGAGAAAGCTCTTTCTTAAAGCCTGATTATGCTTCACAAATTTCAAATTTAAAAGCCACAACGAATCTTTCTATTCACAACTAATTACTTAACATACATGAAATATTCTACCTTATTTCTTTCTTGAACTGAAAAAAAGTTTATTTTTTTCCTTTCTAATATCATAGGACAGCCAGGTAGAGTTCCTTATATCTATTTTAAAAAAAACAATCTTAAGTCACCTGTAAGTCTCCCAAGTCGTATGAATCACCCCCACTAGATTTTGGTTCTGATGGCAGAAGAGGTGGAATGAAGGCTGTACATTTGGAGCTGGATATTTGCCTATTGAAGTAACAGATTCAGAATATTAGGTTTTAGTTACCTTCTCAGAAGTTAATTATGCAATTTTTACTCTTTGGTTACATATTTCTCCCCCGAGTTCCCATTTCCACATGAATTTAGTTTCACAGCAATAAAAAAGGAAGAAAGTTGGCATAACAGACTTTACTTGAGGGAAAGGGAAGCTTTTTCTCCTCTGTTTAATTTCAGGCTGTGCTATGGTCGGGTAGCAAAGTGCTATTTTAATTGGCAGATTCTTCCAATATTGAGCAATTATTCACAAATAAATGAGCATAACCACTTTCTTAATATAATCGTTATCAAACAGGTTATGTTAAAAATGAGGATTTAAAAGTTTTTTGGAACTTTCAAGACTGCCTTATATCTAACTTTATGAACCGGAATACATAAATGTAAAGTTATTTTGAGCAAAGTTTATTTTTGCCTAAGTCTCCATTTCTTTTGAGCCTACTGATTACACAGAACAAGAAACTGCTGTCATACAAAGAATCTGAGTTATAAGATAGGAAGTGGGTTATTGCAATACCTAGTGCAGTTATGACTATTTGTCAATAATCTTTAGATTAATTTTAACATTCTTAACCGATATTTCCAACAATAACACTCTGTTGAAAAGGAGTATTAATGTCTGTGGTGCTGCAGTAAACCCAGTAACTGTACCTCCTCATAACACTGGCTGTAAGAGGAACATCCGTCATCTTCACATCATCCTCATCAGTGACTAGTTTCACAGGAACCCTCCCGAAGGGACAGGCCTAAGAGCAAATTGAAAGTTATCACACATATAAAGAACAGAGGAAAGTTTATGTTTTTGAAGCAAAACGTTACATGTTTTATCTACCTGGTTAGATTTGTTTAGTGGTCTTAATGGATTGTGGCAATTTAATGGGGCATCGAATTCCTGTGATTTCTCCTCCCTGAAGGAAAAAAAAAAAAGCCAAAACCAAAGCATTGTAATGTGTATGTCTGGTTTCTGTTTAAATGATGCTTTAAGAAATTAAGTAAGAAAGCAAGCCATTACCCAAGCAAAGGTCTGGTAACAGTAGAAGAGTTTTCACCAGGCTCATTTCTTTTTATGCTTCTGTGATTTCCAACTACGCTCTGAAGTCCAAACTCTTGTGTACTTGGTACTGTAGGTAAATGAGTTAGAATTCTTCAGACAATACTGCAGATTGTAGCTATTTCAAAAGCCAAGGGGTTCTTTTACAATAAGCGCAATTTAAAACCACATACATTTGCAGTAATCCAGTGTCACTGACATATATCAGTATTTTCTATTGATCTAGACAGACATTTTATATAATTATATAAGATAAGATGTCCAAAGACTATCCAAGGAATTTAACTTTGAATTCAAAAACCTCACTTACCTTATCCTGTGTGCAGAAAAGGAATACAAGCAACAAAAACATTGGTTTAAATAGTATCTTGGGGGAGTGAGGAAGAAACCCACGCTTTCAGAGCAAGTGGATTTTCCAAATCTAAACTCTCAGAATACACCTCCACTCCAGAACAGGATAATCCAAAGGACGCTTCTGAAGCTTGCTCTATAAGGATTCCTCACGAGATTTAAAACCTCTTACATTCAGATTCTTTCTCTGTTCATTTCAGTTATTTATCAGCTTATGTGATGAGAGTGCCCGCACCTGAATAACTATAATAAATCCTAAATTAACTATCAAAACCCAGCTTGTTTGAAAGGTATCTCAGAGGTACAACTGTCTAAATTATCCCAACAACTCCCTGCTGCTGCAGAGGTCCAAGATATAACACCTCTGACCTGTCCTGCTCTCGTCCTGCCGAGCACTAGCTTTTGGGCTCTGACTTGATTTATGCAGTATTTAATTTTGATACAAAATTTTTATGCCACCTCAGTTGTGTTTCTGTATATCCATCTGGATTTACAGCATAAAATAAATATGAAGTTGAAGTGGATTCTTTTTCCTAGATTTGACTAGTAAGCAATCTAAATGGCCTACTCTGTGTGTTTCTGTTATAATTCAACTCTACCACAAGTAGCTCTTCACACTTTCAGCTGGAAATCTCTACTACAAAAGAGAAAGACCTAAGGAGTCAGAGGAACAGAATTAAAGTCTACCATCCTATGCCTCCTGCAAACTAAATTCATTGCATCAATGATGGCACTAAGTATTGAGGGAATAAGATGGAGAATATAGATAGATATGCCTTTTTATTAGACAATAACAGATCTTGAGTTTCCATAACTAGAAAGGATAAACATTACAGACTAGATTTTTTCCAATCGAGCATTACAAATGCAAAAACCTAACAATTTAAGAAATTGCAGTTACCTGCAAAGTTCTCCTTGTCTTCATCTGAAAGCAACTGCTTTTTTTGTGAATGAAAGTTTTGCAGAGCAGTTTCCAACATTTCTAGTGGAACAGCAGAGCACTCCACAGCTTTCTGAAGGAGCTGCTTACACTTCTTCGTATTTCCTAAGCAGCAAGGAACACCGAAGTAGAAATCAAGGTTTTTAAAGACATGATTACACTCATGCTGTTCTGTGAAGCCATTGTTCATGAGACATTTCCCCCCCCTTAAATACCTACTTTCAAGATACCGCCTGGAACAAGCTACAGGTGAACCATATAAGTCAATTTTTCACAAAGTTGAAAACCAGGTGACAAGATACACTTTATACAGTCTCATAGCATTTGTTTAACTCTATAGGAACTGTAAGGAAATACAACACAAATTCTAAAATTCAGTTTTCTGCAATATCAGCAAGGAAATATAAGCTTTATGGACTTCCATTTACATCTGACTAGATACAAACTTTTACGTATGCATTATAAGACATCTTTAATGCACTTAATAGAAATCAAAGTTAAAAGCAGCTGTTAAACCAAACATCACTACTCCAGAAAGCACTACCATTAAGAAAAGACAGGATATTGTTTCATTAATTTAACACATTAGTCTCTGTTTATGACATTTAGTAAAGAGAACTGGGAGGGAAAAGGGTGTGTTTTAAAAAAAAATATACTGAAATCAATCAGTTTACATACATAAGCATGTACACATACAGCTAGTAAAAAACCCTACGAGTCAAATAAGGAAAGAAGTATACTGCAACCAAAACATTTCCCTTCGTTTAGAGAGCATGAGGGCAAAGTGATGCAACATTTTGTCAGAGCTGTCAATGCCCTTAAGTCCCAAATGCCCTTCTTCCTCAGTTCCAAAGCAGCATAACATAAACCACTTTGTTTTTATAGGTGCCATGTACATATATAATTAGTTGCTATACTATATAATAGTATATTTCAGAGCTCCATGATGTCTCTAGCACTCAAAACTCAAACTGGAGGTAGTTGGCAACATCACCTGCAGTTCAGACTGGGGCAGGTGGGTAGTAGATATTAGAAACTGATGCTTAAGTAATATTTGAAGAATATTAACTGGATAATGTTGAACACTGAAGCAAGGAAACACCAAAATAAGATTAGCTATGATTTCATTTAAGTGTATTTTGTGCATATTTGTTATGCTTTGTTTAACCATATAATCAAATACTACTTTTCTCCCAAACCCTGAGTAAGTGGATAGGCTTGATATTTCTTTTTAAGAATCCTTACCCAGCATTCTGCCTTCGGCCATATTTAGTAACCACACATTGCTTCAACAAGACCTACTGTAATGAAAGTAATTCCTCCTAGTATTATGTGCCTCTCATTGAATAAGAAATAACATGACATTAAAACATTTATGTAAAATATGGACTGCTCCATTCCCCTTTAACAGATGAGGAACAAAAGCATAAAAGCAAAGCCAGAAGCACCTGTGAGTTTCAATCACATACAAAAAGAATGATCCACTTAAAGCATAACATTCTAAATAGCCAAAATTAGAGTTTTATTAATAGTCAGAGTCCTCAGTAATTCACAGCAAGTCTTGCTCCAAGCACACTACACAAGGCACACCAAAAGAAGGAAGAGAATGCTCCTCATCTCACCTATTTCAATGAAGTTGTATTCAGCATTGAAATAAAACCAAACCAGAATGCTATCTTTGTGTCACTCTATTTTCAGGTCATGAATTTTATTCAGTTTATACAGAAATCGGTATCAATTTGCCAACCATAATTCCAGAATTCTGACTTGAGCTTTAGCTCATAATTTTGCTCAAGACAGGGAAGTGAATGTATAATTAACTTTTTCTTCTTGATGCAAAGGGAATGACGGATGAATCCAGAAGCAATTGGCAGGTTTGCAGAAGCGATGCCGAAATGCTCAGGAGAAGATAACAAAGCACCACCCTCTTCCTTTCCCTCTGGCCTAAGCTGGACACACTCAGTGAAAAAGGAGCAGCACTCAAAGCACATACAACTCACACGTTAATTAGTCCTCTATAATTGGGGCCGTGTGTATGGGCCAGTGGAGCTCCATCCACGCTACCAAATGTCAAATAAACCAGTTCAAGGATATCAGATACAAATCAGGAGAGCACAGTAGAGTTAAAACAAAGCCAATCATAAATGGTTTATTGGTTTAGAATTAATACTTCAGTTCAGGATGACTATTCTGAGAGGAGAGGGACTCTTTACGAGGAAGTGTAGCGACAGGACAAGGGGCAACGGTTTTAAATTGGAAGAGGGGAGATTTAG